>JARHVA010002690.1:147500-490000 GCA_037957365.1 Torreya grandis
CTATGATGTAAAGTAGAAGGCTATGAGGACTTAAACATCAAGTGGTGAAATTTCAATATCAAAGGGAGAAAAAGAGGGGAATTCACTTAATGATAGTAATGAAAATGTTTAATCATGTAGTTCATTGTGAGTGAAATAGAGGCTTCAATATGTACTTGTATACATTATTTATAAATTATATAACACCTCAATCTTGTACACTTTGAAAATACATATCATGGATGTACCTTTAACATATAAACCTTTCCCACTACTAAAAGGCCCATGTAAACTATCTCTCTATGCCTAATTACTTATCTCTTAGTTTGATCAATGTTATTTTGATAACCCAAGCCTTATATCTTTACCATAATTGTATAAACATGTTTATCTTCTATCTCTACAAGTTCTAGACCCGCACCTATTTTATAACTACCCAAACACTTATGTCTCAGTCAGACACCTGCGACAATGCAAGTGTCCTACACCAATGCAAGTGTATAGTTCCCTAAAGTCATTTTATTTTCAAATGAAATTTATTCCCATGGTTAGACTCATTGCTTTAATGTGAGATATTCTCAAAAATGGATTGGTATAAATATAAGATCAACCCTCATTCATTCACCATCTAGAAAAGACCTATTAACTTCTTACCTAATCACAAGGAAACTTACCAATAGCATTATATCAAGAACTTAAGTTATTAAATCTTCCCTATTTTTCCAATCTCCATATCAATCATAGGGACAACACATCTACAAGTCTGAAGTACTGAAGGAGTAACCCAATACCTATATTTTCCAAGTTAAATGCTAGGTCACAATTGTGATTGCTTATCACACATTGCATGATTCACATATAAGCCAAAACTTAGGGGAGAAATAAATAAGTTTTATGCCCTCTTAAAAGTATTATTTATGCAATCAATTCTCATTAACAAAGGGGTCTTTATGGAAACTTGACACTATGTGCCCACTAACCCATTTTTACCATATCCAATATGAAGATACAAAACTAGGGTTTTGCTATTTGATAAGTTGTGACATTCCATAGCCTAGATATAAATGCACCAGACTGAAGTCAAAATATAAATTATAAGCATTCAAGTTGTCACATCTAGTTATAGTATGTATTCTATATGAGACACCTACATCCAAGTCAAATTGTAACATCAATGCAACTGTCCCAGGTCAATGCAAGTGTCTATGACTACAGAGTTAAAATTTCGTGGAATAAAGTGACTATTGTAAAATCCATATCTAGTCTAATTTATACTTGATCTACATCTATATTAGCATCAATACCAACTAAGTATCTTATTTTCTTTGTCATTGTAATATCTAGCATAGCTATAATTACTATCTTTACCATCTCATCATAATAAATTCAATATATGTTTTATCTGAGTTTCATAAATAATTGTCCTACTTTAGAAATAGTATACCATCCTTTTTCCCTAGGCTATATCTTACCCCTTCAACCCTAAATTCCCCCAATATAGATTTTAGAGTTAAAAATTTAGGTGAACCTAACCTTTCATCCATAAAACCCTAGATTTTGATCTAAGGTTTATTATTTCTCTATTTTAATTTCTAATTTTTAATTTAATAAGATTTTACAAGCTAAAAATTAAATCTCCTTTTTTATCCACATATTCAATAAGGACACACGCATAGCTCATTTTATTTTACACTTTGTAGTTGTAGTAATAGTTGACTATTCTACTACACTAATCCAAGGTATCATCTAAATAAATAAGTAGATCTATCAATTTAATGAGAGCATTTTAAACCAAAATTAATAATTAGTATATTTATAAAATTTCTTTTTTAATAATATAGATCTAATATACAGATGTCAATATGTATTCTCTCAACCATTTGTTCCACCTAAATCTTATTTGAGTGGCATTACCATCCCACACCCATTATTTGCCCATGGCTTATATGGGAACATATGATCCATGTGGTAAATATTCAAAAAGGTAAAGGGGTTGAACCTTATCCACCAGCTATTAATATATAAAAGGTGTCTCCTAAGCCAAATTTTGTGATAAAATCTAAGGGATATGACCTTGCTAACCAATTGATCAACACACATGCTAAGATTTCCATCCTTGAACTTCTAAAGCAATTTACTATCTATGAGGATATCCTATATGAGGCACTATATGAATAATGAGTTTCAAATGATATTGATCTAGATTTATTTACATATATCATGTAAGATATAAAAATGATACAAAATGAATCACCTGTGACCCAAAAGATTTACCATCTAAAGATGTTATTGACCAAGAGTTAACTTTGTTCATATAAGTAAATATGCATAATATGGGTATCAAAAGGGTGATTTTTTACAAGGGATTGAGTTTAAAAATTTGTATCAAAAATTTACCAACTACCATGGATATTAGAACCAACCTTCTGCAAAAATTAGTGATACATATCAAGGGATTTGATAATTCATGTAGCCCTATAATTGGCCAAATAACTTTAGATGTAACACTAGGGCAAAAAATAGTTCCAATTACCTTTCAAGTAATGTCACAATAATTACATTATAATTTAATTTGGGTATAACTTGGATACACATAATGAATGTCATCCCATCTACTTCACATCAAGGTGTAAAATTCATACATGATGGGACTTTATTGATAATGCCTACTGATGATGAACCCTTAAATTTTTTCAAAATGATGCATTCTGATAAATAAGGCAATCCTATAGTAGTACCACCTACATAATATATTCCTCTTGATAATATCCAAACTTATGAGGTGGGTGAGCCTAGTACAATGGATCCATTATCTCCAAAAACACGTAAGGCACTAAAAACTGAAGTATACATAGATGCACCTTAAGAACAATAACCAATACAAACGATCCAATGATACAAAAATCATAAGTAACTCCAATATTTGAGTTTCCTTTATTGGTCAACACAAGGAGTAAGATGGTCATGTTTTATATTATTATGACAATGATGATGATCTAGACCATGATATGACATATGAGACATTTCAAAAAAATAATTTTAATCCACTTGAGCATCTTTTACACAACTTATTTTAACCTATAGGTATCAGTACAAATAAGATAAACTCACCTCTATAGGATACATAACCAAATCAAGATAAAAGAAAAGAAAAAATGGTAGATGAACATGTAAAAACTTGTTATTCCATATACCCCTCTTAGATTCACACATTAATTCAACCATATAAGGGTCAAATGTAGACACCTCATGTAAATAATGTGGATATATCTCATAATATTCCACAATAGACTCTACATATCATAAAAAAACTAGGATATTATAGGTACAGTACTTTTCATGTTACTTGAACATAGCATGAAATCTTTACGTTCTAACAGACAAAGATCAAGCCATAGAATTGGTCCTAAATAAGACTTTCCATATTTTAATTATCATCAAATAAATTACCATCATACAAGTCACTGTTAGACATTGTAAAACCAAATTTAGAAACATAAGAATGAGGGTCACATATAAATTATGCTCAAAAATAGAAAAAGATAGATAACTTCCAAAGATTCACATAAAAACCATCCTGTAAAGTGACAAAGGCACAAAGATCTAACTAATAATATTTATATTGACCGAGTTTATTATCAACATCTCAATTTTGATAATAATAACTAGGATAAAATGTGTATCACTACATTCCTTCAATAATTGGGACACAATACAAATTAATTAACACACTCTTTAATGATGCAAGAATCTCCTAGGTACATCATTTTACCAATAGCATGTGGACCACATGTGATCCCCATGATCATATGGATATTATATTAAGATCCACATTTTACATTCAAAATTAGACAACATTGATTTTTTGATTGTAATAAATATTAAATAGGTAATTTATGTGTATCGCCTTTAATTTTAAGGATAATGAGATTTACTTACATAATGATGGATATGGCCACCCTTACCCACTAACAACTACCAAAATACCATTACATAGAAACATAAAAGAGGTGATCATGCATCAATAAAAAAAAAAGAATTAAAAATACCTCAAGTGATCTTTCACCTTTTTATGATGAGGACCTCCTCGATTAGTCCTCTTAAATAATCCAAAAATACCCGAAAAAAATTCAAAAATCTAAAAATATGTTAAGTATCTATGTATCTTATGAGATCCTTGGAATATATATTATAATTTCTATTTTGGTATATGGAATATCAATATTCCCTATGTACACATGTTTCACACATCTTTTGAGTGTGATTCAAACATACATAAATACATGATCTATGTAATTTTGGAGGTTGGGCTCTCCATCTACTCATGTCACCAGGATGTTGGGGGCATAGACATATATGCTCATGATAGATAAAGGTTATATCATTCTATAGTCACTTTAAATTATCATGTTTAAGCTCATATACACAATTACACATACCTTTATCCATGCTTATATATTTCATAGTGTACTTGATATTTGTTGCTAACACATATATCCAAGGACTAGTATAACATGTTTATGCTGGTTAATTAGGTTTTCATTTATGAAATTCATTGAGTGTCTTACCTTTTTATTGTTTTAATTTATTGAGAATTTGAATATGATCCATTATTTATGGCTCTCATGCCTTTTGTTTTACTCTTTGACATTTGAATATGTCATTATTTTTTGTATGTTTATGTTTGAATATGTCATTATTGCTTTTGTGGACATTTTACTAAGTGATGTCCCTTCGATTGTGCAACATTTAAACATGCCCCTATTTGAGGTCTCCTTATACCATTGTCTTTTGATTTAATTGAGTGATCTTGTGTATATTTAATTTCTTATTGAGATTGTAGTGTTACCATATAGACATTACCATGATCTACATCATGAATCTTATAACTTGGTGTGATCATATTCTTCATGATTCAATGATATATCTACCTAGACATGTTACCTCTATATGATACATTTTATATTCACAATTTACATGGTTATCTTATTCTTTTGAGGTAAGGTAACTATGAGTTTATACTCTCCCTCACCTCAAAATGGGGAACATATAAGTGGGGACATTCCATAGAGGCATAACTTCCACATTGCTTCATAGATTCAAATTTTATAGGTGATAAGTTTTGAAAACATGTTATCCACATTTATCATAGTTTTAGATTCTGTATGCATCTAAATTTGCTTTCCTCCTCCCCTGTCACTAATAGTACTATTAGTTGACACTAATTTCACCTATATCATATAATCTCATTTATCTCTTCTAATTTTGTCCTAATATCACCCCTTATAGTCATTTTTACATCCCCCTTCTTCATTTTATATTATACAAACATTATATCATCCCAAAAATCAATTAATTATTCTATGTCCTATTTGTCAACTAACCCCCACTTATCTAATATTGGGGAATTTAAAATTCCCATAACCCACCTACCTACCTACTCCTAGGATTTTCTAAAAGCCTACCACCTATTATTCACCTAAACCTTCTTCTCAAATAATCTAACCTCCCCCTGATCATCATTATATTCCCTAATCAAATGTAGAATGATGCAATCTTCCTCTAACTCTCTAGAGAATTCTCTCTCTAAATAATTCCATGGAATTTTAAATTCCATAAATTCTCCTTCCTTCCTTTATTTAAATAAGCAACCCCTCAATGATAAAACAACTATGAAATATATGATCCTCTCATGCCAAACTAGTCTACTTATCAAATTAATTAAGCCAATATCACATTATCATAAAATCTGAGTCTATCCATAAAAATCCAACATCTAATAATCTTTAATTCTAGTCTTGTTTTTGTTTTAATCTTGTTTTGAACATAAAATTTTATGAAGATGTGGGCATATTGTATGTATAATATTTTAATTTGAATTTAATTTTTATTTAAACAGTTCCAAATTAGAGGACTGTTGGAATTTTGTGTAGGATAGTGATAAGTTTTTATAAATCAATCTATTTTCACAAAATTTTTGCATTACAGAATGGGAACATGTTTTGGAAACATGTTATCCACATTTATTCAATATGAAACATACCCAAATTATATTGGGGGAATGTTTTGGAAACATTTTCTCCACATTAGCTCTTATATCAGTTTTAGATTTCTCTACATTGACACTTGTATCAGTTTTCATATTTCTCCATATTGGCACTCACACCATTTTTCAATTTTAGATTACAATGGGGGCATGTTTTGGAAACATGTTATCCATAGTTACACTAGTTTCATTTTTATGTTATAGTGGGGGCATGTTTTGGAAACATGTTATCCATACTTAGTTTCAAATTGGTTAAAATTCATAGTTATATGATTCACGTACACATTTGTAGCTTAATTCTTTACATTGATATCATTGTTATACATAGTTTCAACA
The DNA here is from genome assembly GCA_037957365.1 of Torreya grandis. Classification (NCBI taxonomy): domain Eukaryota; kingdom Viridiplantae; phylum Streptophyta; class Pinopsida; order Cupressales; family Taxaceae; genus Torreya; species Torreya grandis. The sequence goes on from JARHVA010002690.1 coordinate 153,862, forward strand.
TGAGACATATATAAGGTGAATATTTTATGAAATATGTGCCTAATATTATAAATTCAAATTAGTTTTAGATTTCAAACACTTTGAGGGATTGTCATCACCCACCAAGTTGGACTTTTATTGATTGTATTGAGCCAATCTATTACAATAGTTGTTTTACTTTTTGGTATGGTTGAGGTGATTAAATCACTTAATCTTACCAAGTTTGTAGGTTGGAATTGATTAAATAATCTAGATTCACCAAATTTATAGTGTGAATTGACTTGGATCACTCACACTCACCAGGTTATAAGTATGATTGGGTTGCATAGTTGAGATAATCTCAACTGTCAGGTGGAACGTCATCTTTTATCTAAGGTTGGGGTGTGTCCTCCAACCTCTCTCTATCTATTTATAAATATACACTTTCCATATTTATGTTTGTTCTAATATTAGTTTCAATGATTAATGATACATATTTCAAATAAAATTGTTAAAAGGAAAGATAGTTGCATTGATACACATGTACTCCTAAATTTTGACCTCTTTCAATTTCAATCATTTAAATTCTTTAAATTTGATATTATATGCAATGATTATATATTATAACATTCTCTTAGTTTTAGGTCAGTCACCAAAAAATAACTCAAGTTGGATTCAGGTAAAGATAAGGTGTCTTATACACACCTAGGTACACATTTTTTCCTTTAAACTAGCAATTCCATTATTATATTAAAGGGGAGAAAATTTAAACATTATTTTTGAATTATATAGTACCTCAGTCTTGTACACTTGAAAAATATATATCATGGATGTAACTTTAGCTTTTATACCTTTCACATTGCCAAAATACTCACATACACTATCTCTTTGTGTCTAATTACTTATCTCCTAGTCCAACCAATATTATTCTAATGACCTAGGCCTTATATCTTACCCAAAATATTATAAACCTACTTATCTTCCATCTCTGTGAGTTCTAAACCTACACCTATTTTTTAATTTCTAGAACACTTGCATCCTAATCAAATGCTTACATTGATGCAAGTGTCCAGTGTCCTAAAGTCATCCAATTTACAAATGAAATTTAATCCTACGGTTTACTTTAGTGTTTTAATGCAAGATATTATCCAAAATGGATTGGTATAAATATAAGATCAACCCTCATTCATTCACCACCTAGAAAAGACCTAGAAACTTCTTACCTAATCACAAGGCAACTTGCCACAAGCATTATATAAAGAAATCAAGTGAGCAAAGCTTTTTTATTTCTCTTATTTCCATATTAGTCATAGGGGCATCACATCTATAGGTATGAATTACTAAAGGAGTAGCCCAAGACCTATATTTTCCAAGTTACAAGCTAGGTCACTATTGTATTTGCTTATCACACATTACATGATTCACACACAATACAACATAGAGGGGATAAATACATAAGTTTGAGGCCCTCTTCAGAGTATTGACTATGTAGACAACACTCATTAACAAAGGGGTCTTTAGGGAAACTTGACATCATGTGCCCACTAACCCATTTTTCCCATAACCAATATGAAGATGAAGAACTAGGGTTTTGCTATTTTACAAGGAGTGATAGTCTATGACTAAAATCTAAATGAACTAAAGCAAAGGTGATACAGAACCTACAAGCATCCAGGTGGTCACATCTAATTTCAATAGGTATCCCATACTAGACACCTATGTCTAAGTCAGATAGTAGCATCAACATAATTATCCCAGGTCAATGCAAGTATTCATGACTACAAAGGTTATATTTATAGAATTAGGTGATTATTCTAGAATCTAGATCTAGTCTAATTTATACTTTTTATAGATCTAGATTTGTATTAGCATTAAAACCAACTAAGTATTTTGTTTTCTTTATCATTGAAATATCTAGAATAGTTATACTTTGTATCATTAACATATCAAAATAATAAATTAAGTATATGTTCTATCCAAGTTTTATAAATAATTGGCCTACTTTAAAGATAGTCTACCAGCCTTTCTCCCCAGGCTATATCTTACCCCTTTAATTTTAGATTCCCTCAATCTAGATTTTAGGGCTAAATATTCTTATGTAAATATTGGCTAGATAATAGTGATTTTTGGTGTCATAAGTTTATTATTTGTGATGTGTATAATATTTGGATTTATGATAGGGTGGATTATGAGGGGGAACTATGATTGAAAATAATTATTTATGTCAGAATTGAACAAATGATGTTTTTATTTTATAAGGTCCTTACTATTGTTTACTTCAAGAAATAGGTATCTAGTAAAATTTTTAGTTCCTAAATTAGAATGGCAAGGAATTTGTAGTTACATCTAATATTTTGTTATTAGTAAATTTTTTTGACCAGAGCTATGAATCAAATTCATTTATCAAAAATAAAATTCATTACACCTCAAGAGAAACCATTATAAATACCAAATCTTATTAAAATCTAAAAAAAATGTTCAACTAAAAGCTATATCTACCCACATGTCTCCTATAATAAAAAACTAAAAAATACCATTATAAAAATAAAATAATATGAGTGTTTAAAATATTCATTATGCATGCCAACTATAAAAATAAATAGGAAAAAGCATGTGCCTTCCAATATTAGCTCCTAAACTTTCATGAAAACAATACAAAAGTGAATTTTGTAGCAAATCATATCTTTTATAGTAAATTTTTATCAATTCAATACATTTATTTTACACACATATAACTAGGATATGCATGTCATCCATCTAAAGAAGTAGGGTTACCAAATAAACAAGGTAGAGAATGATCCCACTAGAAAAAGTTGTAAAGACCACTTAGAAACTTATACAACATGTTAAATATTTTATAGCTAAGGTTTGGCATTTTTATGCATCTAATCCTCACATACACGTATTTTTATAGCACTACCCAAAATACTTTTTAGCCATAACTCAATGTATTCACATTATTCCAAATAGGTCTTCTTACTGAACCTCTTCATGAATACCTATTTATCTTAACTAAACAAACTCCCTTAAATACTCACCACTTCTTAATTTTTTCTAAAATAACTAGATCTAGACACCAACGAGACATAAATCAAAATATTTAAATTTATGTTTTGTTTTAAACCCCCTTTATGTAACTTATTATCATTTACAATCTCTTTAGAAAACTAGAAAATGAGGTAGAAAATTTTGCATTACCAAGGGATAGCTCATACCCACACCCATATCTTTAATTGATAACATGATAGGGGGAAATATTCCACTTAAAATGAGAGTCCTCCATGTTTTTTAGTATAAATATGAAATTACAATAATTTTTTGAAGGCACAATCCCATCCCTTGTTTGAAAATTTGAAAAAAAACCCAACTATATTAGGAAGCTCAAAATATTTTAAGCAAAAATGTTACCCCTCTTTTTGAACATTATTTATATTACTTTACTAACCAAATTCAAGATATCCCAACCCATTTTTAAGTTTAATGAACCCATGTATAAATAATCCCCTTTTGAACCCATCAACCATATGAGCTACCCCAAAATGTTTATCTTTATTGTTCAAACTCTTACACACCCTAAAAACCTCTTCTACACCAACATCCTTCCTAGTGCCCTCACAAAAAATAGTAATATATTTTCCATGACTTATTTAACCTTTTTACATATTGGTAGATGGGATAAACACCTAGTTTTAGTCAACACCTTATCATGGTATCAATTTGAGTGCTCAAGATATAATCCTAGCTTATCATCCCTAAATCTAGTCCCTTTCACTTCAATCATTACCTCCATGTTATTCCATAGTTTTATATACCCATTTCCCATAATTCCTTCTATTTCCTTATTCTTATTATAGGTTTACTTCTTTATTTTATGATCCATATCATTTTTCAATTTTCAATCTTTACGAAATGACCAAAAGAAGCACACACAAAACATTTCTTATAGTACATCTCATAGCTTACCATATAGTAATATAATTTTCCACCATTTAATAATGATAATGGAGAAATTATAAATACCCATAAATATAATGAAACCTTAACCTTTACATAACTTACCAATTTTTATTCCTAAAATTGATGGTTAATGTCAAATAATTTTCCCAAAGAGTCACTAATCTATTTCAAAGTCCCCGAGTGCCAATATTCAATTGGTAGAGCATAAGTTATAACCTATATTTTCCTTTTAACATCTACTTATAATTATTCCATGAATTAATATTTCCAAGTGTGCACCACAATATTCTTCATCTCTTCCAACCAAACATTAGTCCTTAGGATTAACTCACAATGCCCCTTGTTATAAAATAAATAAATAAAATTCCCCTTTTGGAGGTATTGAATACTTTTGATATCAACACCCTTCCAATGATGCCCAATCCATATTTATAGTGGTAAACCCTTCAATAGTTTTCCCTAAGTATTACCCAAGAGGGAAAGAGGAGAGAGTCTAGATCTAGCAACCTCTATTAATGGGGTTCAACTAGAATAAATCTTACCACCTTCAATCCTACTGAAGAACAAAACATAGATCTTAGATATGAATCCAAAACACTTTGGTCATTGTTAGAACCCACTGGGATACACAAAAATTACTCTTTTTTTACATACATTACTCATAACATCTTCATTAACTATCAATATGTCCCACTATTTGACTACTAAATGCATCAAGAGTAGTAATTGTAGAAATATAGATAACCCACTATTTTAGATGTAATACATTTAGTTTTAAAATATAATAGAAGATAATTTCCCTCATAAAATTCATAAAAGAGTGATAAGTAAACCATTATACTAAAAAAATCCTTGTTTAAAACTATAAATTAATATACAACCTCTATTATTTACAATATTCAGGATTATGTATAAGTTTCACAACCACTATTATACTAAATAGTCATAATTCATAATGTAAAATACATTACATTTCAAAACTGAATCAAATATACATGATAAAATATACATCAATATAATTAAGCCTCATAAATAACTCAATGATCCATACAAATATCCGTGAGTATGATTCCTAAATGGTTGAACAACTAAAGAGAGGGAGAGCATCATTGGGATGCATTTCCTTCAACCATAGATGTCTGTATCCTACCCACTTCTCCACTAGGAGTGGCCCTTCCCTTCATGGAGGGAAAAATAAAATGAATGTGGATTTCAATAATTTTAACTAGAACCCATGTGTTATATAATCATTAATACATGAAATAGTCACATAGACCATGGAAAATGATCCTCTATCTATTATGACATCACACATACACATGTAAACTAGAAAGTGATATGGAATGATAAGTCTTAGCTATATAATTTATTTGGCCAAAGTTATCTTTATAGAATTCAGATCTCTCATGGATCTAAGTCAATTCCACACACACACACTCTTTGATAATGAATAAAAAATCTATCAATTGATACCAATTGATAGGTGTGTGTGTGTGTGTGTGTGTGTGTGTGTGTGTGTGTGTGTGTGTATTTCAGATCTCTCATGGATTTGAGTCAATTCCACACACACATACTCTCTGATAATGAATAAAAAATATATCAATTGATACCAATTGATAGGTGTGTGTGTGTGTGTGTGTGTGTGTGTGTGTGTGTGTGTGTGTGTGTGTGTGTGTGTGTGTGTGTGTGTGTGTGTGTGTGTGTGTTACATGATAGCAACATCATATACATATCAGATTATATCAAGTGAAGAATGCATGGTAACATCTCATAAAGTAATTTTGAATAACAATAAATATATATTTAATATCAAATCCAAATAGATCATTATATGCCCTATGTATTACAAGGTAAAAACAACCATATTTCACTAAAAATAACATTATTTTCCCATAACTCAACTATTATTTACATAAATATGCATATCATTTTTAATTAAAATAACTTGAGCATAAGATATTAATATAATACTATATGGTTCCTTTGCATATACACAAAGACTTATTACTAAAATAGGACAAGTTAGTAATTCCCTTATTTAATTCATCACTATTGTAAAAACATTCAATGCATACTTAACAATTTATTAATCATGTAAGGTATATATTTTAACTACTATAGATACACATTCCATATCGAGTCATATTATATACATATTTACCTTACTATTTTATAATTGACAAGGAATACATATAAATAAATGTGAACACTTCTAGGCATGTCTTAAAGTATACAAGCCTATAAGGTTTTATTTTTTTCATTTATGGAAAAAAACAAGAGTGATTAAACCAATATAACCATTCCCAATATGCTAATCCATCTAATTATAATCGAAAGTTTATTATTATTCTAAAGCTATGCTTGTATTTCATAATGACAAAGTCTCTAAACTCAGCTAGTTCAAAAAGGTGTACAATCTAAATTTAAGACTTACATTCCTATAATTGAGATTTTTTTCCATAAAAAGGATAGTTATATGCAATAGGAATACAAGGTAAAATATGCATTAGTCACTTGTTAGTAGAATCAAACATAAACAACAAACTTAAGACAAATAATTCCCAAGCTTAGATATTGGGGGAACTTGATAATAACAAGAAAAAACACACCACAACTAGAAGAACAAAATATAAATCCCTTTCAATTTCCTTGTAGCTCTAAATCTCCTTTTGAAATGGTAGTTGACTTGTTTGACTTGCATCCAAATGGAGTCTTCATTGATACTCATGATTTGTGGGTAGTACCTCCCCTTTATCCAATATTTTTTTGGTCTTGACATGTATTGGTCTATGTAACTTCTCTTATAATTTTACATAATAGCTTTAGACAAAAGAGCTTGTTGGAAGTGAGTTTGAGACCTTGTATTTATAAGTTTCAAACTAACCCGAACCTAGGTGTGATTAAGTTTAAGCTAACCTTAGGTTATACTTGGGAGTCCAAATTCAATAATTAATATCATTAATTATGCATTTATGGATGCATGGCTCAACAATTCTGATTTTCAAGGCATTTATGTTAATATTTTACAATTTTTGACTTTGAGTATGATGACATCATCATGACCTCATTTCTATTTGATATTTGTTGAATTTTTTTTTGAAATTATAAATTCACTAATTCATCATGAATTATTTAACTAAGCATTTAATTTAATTTTTTTATTTAATTAATTCTACTTAGGTTGTTGGTCATTTCAAGAATTTGATTAAGTCCTTGCTTAATTGGTTGAAAATGCCAGTTTGCTAGGTTGTAACCTAACTAGGGATGAATCCATGGGAGGTTATCATTGTGTACAGGGTAATAAACCAAATAAGGATTCTTTGACATAATTATGGGCACTTGTATCTAATGTGTGGATGAATTTGGGATGTTTAGTGATTCCTAGGCTTAATTTACATAGTTTGATAGAAATCAATCTGAAGTCCATTTAGACATGGATGTGGGCAAAAAGGAGTGTCTAAATTTTGCTCTTTTTTGAGTAGGCATTTCAAGACATGGGCATAGTAACATCTTCTCAAATAATGAAAAATTCATTATAATGAAAATTTTAATGCTTTAGATAATGCCCCAGAGGGTGATGATGAGCCTTGGATGCCCCCTCAAGGGATCAGGTGGTAAATAGTGTCATCTAAAAGGCCCTTGAAAAGAGAAAATGACACAATCTAGTGGGAATAGAGGTGGAAATAATTATTTGCTTAAAGGAAGTTATAATCATTGGCACAATGAAGATGCCCTAGAAGGGTGGATGTAAGCATGCCACAATTCTAATTTTCCCTATTAGGATGGATATGATCCATTAAATTATAAATAATTTTCCTTATTATGGAAAATCATAAAATTGAATGCACATAATGAACCCCTAATCATGTATTAATGGTGAAATAACATAGAGGACATGCATGAGTTTGGGCTACCTGCTAGTATAGAGATGCACGTCCTAACTTGTAGTGATTACTATTCATTTGTGGTTTAGTTAATATGTGTTTGGGTAGGTATTATGTAAACAAAGGGAATATCTATTGATAACATCATTTGATAGCTCCTTTATCCTAATTTTTATTGTAGCTTGTGATATTTTGTATCATAGTTATAGATAACTATAATAATAATGTGTATCCTAAGCATGTAAAACTTAATTTAAATGCAAATATAAACCACTTAGGTGTAAGATATGAAAAATCAAATACCAATTAAATATAATGTAATAAATTAAGTGTAGGAATTACTTAAAATATTCACAACTCAAGTACACGTTATGGTTGATCAAGACCCAAGTGCAAATAAAGTGTAATAATCTTATGAAAACTAAGGTAAAGGGAGGAAAAAAACACAATCTATAATCAAAAAGTGAAAAAATTAAGCCCAAGTTTTAATCAAGACTCAAGTGTAAACTAATTGTCCTTAGACACACAACACTTAAAATAAATAAACATAAAACTAGTAGACAATTTAATCTAAGGCACTTAAAACAAACAACTAATCTAATGCAAATGCAAGACTCAAATATATTACATAAAATCAATGAAATAACTACTTATAGACACCATTCATGCATGTGTAAGATAATTTTTATGATTGGAAAGGGGTTTCTCCTAGGATATAGGGAACAATGACATAGGTACATTGACAAAGGTTGCCCCTAAGCTATAGGGAAGAACAACACTAGAACGATTAGGGGGAATAAAAGAATAAGGGGTGGTTGAGTTGATTTAAAATGCACTAGGCAAGTGGATTTTTCCTATGTAGACCCATGGAAATGAGTTCCAACATGGACTTTAGGCTGAATGTAGTTCTTCCAAGATTTGGGAAGAGAATAAAATTGATGATAAATAAAAGAGATTGATCATAGATGAAAATAGGAATGGGCTCACAAAATGGAAAGAGAATGAAACAAAAGGGTTTGATGCTCATGATTTTAATAATGTTAGGGCACATGAATTCATAAAACTATAAAATCATGGTTTACGCTAAAACCACATTGAAAGATAAAAGGCAAGTGTACACAAATGAAAGAGGTTGATAAGTCATAGTATTCACTATGTCTACGACTTAGAAAAAGAATAAGCTCAAAAAATGGTGAGAACATAAGATTTTTTAAGAATTTTTAATTATGTCATGAAGGTGTCCAGGTGAATGGATGAAGTGGCTTGATAGTCTATGTGATAATGATAAAGTGTGCAATAGGCTTGTCCTAGTATACTTGAAGTATGCTTGGTTGATATTTTGTTTTGGCATAGTTAGAGTTGTTTAGGGATGATTATGGAGTATTAAGAATATGAAAAATTTCCCTAGGATGTTTTATGATCTTTTATTTCTTATGTGCATAAGTGGAATTCATTTGGTAGTCCATAGTTTTCATCTAGACACTTTGGGTCCAGTGGCAAAAAAACTATGTAGGTAGCTTGATGACATCACCATTACCACATATGAATGAGTCAGGGGGAGTTGGTCATATGGTTATGATAATATTATTCCCTACTTACTATTCACTAAATCTTAGGTAATTTACCTGAATGTTATCAAATATATGTGGGTACAAATTTGGGCTCTCATGCATTTTGACAATGTTTTATATGTTCAAATAGAGTCCAGTAAGCATGTTGATGATGTCAAAATTCACACACATGGAAGTTTTAGGAGGATATGATCATACAAGTTTTTTTAGTATTGATCTTAGTTTATTTGTGCTAAATTTTATATCATGTGATAAAGTACGTCAAAATATATACATGTGCAAAGTTGGTCTTTCCAAACAATGCTTGACATAGTTGGCTCTGTGACAGATAAATCTGAGCAAGCATTTTAATGGCATTATATATCATACATATAAATGTTTCAAGATTATTTAACACATTGTTAGATTATCCTATGTGAGGGGATCATATTATCCAAATTTGAGAGCATGTGAGTGAGTGAGGTAAAAGATATGACTGTGTAAAGTTGGCCTTCTAGGTAAATAAGTAAGGTTCCCATACATAGTCATTTTTTAACAAGTTAAAGCTTGAGAAACATCGAGGAAGCACGTTGATACAAGAAGTTAAGATGAAAATAGATTATACCAAGTGTAATTATCATTGGGTTTTTGACCAAGATCAAATGGTGAGTGCTACCTGATAAAGACTTGATTGATCCATAGAGATTGATGGAGCACATTGAGTCAAAGTTTCCAGATTGCACAAGATGAGGTCAACATGTTTAAGATTTAACATTTGAAATTGGAGGATTATGTGTTAAATTTTAAGATTCATAAAATAAGATCAATAATGTGTATTTAATTTGAGTATCGAGGACTCAAGATGCAATCAAAGTGGTTGAGGTTCAATTGTGGCCACTGACATTTAGATATTTGTATTTTTCAAAGGGAAAAATTAGTCAATGGTATTTTGTCCATATCTTTTGATTAAGAAAAAATTTCCCATGATATAAAAATAAAATATGAATAAGACTCTATGGTTAATCTAATAAAACTAATTTTAATATCTATAAGTGTGTAAATTTAAATATATTAAGGTTCAAATTTGACTATGTGTTCATGCATGGATTGTAAGTGACCCGAAAAGATTGTTTGAGCTTGTTTTGGTATTGTTTCGATATCTATTGATGAATTAGATTTTGGGGATGTTTTATACTCCATGAGGATAATATATATGCATTATTAAGTCTTGAATAGTCATATGTAGTATGAACAAAGGTTTATAAGTTGATTGTGTATTTGTTCATGATGACTATGCACATAAAATGTTGTTTGAGAAAATTATGCTTAAGCATAAGGGTACTATGTTGGTTGTTAGAAATTAATAGGGACATATATATCATATAGAATGGGTCCATGATTTGTTTAGTGGTTATGTGATTATTTTTTATTTGATGAAGTGCTAAAAGAGTGAATGGGTTCACATGAGACCTATAAGGGATACAAGGGCCTAATTGAAAGGTGTAGTTCCTTAAGGGTGACCCATAGATTCTATGGATGACTTATGAAGATTGTTTTTTGAGATGTGTCTTGTTATGAGAGATTAATTAAGGATTAATGCATGCCTAATGGCTAACCAATGTAGTGATTATCATGTTTCATCTATAAATAGTGAAACCAAATGTGTTGGTTTCTAGACTTGAGTGTAAAACTTGGGAGATATTTGAGAGAGGCTTGTGTGTGTGAATTATGGAGTGAAGAAGAGGTAGAGTGACATGTGGATTAGTTTAATATAATAATATATTAGGGAATATTTTTATGACCTATACGTCATAATTCTATTAGTAGAATAGTTCTCTCATAGATTAAGTGTGAGTGAAGGTAAAGGGTGATAATCAGAGGTCCATCATTAGTTAATGAAGACATCAGTTCAAAGGTGAATGTGTTCATAGGTGTTGTTGTGTAATCTTAGCATCTAAGTTGGTTATATCTTCCTTGTAAGGTGAAACTTTTTAAAAGTCTATTTATTGTTGTATATTAGTTAGAGAGGTGTTATAGCACCTTATGGGATTGTAGTCTCACTAAATAGAGATTGCATGTCCTTAATCAATTACATCTAGTCTAAATTGGTTCTTTTTATTATAGGATAGTAGTCTAATTATAAGTTATAGTGGGTTTTCTACCCCAAGAGGGTTTCCCACATATGTCAAGTGTTATATGATTGATCTTGCATTGTCTTTCTTTCTCTTTGCTATGAATGATGTGTATGCTTCATAAATTCTTGTGGTAACTAGTTAAGTGTTTGTAACTATTAGAATTGAAGTTGGATTATTTAGGCTCACTAATTCATCCCCACTCTTAGTGATTGTAATTTTAACAATTTCTATCATATCAGGTCCTTTGGTAAAGGCTTAATAGCTTGAAGGTGATCCAAGGTACAATATGGGTAGTCATCAAGGAGGTTTTTTTACTAAGAAAGCACCAATGTTCAATGGATCCAATTATTTTTTTGGAGTTTAATAATGAGGACATACATTATGTAAATAGAGTTTGATGTATGGTAATATGTTTTGGATGGTTATGTTGCTCTTACTATGCCTCCATCTAGTGTTATAGATAAGAAGTTGTTTGAGAATAATTCTAAGGCAATGAATGTTATCACTTGTGGTCTTGCAAAGACTAAATACACCAAGGTAATCCATTGTAAATATGCTTAAGAGATATGGGACAAAATTTAGATTATTTTTAAAGGATAGTCAAAAGTCAAGCTTGTTAAGTTGTAGACTCACAAAAGTCAATTTGAAAGTCTCAAAATGAAGGAAGAAGATTTTGTGGCATCCTTTCTATAGAGAGTTGATGAGATTATGAATATCATCAGAGGTTTTGGAGAGAATATTGAAGAGGCTAATGTAGTCCAAAATGTGTTAAGGTCTTTATCTCTCAAGTTTTATCCAAAGGTAATTTTTATATAATAAAGTCATAATCTTACTTAGTTGAATATGGATCAATTGCATGACACCATTACTGCCTATGAGATGAGAGTAAATGATGATATACCACCAAAGAGGGAAGTAATATTCAAGATAGAGATGAAGCTTAAGAATAATTTCCAAGGTAAAATATCCAAAGAGGATGACATATTTGATATTGATGAGGATGAACTAATAGCTTTGATTACTAGGAAATTGAACATAGGCTCAAGGAAATATAAAGGTAAACTACGCTTCAAATGTTTCAACTATGGAGAGATATGAAATTTTACTTGTAAGTGCCCTCATAAGCATGAAAATATTTATGATGAAGAGTATGGTGAAGGTCAAGATAAATATAATAAGACTTATAAGAATAAAGGATTCATAAAGTATAACAACAAAAATAAATCCTTCAAGAACAAGAAGAGTCTCTACACCAAAGAAGATTGCCGCTTATTAGATGAGAGTGAAGATAGTGACTCAAAATATGATCATGAAGATGATGGTCCTACTGAAGATGAAGCTCTATTCATGGATAAGGAAGGAATTTTCTCACATTATAAGGTGTCTACTTGGAGTGATTTAGATGATGATGAAGATGAAGTGGACTATGAGACTATATTGATGAATACTCTTAAAGAATTGAATATTGAGAAGAAGATCAATAATAAGATGAAATATAAACTCAAGGATTATGAGGAGAAATTCATTTTTATGAATTAATATTAAATGAAGATACCAAAGAGCATGAAGATATGGTCAAGCATCTCAGTTGTCAATTAGAAATTCTATCTACAAGTTTGAAAGCCAAAGAAGATGAATGTTCAAGGTTTGTAATTGAGAATAATTCATTTAAATGTGAGTTAGAGAAGACATCTACTAAGGTGAAGTAGTTTGTGAGATTTGAAAAGATATCAAGTGATCTAGATAGTCTTTTGAATGGTTAAAATCAAGATAGTGATAGAACTGATCTTGGATATGAAGAACAAAAGAATGTAACTCAAAACAAGATGAAGACTTCTATAAATAAGAACAATCATATTTTGAAGATAAATCATTAGACAAGGACTAAATTTACTAGTAGAGTAAAGACAAATCAATTCAGATAGCCAAAAGCTATGAGGTATACAAGATTTAATGGTTACTATTACACATGTAATCACTTTGGTCATAGGGATAGAGAATGCAAGAGACCTATTAAAAATGAGTTTGCATGGGACTATGATAGGGGTCATTAGTCAAAAGGTGTGAATAGAGTTAAGTTATTTAATTATCATGAAAGAGGACATTATAAATTTATATCCAAATAAGGTAAGGTAAGATACATTTCTTACAAAAGGTATGGTGTGCTAAAATTGTGAATAGAGAGGTCACATTGTTAAATTATGTAAGCAAAGGCCTACAAGATAGAATAGATTTAATTATGCTTCTAGAGTGAAAGGAAGAAAGAATGTTAACACATGGAAGCCAAAAGTGACAAGTATGAGTCATGATGAGACTGCAGGTCTAAGTAATTTATTTTTTATGGTGGGCAATGCTTCAAAAGTTTAAGAATTCCAAGAGGTCCCATTGTCTACTCATGTTGAGAGTGAAGAGACCAAGCTCAAAGAGAAGACAAAGGTGTTGGTTAAAGCTAGTCCTGAGGTATGTATAGATCCAAGTGAATAACTTGATGTTGTTGAGCATGGCTCATGCAAAAAACATCAATTATTTGTGCCTAATGATGAGGTTCTAAGATGCAAGGAAGATTATACAGATGAAAAGGTATGTCATGAATACTTATTATCTCCATGTATTGTCAATTCAATCTTAGAAGAGAAGGAGAATGTTGTGGTGGTTGAGCATGTTTCTTATCTTAAGCCTAAGAAAAAGAAGAAAAATAACTACAAGTATTAGATGACCAAGGAGGAGAAGGAATATGAAGAGTTGTGGGCAATTCAGATGACATAATGAGATTGATGAAATGTCAATAAGATTTTGACGCTCAAAAAGGTTTATTTAATTATTTTTGATGTGCTCTAGGTAATTTTATGGTCTAAAGGTACGTTTGTGCTTGGTTTTCTCAATTTTTGTCTTAAGGGCAAGCAAGCCTAAAAATGGGTTATAGGAAGTCAATGTTCCTAAAGTTGTGAAGGCTCAAATCTTGGTCCAGAAGTGTGAAATGATTATCTCCAAGTGTGAAATAAGTTTCATAGCTATGTGTTGACCATAATTATGTTGAAGAGGATGAGCTTGGTGATACAAATTAGTGTGATTGAAGTGGGTATATAAAATTGATCTAGATATCTAGTTTTAGGTCCTAAAGATGTGTCTACTAAAAATTATGGGCTCTACAAGTTTTAAGTAGGGCTATAAGGAGGATAGATAGACCTAATTTGAAGAAGAGTGATTTTTGATCAATTTCTTGAAAAGAGAAAAGTATGTTTATTTCAAGGAGATTTCTCAAGTTTTTTGAGAGCATTTTTCCTATTTGGTGAGTGGCATGAAGTTCAATTGGTGATTCTTGAGGTGGTTTGATAGAGAAAGCTATTAAGCCTATATTGTGTCTCTTCATGGTGTATGGAGATTTGAAGATACTCATGTGATGCAATGACTTAGAAATCTTAGGGGGAGTCCCTCATAGATGCTTCTTGGTAATTTCCATCAAATTCTAATAGTTTTATGTGTTATTTCTTCATTGGTGGTAGTTGTATGCAATCAAAAATGCATCATGTATATAAATCAATCCTATCTTAGAGAAGATAGAGCATACCTACACTTTTGATTAGGGATACATTTGTTAAGAAAGGGAATGACAAATATGGAGATTTAATAGACCTAATTATGGGATCACTTGTCACAATACACTATGCTAGGAAGGGTTCCAAAGCCTATAGTCTAACACAATCATGCAACAACCCTAAAAGAGTCCTCAAGTTTAATATTCACCTATTCTAATAAATAAAAAAGTAAATCTAATATAGTGCACACCAAATCTTATGGCACCAAGTGGGGGTTAGAAATAAAAAAAACTAAACAAAATATGCATAGAAGACATATACTCACATCAATGTTTACAAAATCCTAATGCATGGAATAAAGAAGCACAAACACATTATTTATCTACTCTTACAAAGAGAAATAAAGTTAGGAATACTTACCTTTGAAGATGAACCCATCAAGCCTCATTATCTCCCTTGGAGAAGGTGATTTACAAGAGATTATTATGATATGTAAGAATAACAAATAAAAATCATCTCTAGGCTACACAACCTATTTATGCATCCATAAGACTTTTCCATAAGACAAGATTCGTATCTCCAAAGAAAGTATGGAACCATAATATTTATTCCTCAAGTAGAATGGTCAATAAATAGATGTTCATTCACACTTATTCTTATTCACTTTTATTATTACCAATGGTTTGAAATGAACATATGTGTGTGTGTGTGTGTGTGTGTGTGTGGATATTTCCCTAAATAATTTCAAATATGTTAGCTATATATGGTTGACCCAGTCGACCCTATATATTTTTGGGAGATAATTCACTAGGTCTCGAGCTAAGTCATCCAAAGGGATAACAAAGCTCCTAATGAAAAATACCCATAAATAGTATAGTGTTGACCCAATCAACCATGTAATGTAATCAAAATCTAACAACTATATAAGGTCAACCCAATCAACCTAGTATAGTCAACTAGTTGAAAGGGGGTCAAGGCAAGAGCAGGGAGGATAAAGCATAGAAAATGATTGGAATGGGTAAGGCTGAGAAGAATAATCTTAGGGTAAATGGTTTTAAGAGATGATCATGTATATTTTAAGTGGAAAAAAGGACAACAATATTATGAATCACCAATGGCTACCCGCCCCTTTCCTAATGCACCCCTTAAGGCATGCACTCAAAGAGATTGAGACTCAATGGGTTCCTACAAGATGCAAAGTATAAATAATAAATAAAATTTGAATATATTATGTGTATACATATTCCCCACTCAAAGCTCATGATGTGTCACATATGTGCAACATGAGATAGTGCTTCAAGAAATATTAACATGATAACACATAATGTTGATGCTAAGTAAAACACAATAAGAAACAAATAAGATAAATGAAAAGATAGAATTGAAAAACACATACCTTTACTTACCTTAGTTCCATAGATAAATAAGTAGACTATAATATATTTGAAGGTGTCCAATGTGAATAACACTAGGCAAACTTGTATAATTTAGTGCAAAAAATAGCCAAAATTCAAAAAAATAGGAAGATAGGCATATGATAGTTAGTAGAGAGAGATTTTTAGGGAAATTAGCAAATTAGGATTATTTAAGGCAAGTTTTAAAATATTGAAGGCAAATTAAATGGCAAAAGGATGGCAAATAAATGACAAAATAACTAGAAAATGAATGACAAAATGATTGGAAAATTAATGATAAATGATGGCAAATAAATGACAAATGATTGTTAAACACAATAAATCACATTTAAAATCATGTAAAACTTAAATGGTAAAAAGGAATGTAGAACATACTAAATCACGTCGGTAAGCATGTGAAATATTAATGACAAATGAAATATCAATGCAAGAAAACTTGAACAAAGATATGTAATAAAGTGAAATGTAAGCTCATATAAGATAGGCAAAAATAAAATCATGAAAGATGGAAAATAAAATGTAATTGAATATGTGAGACAAACATAAAGTAGTCATACATAAAGAGCAACTTGTAATAATGGCAAATTCCACATGTAACATAAGTTAAGTCCACAAAAATCAAACAAGAACATGATGGAAAAATGAAAATAAAAAATCTCTAAAGGATGAAAAGTCAAATGTAGTGCTTGTTCTAAGATTCAATGTAAGAAAACACAACCACCTAATTTCATGACTAGGATGATAATGAGATGGTGTGGTAAATAAATGGTATAAGGGTGTAATCCATAGTTACTCAAACATGTTGTTTTGATCTAAGGATAGATAAAACTAAAATAAATTAATGCTAGCATGTTTTTAAGATGTGAAGAATAAGTAATAATAGAAGATGGAAAATAGATTTGGAATCAAAATTTTCCTATCAAGGGGGAAAAATGAAATGGGTGGAGAGGAAAATGAAGGAAAAACCAAGGTAGAGAAACTCTTTATCAAAGTCAAGACACTCAAATTAGTTTTGTCAAAACAAGAGGACTTTTGACCTTAAGGAATATAAAGAACTTCTCTTAGCCACACAAGTCTTAGGTAAATAAATAAAATGGACATACCTTACCACAATGTGTTCCCCATTCCTCAGGACCCCTTACATAGTCATTGATCTACTAGAAGATTGGGTACTTCCATGAGAAATTAGGTATCACCATAGTGTTTGTTGAATTCTCCAATTCCAATATACTATACTACCACACCCCAAGGGACCTTGGCTCTATTTGAGGCCAACTATGGAGTTTAAGCTTCAATTATAGATAGGAGATGTGCTTGCAATCACATCTTTTAGTGTGATGTTGACTTTTAGATACCATTGCCTTTTAATTCAAATTATTTGTTTTTCAACTTTATTTATGGGTTTTTCTACCAAACATGGGTGCTAAATATGACTTTCATTTGAATACTTAGGACTTGGTTTCTAAGAGAGAGGAATTCAAAGAACATGGGATTTAAGAGCCTCATAAATATAGGTGAAATAAAAGTGTTATCTTGAATTTGAAATTATTTTATCCAAAGTGGAGTGAAAGAAATGGGAAATCAATAGGAATGACACATAGAACAATTTTAATTACTTTAAATTGCAAAAAAAAAAGATAAAGGGTAAAAAGGGATACGATAATAGTAAAGTGTGATTCCTTATCATAAGAATGAGGGAAATAGAGGAAAGCATATTAACATAGATTGTTGTGAAAATCTACCAAAAGAAATAAAAGATAAAGTTGATAACAAGGATCAAAAGCATTTTCTAGAAAAGGAATGACAATATGGTAATTTTATGAGGAGGGTCGGGTCCTATCCATGGTCTTATACTGCAAATCATCAAAAAGAAACCCATGAGGGTGTCAAAAAGTAAAATATGAAATAATAAAATGAGAAAAGAAGAAATGGTGGTATTTTTTGAGGAGGTACAAGTCCTATCCATGGTCTTATACTATAAACTCACAAAATAGAAACCCATGGGGGTGAATTCTAAATAAGGGGGGAAATAATCTTAAAGCTACTAAGGTAAAGAATAACATAAAAAGATAAAAAAAATTTATGAGGAAAAAAATGAAATCAAATGCCAAATGTAATGTGAAATAAAACCAAATATTGTAAATGAAGACAATGATGCTTATAAAGTGAAAGTAAAAGAAAGAAATTGCAAAAAAATAAAGAAACATGAGAAAAAATAACAAGTAAGATATATGCTAACATCTATATCAAAGATGAGCATGTGAAATACACTTATATAAGTATTGAAAGGTTTATTGAATTTGGATTTGTTTGTTATTATGTATTTTAGAATAAGAGTGGGCATCGTAAGATGCCCCAAAGGGTAAGTGGTTGCAGGTATGGGAATCAAAAGATGCCCCAAACTTTGAAGGGACATGTGGATAGGCATTGAAAGATGACCCAACATGTGAGGTGGAGTGAGGTAACATTAAACTATTAAAATGGTTTGCATTGGGTTGGTAGGTGCATTTGGATATAGGAAAATGTGTTTGTTTGTTATCTTTTAATGAGGTTGAATATAACATATGATGGGTAGGAGAGGTATGAGGAGGTAAAGGAGGACCATGTATGATATGCATTAGAGTATGCATTTGAACTAGGTACTCTTTGGTTTCATGTGACTTAAAATATTGAGTTTAAATGGATGCAACAATATGTTTAAAGTTGTTCATGTGAGCTATCCTTTTCTTGTTGGTGTAGGAAGAAGGATCAACTGCGGTTTGAACAAAATTAGTAGATGAGGTATATGTATGGGATGATTGTTGTTGATAATTAGGTAGTTGATGTTAATGTGATTATGGTTCTTGAGATTGAATTTGAGAAGCTTGAAGATAGTCTTGATAACATTGTTTTATGAGAATATCAAGATTTAAATGTGGATCAAGCAAGGAAGAAAGAAAAAATTAGTGAAGATCATGATAAGACTCATGAGAATGACCTATAGTAGAATACCACTAACAAAAATTATCAAAATTTTACCATTTTGGAGGAGGTTTGGAAAGATTAAATCTCATAGGTTTAGAGGGTGGAAATTTATTCTTAACTTGTTCTAGAGTAAAGGGTGGGTGGGTTGGGTTAAAATTGGTTAAATTAGATGTTCCACTTTGAGGTGGGGAAGACTTGGATAAATCAATGTTATGATAAGTTTATTGGAAAGGTACTTTATTAGTTGTTTGAGATGGTTTAAATTGAGTCATAATAAAGTATTTCCTTTTTTTCTTGGTCTAAGGCTTATTCTTAATTTTTAGGTGAAAAGATTCAAACTTTGTATTGAAAGGGAGGTTTAAGAGAAGTGATAAATAGTTTTAAAAGAGTATCATAATTCATGTTATGGTCCAATTTATGAGTGAGATATTTATATAATTTGATGAAAGTATGAGTAGATTCACTAGGAAGTTACTTGACATTGATGAAATGGCTGAGGTAATTTTTAGGAAGGTCATCATGTTGGAATTCCTTCACTAGAGCATTTATTAAATCCTCTAGTTGTGAGATGGATGGTATATGAATTTGGTTATACCATTAAAGTGAATCACCAAAAAAAAAATTGGCTAAGATCTCGGTGGTATCAAAGGTGTTAGTTTGGACCTATTCCTTATATAGATTACCAAAAGACTTAAGAAAGATAGTAGAGTCTTTAGTCCCATTATATGTGATAGTTGGAGAAATGTTTCCAATATTTATGGATGCAATGAATGGGATTAAAGGTTTATTTTGAGTATTTTTAATAATTTGTTATTTATTAGAGTTTGAGGGATGATATTCACATTGGAATCTCTAAGAGGAGGGAATTTTTTTTTATTTGGTTGAGACCTAATGACTTGAGTTGGTTGACTAGTCATGTTTAATAAATGTTATTGCATGTTCATCATTTGAGATTGATTGGTTGTTTGCATGATTTTAATTTATTGAAATACATGTGCAAGAATTTGAGTTTTATTAATATGTGGTTTTTAAGGTGGGGTATTAGTAGTGTTGGTGGGATGAGGATTCTTTGTAGGTGGAGGACTCCCAACATTAGTGTTAGTTACCTTAAGTGTGGTAAAATAAGAAGGAAGCTTGGTAAAGCCACAATTCTTGTGAGGAGTTTAAATAGTATTATAATAAAGGTTTTTGAATAAATTTGAACCATATAAATTATCAATTTGAGTGGTTTCAACCATGTTACTTTTTGAATTGATAAGATTTAGTGATCTTGTTATGGTGTAACAAGAAGATTGTGAACATTGGTTGTAAGGGTATGAGTGTTGATAGGAGAGGGATTAGTTGGTGGAATATTTCCAAAATTGGTATTAGGAATATGATTAGGATGAATTAACTCAAATACATTACATTGTGTAGTGATTATTTTTGGATTAAGAGAAGACAAAGAAAGAAATTGGATAGTTTCATCTAAAGTAATAAAATAAGTGAAGTTATTATCTAATACCTAATAATGTAATATTATTGACTAAAATAAGGTTGAAAATATGTCATCATGATGACATAATAATATATAACCATGCAAGTAAATAATAAGAGGTATGAAACTATACATGGTCGATTAGGTCAATCCAGCACAGGAAACAGGGCCTATAAATTATACTAGGTCAACTGGGTCGACCTAGTACAACAAATAGAGATTAGAAAAAGAGGGAAACTGGTCTAAAAACTATATAGGGTTGACTAGGTTGATCTGATACAATGAATAGAGGCTAGA
This sequence comes from Torreya grandis, assembly GCA_037957365.1. Classification (NCBI taxonomy): domain Eukaryota; kingdom Viridiplantae; phylum Streptophyta; class Pinopsida; order Cupressales; family Taxaceae; genus Torreya; species Torreya grandis. The sequence goes on from JARHVA010002690.1 coordinate 175,035, forward strand.
AAAAGGTACATGGTCGATTGGGTCAACACAGTACAATAGAAAGGGGAATTAAGAAACTTATGATAGATTTGTGGACTAAAACAAGATAACTTTTGAAAGTAATTTGAAAATAAAATAACATAAAGGAAAAAAAATCAATTTAACTTGGAAAGTAAAATCTAAATAATTGGTCAACTTGAATGTTAATTATATTATTAAGATATGATTTTAAATGTGATGGGAAGTTGGTTGTAAGCAAGGAATTAGAATGGTAATCTAAGGATGGTTTCAGGTAGTTTAGGCTGAAAGGGACTATAATGGAAATTATATAGGGGGATTACCACTCACTTCACACACCAAAAAAATAAGGGTGTCATGTGCTTAGCTATAATATACCATTAACCACGTTTTATAATTGAACAGAGTATCAAGTTGGCTTCCCCCTTGGTGATGAAATCCAAATAGGTTGTCCTTGGGTAGACAAATGTTAAAATGATTTTTTAGATTTTATGATTTATCCATGTGTGCATAAAATAAAGAATAGTGAAACTAAATTATTTATTTAAAACCACCTAATTAAGCTATGTGATCTATTATAAGCATGCAAGCAACAAGAAAAGAAAGTGTGAACTAATTACCAGCATATAAGGTTAATTATAACTTTGAAACAAGGTATAATGTTAATATGGTCAATAATGTATTCAAAAAATATAAAATAATATCGATAGGTTTGAACTTATACTATAGAAGCAAGGTTTAAAAATGAATAGGGTCTGCATAGTTGACCTAGTTATCCAGACAACACAAAGAACATAAAACTAGGTCGACCTGGTTGATTGTGCAAGGTCAGTTTTCAAGACTAAAAACTATGAAAAGAAATATTTTAAATAAATATATATAGAGATATAAAGTAACCTTGGTGGATTAGAGATGTATAAAATGAACATTACTATTCAAGAACCTTGAAATATGCTTGCAAACACTACTAACTAGGTTGACTAGGTCGATCAAGCTTTAAAAAAACTTGTTACTAAGTGCCTAAAATGTACAAGGCTGATTTGGGTGACCTAGTGGTCTAGATTGGATGTCTAAAAACATAAAAAACCTATACTAGGTTGACAAGGTTGATCCAATAGCTTGTACCTAAAATCCTATGCATAAAATTTAAATACTGGGTCAACAGATTCAATCTAGTATGGCAAATATTTGATAAAAATTAATTATGAAAGAATGAAATAAGGTAAAAAAATCCTACAAGGGTTAGTTAACATCAGGTTCACAAAAATGTATGCAATTATAAATTCATCATGTTTATAAATCAATCCTGGCTCAAAGAAGATAGAGAATACCTACACTTCTGATTGGGAATACATTTGTTAAGAGAGGGCATGACCAATATGAGGATATGATAGACCTAATTATGGGATCACTTGTCATAATACACCATACTAAGAAGGGTTCCAAAGCCTACAGTCTAAAAAAATCATGAAACAACCCTAAAATATTCATAAGGTTTAATATTCACCTATTATAATAAACAAGAAAGTAAATCTAATCTAGTGCACACTAAATCTTGTGGCACAAAATGGGGGTTAAAAATAAAAAAAACTAAACTAAAAATGCATAAAAGACATATACTCATGTCAATGTATATATAATCTTAATGCATGGAAGAAATAAGTATAACTACATTATCCATCTACTCTTACAAAGGATAAATAAAGTTAGGAATAATTACCTTTGAAGATGAACTTGCCGAGCCTCAATCTCTCCCTTGGACAAGGTGCTTCACAAGATATAATTTTTTTATGTAAGGATAAAAAAGACAAATTATCTCTAAGCTATAATATCTCTCTATGTATCCAAAATACTTCTCCATAAGACAAGATCTATATCTCCAAAGAAATTATGGAACCCTAAGCTTTATTCCTCAAGTAGAATGGTCAATAAGAAGATGTTTATTCACACTTATTCTTATTCACATCTATTCTTACAAATGGTTGGAATTGAACTTGTATATGTGTGTGTGTGTGGATCTTTCCCTAAATCCTTTAGAATATGTTAGCTATACAATATCGACCCTTTACTAATTTCAAACATCAATAGACCTTGAAATATTATGAATAATTTAGATTCAATTGTGTAGCCCACTTAACTACCTAAAAAATATTGATTTTTTTAATGTTTATATAATCAGGTCTAGTTTTTAACCCTATAATTTTTTTTTAGTTTGAATTAATGATCCAAAAGATACATAAACAAATATTTGACCCTATATTTTTTTGGGAGATAATTCACTAGGTCCTAAACTAGGTTAGTCGAAGGGCTAACAAAGCTCCTAATGAAAAATACCTCTAAATAGTATAGGGTTAACCCAATCAACCCTATATAATAATCAAAAGTTAAAAAGTATACAAGGTTGACCCAGACAACCTAGTATAGTCAATTGGCTGAAAGGGGGTCAAGCTAAGAGCAAGGAGAATAAATCATGGTAAATCGCTAGAATGGGTAAGGTTAAGAAGAATAAGCTTAGGGTAAATGGTTTTAGGATATGAGTGTGTAGATGGAAAGTGGCAAAAGGGAAAAAAATATTATGAAGAACCAATGGTCTACTCACCTCTTTTTTTTTCACCCCTGAAGGCATGCACTTAGAGAGATTTAGACTCGACAAGTTCTTGAAAGATACAAAGTGTTAGTTAGTAATCAATAAAATTTGAAAATATTATATGTATAAAATAGTGCTTGGTTGAAGAGAATGTTGGCATGGAGTAAGAGGAAGTTGTCAAGGCAAGAAGAGGTAGGATCAAGGTAAGGGGGAGTTTTTATCATGGTTTTTAATATGGTCCTCTCTTATTGGTTGTATTTTCAAGTCCTCGGGATCAGATTGTGCTGACTTTGTCATTATGTCAAAGGGGAAGAAAGTTCCTATTGTGAGAGTGCTTGAAAAGAGAAAAAGAAAGTGAGTTATATATTATTATATATGATGGTTGTTGACATCAATGACAAAGGGGGATATTTTTAGAGAATTGTTAATATTGTCATGTTTATGTCATGAAGGTTTCCAAGTGAGTGGATGAAGTGCCTTGATAGTCTATGTGACAATGACAAAGTGTACAATGTGTTTGTCCTAGTATACTTTAAGTATGCTTGGTTGATCTTATGTTTTGGCATGGTTATATTTGTTTAGGGATGATTATGTAGTATTAATCATGTGAAAAATGTCCCTAAGATGTTTTTTTAATCTTTGAGTGTTTGTGTGCATAAGTGGAATTCATTTGTTAGTCCATAGTTTTCATCTAGACACTTTGGGTCCAATGCCAGAAAATCTAAGTAGGTAGTTTGATGATATCACCATTTCCATAGATGGATTATTCAATAGTATTTGGTCATATGGTTGTTATAACATTAGTCCCTAGTTATTATACACTAAATCTTAGGTCATACGCCTAAACACAATCAAAGATATGTGGGTGTAAATTTCAGCTCTCAAGCATTTTGATAGTGTTTTCTATGTTCAAATAAATCCAAGTAAGCATGTTGATGATGTCATCATTCACATGAATGGAGGTTTTAGGAGGATATGATCATATGGGTTTGTTCAATTTTGAGCTGCGTTGATTTTTACTAAATTTTAGATCATGTGCTAAATCACATCAAACGATACACATGTGCAATGTTGATCTTTCTAGACAATTCTTGACATAGTTAGCTCTGTGATAGATAAATCTAAGGAGGCATTTAATGGTTTTATATCTTGTACATATGAAGGTTTCAAGTTTAATTTGACACATGGTTGGATTCTCCTATTTTAGTCTCACTAAATAGGGATTGTAGTTCCTTGATAAGTTGTAGTTGGTTTAAATTGGTTCTTGTTATTATAGGATAATAGTCCAATTCAAGGTTCATATGGGTTTTCTCACCCAAGAGGGTTTCCCACATATGTCATGTGTTATATGATTTATCTTTCATTGTCTCTCTTTCTATTTTTTATGAATGATGTGTATGCTTCATGAATGCTTGTGGTAACTAGTTAAGTATTTGTAACAATTAAAATTGAAGTTGGAATATTTGGGCTCATCGATTCACCCCCCTCTCAGTGATTGTACCTCTAAAAAAGACAATATGACTCATAAAATGGTTAGAGAGTAACATTATATGACTTACAAAAGGGAAATATCATAAATGGCTCTTAAAATACTGAGAGCATGACTAAAATTGCTCATAAAATGGTGAGAACATAAATGACTTGCAAAATGGTGAAAGCATGACTTAAATTACTCACAAAATGGAAAGAGAATTTAGAGATAAACCTAAAATAAGGAATGATACAATAAAATGGTGAATGATATCAATCATTAATATTGGCCAAGCTAACTTGGGATGCCCCATGCATCCAAGTGTTACCTAAAAAGTTTGTACGAACCTCAAGCAAATGTAGTTCTCCTAGAAATAGGAAGGAACACTATCATAAATGGAATAAGAAAATATTAATGGCCATGATTTGACCCATGTGAAATCTTCAATTATACCTCCTAACTAGGAAATGCACATTCTAAGTAGGATGGATACAATCTGAATGACCTAGTGTTAAAGGCTTGTCTAGGAGTTTTTATGGCACATGTACATGTTTTTGGGTCATTTTTAGGCATATTAACTCAATATAGAATTACAAGATACATAATGGATTAAGTCATAAAATGGTTAGAGTGTGCCTTAGATTTATCATAAAATAGTGAGAGTGTGGCTTAAGTTATTTATAAAATGATAAGAGTGTTGGAATAAAGGTGGCTTAGATGATATCAAAAAACACTGAACGTTGCCTACATAGTCAAAATGGACCTCAAACCATTGTATTTATCCCTACATTAAGGAATATAACTAAGTAACATGTTCATGAATATGAAAATGATAGTGTATGAAATAATGGTAAGGAAATCCATGGTAAAAGGTTGATCCTAGGATATAGGAAATAATGACTTAGGTAGGTTTCCCCTAGGTTATAAGGAATAATGACATAAGTAAGTGATATAAAACACTTGCTAAAATGAAGGATGCAATTTAAAAACCACTATCATACTACCCCAAGATACTAACCCTTTATGAATTAATGCACTCAAAGAGTCATAAGACTAAATCAACCATTGAAACTGCTCCTGAATCTAATCACTAAAAGTGTCTGAATCATAAATGAATCAGAACTAAGGTCAAAAATGGTAACAGGGGATGTCAAGAAAACTTTGGCCAATAGTAAATATATAATTTATGGTATAAATAAGGTGATGTACAACAAAACTTAAATGATCTTTGTTGTTTATGGGAAAGGTCTAGTGAAAGGACCTAATCATGAAGGTAATTATATAGTTCAAAATACCAAGTAAAAATGTGACAAAAAAATCATAGATCATCTCAATGGTTGATGGTTTATGGGATGATGTGATAATATGTTTAATGAGTAACTGATAATATCTTACCATGTCTATAATTTAGATCACAAAACTAGTTATATCCATAGCATCCACTATCTTGTTATTAACATGATTCATGTGTTCAAATTGAAGGTGGATAATATGTTGCTTGAGAGTATCCACCATGGCTTTATAAGGTACCAAATTCTCATCCTTAGTTTGGAATTATTTTGTGACCTGATTAATGATAAGCTATGAATCTCCATAAACCAAAATATGTTGAATGTTCCATTGTACTACTAAATGAATCTTTGTAATGAGTGCTTCATACTTAGTCATGTTATTGGTACAAGGAAAGTTGATACATAAAGACTTGGGAATGAGATCCCCATGTGGTGTTATGAAAAATAATATTGTTTTTGATCCATGAGATGTGAATGAATCATCAAAATAAAGTTCCATTGTTTCTCTTTAGGAGGTGTTTCTATTATAGTCATAATGGACTCATTTGGAAACCCAAATGTGAGTGGTTGAGTATCATGAAGAGGAGATTCGATGAGCTGGTATATGATTATTTATTCCTTGATGGAATTTTAGTTAGTATGTTTGATCTTAAACTCACTTAAAAACATAATAAATTCAGCCATACAACCCTATAAACCTATTTTTGAAATTAGATACTTGAGCCAATTTAATTTGACAATGATAATTATCTTATTATTTAGCATGTAGTGGCACAACTTCTGTGTTACAAAGACCATAGATAAAAAAATATTTCTCAACCAACATATAATTATTATCATACATAAAAAATGTGTTTATTAATTAATAGAAAACATATTCTTGAACATTATTTTGGGCCAACATTGCCCCTAAGGCATTTTCCATTACATAGAGGTAGAGTAGTAATGCCTTATCTAGCATGGGTGGTAACAAAATGGTTGTATTAGCCAAATATTATTTTAATTATTCAAAGGCCTTTATAAATATACATTCCATCAAAAATTAGTTCCATTATTTAGTAGATGGGTAAATAGATGACATTTTTTGGGTAGTTATGATATGAAATATTTGATTGATTGTATCTTGCCCTATAAAATATGGAACTACTTCAAAGTAGATGGCAATGACATATCAGTAATGGCCTTGACTTTGGTTGGATTGAATTAAATGCTCTAAAAAGAGATAATGAAGCCTAAAAATTTATCATAAATTATTCCAAATACGCACTTTTTGGGATTGAGTCTAACTTTGTACTCCTAAAATCATTCAAAAATCTTTTGAAACATAGCTAGATGTTTGACATGGGTCTTGGATTTACCCAAGATGTCATCAACATAATCCTCAACTACATCATGCATCGTATCATGGAAAATTACCATCATGTCTCATTATTTCCCCTTCATTCCTTAGGTTGAAGGACATGACCTAATAGCAAACATTCCACAAGGAGTGGTGAACATTATTTTGTGTTAGTCTTCTAGTATGATATTTATTTGGTTGTATCCTAAAAATCCATCCATGATGGAAATCATTTCATAGCTAGATGTGAAATCGACAATCATGTTGATATTCAACAAAGGGAAGTCATCCTTTAGGTAGGCCTTATTAATGTCATGAAAATTAGTACACAATCTGATACCTTCTACTTTTTGTTGACTGACATAATATTGGAGATCTATTCTATTAGTCAATAGGATAAATTCATCCTAAAACTAAGATTTTCTCCAGTTCTTTCTTGACTAAGATGATAATTTGAGGATGCATTTTACTCAATTTCTACTTGATTAGCTTGGCATCAGGATGTACAACAAGATGATGTACAACTAAGGTAGGGTCCAAACTTGGTATGTCAGAATAAGCCCATGAAAATATATTGATGAAATACCTAAGGAGGTCTATAAGGATGTTATGCTCCTCCTCAATGAGGGATGCTCCTAGTTTGATACACTTTGTATCGATCAGTGTTCCAATGTTTATATTAGAAGTGTCCTCCATGAGAAGTGTAGATCCATATTCTAAGAGAGTTGGTAGATATGTTAACTAGTTGGCAATATCAAAGTCTTCTAGTCAAACTAGCTTGTATAATTCTCCCAAATAGGATGAATCATAATCACCTAATGGTGGCAAGGGTCATGCATCAAATTTGGAACATTTTTGGATAATATGTTCAAAATAACATTGATATTCTTCACTAATTTCAGCCCTAAATATGATTGTGGTATTGGTGGTATCATGATCTTCATTGGAAGAAGGGTGAACATCCCCATCTAATGGCACTTGAAATAGATTTTCACCAAGAGACTAGCCTTTACTTTTACCTTGGTCCAAAAGTGCCTCAAAGAGGTTTCTAGTTTTGGTCCTCGGTGTTTGATTTTATTTTTCTCTTTGGAAAATTAATTTCACCTGCTCTCTAAAATAGGTAGTAGGATCCAATATGATAGAGAAACCTTATTTATGATCTCCAAGTGTAATATGGTCTCTTAGGCACATAAAGTTACCAATAGCCTCATTATTCTCAAACTCATCAAGTGGTACTATGGATTCTTGTTGGTCCTAATTGATGACTTATGGATGATGAAGGAAATATGTAGAAGGACAAATTCAATGTGTGATGGTACATATGACACAAGGGTTAAATAGGTTGGTATTGTCTGAGTCCTTATATATATTATAATCAAACTCTACATTGCTACCAACATCATCATTGTTAGTCATTGGTATAGGAACACAAATAAACTATGAAAGTTTACCCCTGGGTGGTTTAAATCTAATATCATGAGTTCCCTTGTACTTAGTTATGGAAATAGGTTGGTATTGACTAATTCCTTATATACACTATAATCAAACTCTACATTGCTACTAACATCATCATTGTTAGTCATTGGTATAGGAACACAAATACAATATGAAAGTTTACCCTTGGGTGGTTTAAATCTAATATCATGAGTTTACCCCTAGGTGGTTTAAATCTAAGAGTATATTATTGATCTACCCCCTAGCCTTTACCTTCATAATCTTGATTATCCATGATATAATTAGGAATGGGATACCTTTTTATTTTGTATAATTCAGCTAAGTCATCATTATAAATATAGGAATCATATTTGGCAAGTGGGTCATGTTCTTGGCTAGTGATTGATATGAAAATAATAGGCTCTAGGCCATCAAAATTGTCTTTCTATCACCATTTCATGCAAGCAGCCTTGACTTTGCATCCTCCATAAGATTTAAGGGACGATGGAAAATTAACCACATGGAATGCATTATTTGTGAGGTATTCTCTTAGGCCTTTGTTAGAGACTATAAAATGATTCAATATTTAGGAGGGGCCATAGAGGAAGTAGAGGCAAGGGTATCAAGGTCTATGTAATTAGAATCTAACAATTCAACAAGTAGGTCTTTGTCATTTTAGGATAAAATGGTAATTATAACTTTCATACTTGACCTCCATATGTTTATATAATTGGTATAGTTGTAGGTCTATGAGAATAGTTATCTCTATCCCAAAATGGGGGAACTTGATACATTGATGCAATGTTGAAGGTATTGCCTGGATTTCATGTATTCAAGGTCGGCCTAGAATCAAGTTATATGATAGATCCATGTCCAATACATGGAAAAGTGTGTCATGGGTCAAGGTCCCAAAAACAAATGAAAAATAGATGGTTCCTTATGATTCCCATTATTCATTTCCATAGGCCTTGATGGTAATTGTCTTTGACTAAAGGTAATCTATTGTGTATCCTATATGCTTGACCAACCATAGAGATATAATATTAATGCCTAATCCATTGTCTATGAGGACAAAATTAAATTTGTACCGTGTTATGACAACTTTGATATGCAATGGGTTATTTTGTTAGGTTTTGGAGCTAAAAGCTTCACCGATGCAAATGGTGGAGGTTGCTGAGTGTCACAGTAACTGACGTCGGTCAGGAGTAGACCAGAAGCTACCGACATCAGTCAGGAATTGGCTGAGGTTGGTCATCTCCAGACAGACAGGAACTGATGTCAGTCGCCTATGTGTTCTAGAACTATTAGTTAGATGAACAGTTAGTTTGACGGACAGTCAGTTTGCATGTAAAGACTAATTTTAGTCTTGAGTCAGCGTTTCTAATTATTGTTTGTTTTGGGATCTATTTAAGAGACCCATGGGGGCTATATTTTAATTGGAGGATCAAAAGGACTTGTTAATGACAAAGACAAGGGTCCTTCTAGGAGAAGGATCAAAAGGACTTGTCAAGGACAAGGACAAGGGTTCTTCCAAGTGTAAGATCTAGAAGGTTTGCAAGAGTGCAAGACCAGGTTGATCTGTAGGTAGCAAGATTAGGGAGATCTACATGGTAAGTAAGGTTAGTTGATCTACAGGTGTGTGTGTGTGTGTGTAAGGTCAAAAGAGATCTGTGGGGTAGCAAGATTAAGGAGATTAGCAACACAACAAGGAGCAAGATCAGGGAGATCTACTTGGAGTACTTTGAGTACTTGGTGGACTGGTAGTAGGCAACAACAACCATTGGGTTGATTGTCACTGACTGGTGGAAACAATAACTCGAATATTGAGTTGATTGTGTTTGTAATTGAGAGAGAGAGAACTCTTGAGGGAGAATTACTATATGCCCAAGAGGTGTGTGGGAAGAGTGTGATTTCTTCATTGTATTTCCTTCTAGAAGAGTGTTAATACAAGATTGTATTATATCTCATATTCTGTGTTATTTCTAAATTCTAGTTACATATTACTTCTAGTTAAATTCTGTGTTTAGTTGCTTATACAAAGGTAATCAATTGTGCTCTTAAGGAGTAGGACCCTGACAAGTGGTATCAGAGCTTTGTGCTCCTAGATCTTGACATATTTTGGAGAGGTCCCAAGAATGTTATATCACTTTGGTCAAAGGTAAACTATTGGCCAAGGGTTGGGTGTCTAACCAAAGCTTAGAATTTATCTAGTGTAATGTCATTTGGTACCTTGGATTGGCTCAATAACTCTATAAAGATATTATTTTTGTGGATAGTAGAGGTAACTAACAAATCCAAAATAGATATTTGTGTGAGCATATTTTGTAGTCACTCTACAATATCATACATTTTATCCTTAGCAATGGTAATTAACTTACTTTTAGATAGTATGGTGGATTGAATGGGCTCATTGGTAGAAGATGGTTGTGGTCCTATAATGGTGAATTTAGTCCACTGAGTTATGATTTCATAATCTATATTAGGTAAAGGGCTATTATATCTAGAGGAAGAAGGAGAAGGGCCTAGGATGGTAATCTTTGATTGTTACTATGCTTGGTTGTGGTCATAGGTCAAAGGAGGATTACCATCATAGGAAGGATGATAAGCATTATTAGGAAATGGTCATGGTCTATTATTATTTTTTATAGTGTTGATCATGATAGTATTTATATGACTGACTGTAATAGAACCTACAACTTTATTGGAGTCATATATGATAGCCTGATAAACCTCTTAATTAAATGGGTCATTTTGACATTAGTTTTGACCATTGTGTTGTTGTTGCTATCATTTTTGTTATTATTTTTATTATGGAAGTGGCCTTCATGTTGTAAGATTTTGATTAGTAGCATTATGTTGTGGAAAAGGATCCTCGTAAATACATAGGTTTTGATTATAAGTAGAAGCCCTATTATCCAACTCGATCTCTTTATTTTCTAACATGTTTTGAATGAGGTGCCTTAATTGCACACATTGATGTATGGAATGTAATTTTACTCATTTATAGTCACAAAATTCATTCCCTTTATACCAATTAGGGAAAGGAAAACCTTCAGGAAATGGCTTCAAAATCTAAGGGAAATGATGCATTAGTCACTTGTTAGTAGAATCAAACATAAAAAACAAACTTAATATAAAGCATTCCCAAGCCTAGATACTAGGGAAGATTTATAATAATAATAATAATAATAATAATAATAATAATAATAATAATAATAATAATAATAACAACAATAACAATAACAATAACAATAACAATAACAATAACAATAACAATAACAATAACAATAACAATAACAATAACAATAACAATAATAATACAAACACAACACAATAATAAGAACAAAATAAAAATCCTTTTCACCCTCATTGTAGCTCTAAATCGCTTGTTGAAATGGTAGTTGGATTGCTCAACTTGTGTCTAAATGGAGACTTCATCAATGCTCTTGCTTTGTGGGAAGCACCTCCCCTTTTTCCACTATGGTTTTTGCCTTGGCATGTATTTTTATATGAAGTTTATCTTATAAATTATGCATAATAACTTTAGACAAAAGATTTTGTTGGAAGTGAGTGTGAGACCTTGTATTTATAGGTTTTAAACTAACCTAAGCCTAGGTGTGATTAAGTTTAGGCTAATATTAGGTTAGAATTAGGAGTCAAATTAAATAAATAATGTCCTTAATCATGCATTTATGGAGGCATGGCTTAACATTTCTGATTTTCAAGGCATTTATGTTGATATTTTATAATTCTTGACTTTGAGGAGGATGATATCATCATGACCTCATTTCCCTTTGATATTTATTAAATTTTGATTTTTAGAAATTATAAATTCACTAATTCAACATGGATTATTAACTAAGAATTTAATTTGATTTGATTTTTTAATTAATTCTACCTAGGCTTTAGGTCATTTCAAGAATTTGATCAAATGCCCCTGTTAATTGGTTGAAAATGTCTATTTCCTAGGTTACAACCTAAATAGGAATGAATCTACGGGAGATTATCATTTCATATAGGGTAATACCGAAAATAGGGATTCTTTGATGAAATTATTAGCACTTATGTCCAATATGTGGATGAATTTGGGATGTTAACTTGATCAAATTCTTTCATGCTCTTGCCATTTTGTGAGAAACCTTAGTCGTATGCTCTTATTATTTTATGATTAACTTAAGCCACACTCTCATTGTTTTATGAGTTAACCCATTTTATATCTCATAATTATCCATTAATTTGAGATGCCTAGAAAACCCAAAAATATGGAAACATGTCAAAAACTCTTTAAAAAGCCTCTAATTAGGCCATTCAGATTGTATCCATACTACTCATGACATGTATCTCCTAGTTGGTAGGGATAACTAAAGCTTTCATATGGGTTACATCATGACCATTTTAATTTGGTTGTTACATTTTTAGATAGTTTTCCTTTTCATCTCTAGGAGAACTACATCAGCCTGAGGTCCACACAAACTATGTAGGCAGTGCTTGGATGCATGAGGCATCCAAGGCTAACTCAACTAGTCTCGATTATTGGTATCATTCACCATTTTATTTGATCATTCATTCTTGTAGGTTTTTCTCCAAGCACTCTCACCATTTTACAAGTCAAAGACCTCCCAATGCTCTCAGTGTTTTATGAATAACCTAAGTTACACTCTCATCATTTTATGAGTAATTTAAGTCTTGCTTTCACCAGTTTGTGAGTCATTTATGCTCTTGTAGTTTTGTGAGTAATTTATGCTCTCATTATTTTTTGAGTCATATCTTCTTATGCTCTCCAAATTTTATGATCTTATTCTTTTTATAAGCCTTAAACATAATAAACACTATGAATTATCAACCCTTTTTCATTTGTGATCACTCATCTTATATATTTTACTATGGTTTTAGCCTAAACCATGCTCTCATGGTTTCACAAATTCTTGTTCTTGATATTCTCACAATTTTGAGCACCAACCCCTTTGTTTCACACTCTCACCATTTTGTGAGCCCATTCCTATTTTCCTCTATGAAAAATCTATTTTACTTATCATAAATTTTATTCTCTTTCCATATCCTGGGAGAACTACATTCAACCTGAAGTCCATATTAGAACTCAAGTATATGGGAATATGTAGGTAACATCCACTTTCCCAATGCATTTTGGGTCAACTCAACCACCCCTTATCCTTATATTCCCCCTAACCGTCTAGCACTGTTATTCCATATAGCCTAGGGGAAACCTTTGTCATTGTACCTATGTCATTTCTCCCTATAGCCTAGGGGTAACCTTTGTGCTGATCACAACACTTTTATTACATGTGCACAAATAGTTAGATTAGTTTTTTGTTCATTTGCAATTATATTAGTTATTTGTTCATTTGTAGTTAGATTATCTATTTATTCATTTGATTTAACTTGGGTTGTCTATTTCTCTTGTTTTAACTTAATTTTTTATTGCTTATACATTAGCTTGTTTGTTTATTCATTGTGCTTTAACTTAGGTTGTCTATTGATCCTTCTTTAACTTAATTATTTATTTCTTGTGATTTAGTTTGGTTGTTTATTTAATTTTATTTAGTGTAGTTGTTAGCTTCACTTTTCATTTTTAATTCTTTGTTGATTGACTTCTTTTCTTATGCCTTCTTTTCTTTAGTTATCGTATGATTATTACATTTTATTTTGCACTTGAGTCTTGATTAATCATATCTTGTATTTAAGTTGTGAATATTTGTTTTCATTCCTACACTTTATTTATTGTATTATATTCACTTGGGATTTGATTATTCATATCTTACACCTAAGTGGTTTATATTTTCATTTAAATTAAGTTTTCCATGCTTAAGATACACTTAATTATTATAGTTTTATATAACTATGATACATAATATCACACACTACAAAAAAATCATGAAAAAGGAGATATTGAATGATGTTATTAGTAGTACTTCCCCTTGTTCACATAATACCTACCTAACCACCATGTAAACACATAGTAACTAAACCACAAATGAATAATAATCACTACTAGTTAGGACATGCATCTCCATATTAGTAGGTATCCCAAATTTATTCACGTCCTCTATGTCAGTTCAACATTAATCCATTATTATAGGTTCATTACATGTAGTTCCTTTGCCAATTTTACATAACAGGGAAAATTATTTTAGACCAATCAATAATCACATCTGCCATACTATGGAAATGTATAATCGTATCATGCTTACATCTAGCCTACTAGGGCATTTTCACTATGACAATATTATAACTACCTTGGGAAAATCATTATTTCCACCCTATTCCCACTAGACTATGTTGTTTCCTCCTTTTTAGGGCATGTCAAATGACACTATTTACCACTTGATCCTTTGATGGGGAATCTAAATATGATCAAATTCCATCTCGGGCATTATCCAAAGCATTAAAAAATTTAGCATAACTTTTTCATTATTTGAGAAGACATTATTGTGCCTATTGTAAACACCCCATTTTGGCCACAACTATGTTTCAATTAGACTTAAAATTCATTTCTACCAAACAATGCAAGTTAAGAGTATGAATCACTGAATGCCCCAATTTGATCCACACATTAGACATTAGTGCTCAGAATCATGTTGATGCATCCCTATTTGGGGTATTATCTAGTATACAATAATAAACTCTCTCATATTCATTTCTAGTCAACTTGCAACCTAACAAATTGATAGTTTGGCCTTTGGACTCATTAAGTGAGGCACTTAAATAATTCTTAAAGTGCAAAAATGTTAAGCATAATGAATTAAATAAGCAAATAAAATTAAATGCTTAAGTGAAATTTCCATGTGTAATTAGTGAAAATAAATTTTGTAAAAAATAAATTCCAATAAAATTGAGGTCATGATGATGTCATCATACTCAAAGTCAAAGAATTGAAAATATCTCCTTTAAAGCCTTAAATTTAGAAATGGAGATCCATGCTTAATAAATGGGATCTCTATCTCAAATGTTAATTGATTGTCCCATCCTTAACTTAATTAGGGTTAAACTAAACCTAACTATACTTAGGTTAGAGTTAGTTTGAAAGGATATAAATAGAAGTGTCGAAGCCATTATAAAAAAAGCTCTCAAGCTAAATTTATAATATTCAATTGTTGAGAGACAAAACATTCTTGTAGTGTTATAATGCAAAAGCAATGCCAAGGTGACAAGGAGAAATGATGTAATGAGCACCATTGTCAAAGACTATTTGAGCACACGACCGAACACATTATTTCATGGCCAACATCAAAATTTTACTCACAAGGAAAGTTTTCTCAAGCAAAGATAAATAATATTTCATTCCAACACTCATTTCACATTTAGTTTGTTGTTTTTTTAAAAATAAACAAAATAAATTTCATTTTCTTATTTCAATTCTTCACAGAGGCCAAACTTCAAACACATTTTAAGTTGGTTTTATTAAAAAGAATCTCCATTTTAATTAGATCTCTTAAGATCTTTTTCAATTCTTGTTTTTTCTTTAGATAGTTTTAATCACTTAGATTAATTTCTTTGATTTTGGAAAATAGAAACTATAGTGTGTATGCTCTCCTTCCATCCCATTTATGGAACTCAAGTGACCAAAAGTGTTTGGTTTATTACTATTGTTTGTTAAGTCTTATCATAAATAATGTCATATATGCTCTCCCCAAGATCTAATTCACTTAGGTGATTTAAAAGAGAACTCTAAAGTATTTTAATTTTCATTTATTTATTTTTATGCATTTAGATTGTGGGTGGGAGTTTATTGCCTCCCCATGATTTATGTAGGGCTGCATTGACCTGGGGCTTCATCTCCTAGCTTTGTACCAACCCTGCTCCATGATAGGGTATATAAACTAGGGCACTTGATATTGGGATTACCAAGGGGATGACCGGTTAGCCTCTCTGAACCTAATAAAAACCCAAGTTAGGTCTTGTTAAACAACAAATTCTACTAAGCAATACATGGTTGAAATTTTTATGTAAAGAAATAGACACTTGCATAGTAAGTTAGAACGTATGAACCCAATTGACATGATTGTGCCCTTCTGTTAGACACATTTGGGATCATCTAGTACATTTTAAACTTATATATTTGTATTCAATCTCACTTGCCACAGAATTTCATGCTAAATTTTGAGTGCTCCTCACTCTAAGTTTGTGCCACGTACCAATTATTAAGAGATAGAGGGGAGTGTAAAAAAATATACCGAAACATGTACTTTAATTTTTGGATTAACACTTAATTCCTAACAATCATTAGTATATTATTAGAAAATTTGGTAGAAGCTATGCGTTCCTATGCCAGTTATAAGGATAGGATGGGCCATTTATGATTTTTTAATTTTCTTTGATTTATATACGTGTTTTAGGACTAAAAATTGTTTGTTTATTCAAAACAAGTCATAGTCATCACATGTTTTTATCACACTTTCACCCAAGAGGTGTTATTCTACCCATTTTATGTCACACTTTTTCCTTAGAATTTTCATTCCAAAATTTTTATGTGTCACTTGGTTAAACAGGGCATTGTTATGATGTTTGTTTTATCCCAAATATTTGCCTTATATTTTTAAATCCAAAACCATTGTCATAAATTTTGAGTGAGGTAACATAATTAAATTACTCATGTTATTCCAAAAATATTGCCTTGATTTAAACCAATTTTAAAATCACGTGTACCTCTGGTCTAAAAATGGTGTCGTTATGTTGTCCATTTGGGTCTAGGATGTTCTCCATTTGAAAAATGCAAGTCTTTTGAACCAAGTTTGTAAATTTTATTGTGAAGTTCAGATTCATAGTTGATTGATCTATGTTTGGTTTCTTATTTTTAATATACCCTTGGTGTTGAATTCTAGCACAATGAGCTAGTGTGCTGGCCCTTTTATGCAAGACTATGGTCCTACACACTCACTTGAAACACATAGCTAAAGACCGGTTCTCATAGATTATGTTATGAAATAATATAAACTTAGTCATATCCTTCCTCTTATTATGTAATTAAATGGATACTACATGAAATCATATATAAATTAATTTGATCCTAGGATTACTAAGCTTGGCTACCATAACTATGCAAACTAATGCCATTTTAGTGTAGAGTTAGTTATTTATAAAGAAGACAAGAATTAGGAAGATTTCATATTAAGTCTCAACTAATAATTTGCTTAAATCAACCTAGCATAGATGCACAACTAATCCATTCAATTTAACATGAATACAAAAATGATTATAAATATATAACTCATAGATTAAGCATAAGCATTATTAAGCCAAAATTTAATCATCTTAGTGCTTTACAACAAGGGTATTTATACTTTTTTATCCCTGACCATGTATTTACAATAAAAAATGATTGTAATAAATGTCCACCAAACTCTCAATAGACTGAGAGTCATGGTGATTTGTCAACTAACTTATCCTAAGGACCCAAGCATTTGCACCCCCTATATACTTCCTCTATGCTAGATCCTCAATGCCATGTGTTCATCTCCTTGTGGGATGATGTATAAATTTTGATGGATAAGGTCTAGGAGACCCATATGAATTGATCCTTAACCATTCCTAATTCTCATGCACTTCCCATGTATTTCATTATTATTATAAGTCCTATTATCTTGGTTTTCTCATGATTAATTCTCCTTTGACTAGGTCCTCTCATGTTAGTGCTTCCATACCCTTGTCTTATCACACCTTGTAGGTTCCATGACATGATGCTTCTACACCCATCAATTTCCATGTCAAAGACTTTATATGTTATGGTCCTTCCACATCATGTTGGTTCTACACCAAAATGGACAAACACTTAACCAAAATTTGTTGCCATCATCACCCCACACTATGCTCTTAGTCCATCCTGACTAAGTCTCAATGGTGGCCTCTACGAAAAATTTAGGCCATGTCTACTCAATCTACTTATTCACATTATCCCAATGTAATAATGCATTGAGCATCTTGGTAGTTATTTCCTCTACAACCTCCTTGGACTTCTTCATTTCCTCAGGTGGGCTAGATATATCATTGGCCTTTTTGACCAATTTATCTAGTGATGTAGTGGCATCCTTCTATGTCTTCAAGTGTTGATACTTCTTTGACAACCCATCCTCAGAGAGATACAAAAATTGCATTCAGTTGTTGATGATGTGTGTTGATCATTTCCTCCATCATGTCCACATCCTTAAATGCTTTGGGTCATTCAGCATGATCTTTTATTAGGAGTGCAATATCAGTGATCTGCTACCTCTAGGCTTATTATGCTTAGAACCAAAACTCCAAGATCTTATTAGGGCATGCCAGTCATTAAAAATTTCCATTAAAAATAGGGATGAATTCCCCAATTGTCTCTAGGGCATGCTTGTAGAATTATAATACCTCAATGAATTTCTCTACTAGCTCTACTCCCTCATCTTTCAATGCAAGTTGTTCCTTGCAGCATTTCAATAGGAGGTTCACCAAGGTTTCTAATTTGCCTATGGTATCCCCATTAAGAAGTATAGTGTCTGCCAATATAGGCTCCTATTCCTAAATTATCTTATAGAGGTTCAATGTTCTAAATTTCACCTCTATGGCCTCTTTGACCTACTACTTGAAAGCAACCACTTCTTCAGTAGGTGCATTCTTGGTAGAAACTTCCTTATTATACATACCCACCACCTAGGTATGTTTCTTTTTTGCACTTTATGCATAATAATTTGACAAAATTTTATGGTGCATAACCTCAAAGTCCATATTAAAAAATGTTTTACTTTCTTGTAGAGGGTTAATATTTTAGGGATCCACCTATAATGGTTTTGGTAGTGCAGAAGCATTAGGTCCTAAAGAGAGACTATCTTGGGGAAGCTCAAATGCATGCTCCTCATTTTACATGTCCAATATAAATGACACTTTATTCCTTATTTATAGATTCACATCATGGGAAACTAAGTGTGACCATAGATAAATCATAGTATCAGGGATACCCTCTTGATATCAATCATGTAGATTTGTAGATGCATCAATAGTAGGTTCTTTTATGGACCCAACTAGCTCTTTTCCTTGATTCAAGTCATTTTTTAGGACCTCAAACTCTGCATCAATGATACCAGTGGACATCTCATTCATTTATTCTTAACCCCCTCTTCACCCTAGACTTTCTCAAAATCAAGTAATGAGTTGTTAGAGGTGGTCTCTTCATCCTGAACTGAGGAGGGTGTCTTTTTGGAGTTAAATTCTGATGCTTACACTTGTATGATCAAGATTTACTATGTGGGCACTTACTTTGTGGCCCACTACTATGAATCTCTTAAAGTAATTTTTTTAGGGAAGATGTCTATGGAGTTATTTTAAGGAGTGAAGGTAGATTTTAAGGAATGTGTGAAGGATAAGGTGGAGGTAGAGGGACTTGTGGCAGTGAGGATTTGGATGGAGAAGGTCAGGGAGGTGAAGGGTATGATGGAGAAGAGTGAGGTGGGGAAGGGTGAGGTAGAGATGCTCATGAAGGTGAGGGTCTTGGTGGTGAGGGGTTTGGTCATGGTGCCTAAATAGTCTTTTACCATTTTATGGTGCCTGTTGACCACTTGTGCTAGTATCATGTTTAGCCCACTTCTTCTTCTTCTTTAGAGTTGTTAGTGTAAACTTTTCCTTAGGTTCTCCACCTTTAAATATTTTCTAGGTCATAGCATATAAAAAAAGTTATGTACTTATTCTCCCACCATTATTTGCTTGACATTTTTATCCATTAGGTATGTCTCCTTCTCTTTGTATGCCTTCTTTTTGATATAGACATATAATTTTTGGAGAGTATGAATATCCATATCAATCTTCTTGGATTTCAAGGAAATGGGCTATGCACCAAAGATATAGTTCATGAATTCAATGAATTACCATTCTAACAACGCATACAATAAATTTAACCATGCAAAAATCTCTTTGAAAGGGATAATCCTAATGCACATGAAAGAGAAGTGTTGTTTCACTTTAAACTATGCTTGTCTAGTAGCCAAGGGGCTAAATCCTTTGAAATTCACCATTCATTCTTGAATGCTTCCTTCATGCCATCGAACCAGTATCTCATTTTTATTTTATAAGGGGGATTATGTGTTTTGGGCATGTAAACACCTTGTAGTACTCGATGGGGGACCTATTTTTGGGTGGCTATGCCCACTTTAGTGTTCTTGAGGTGTAGTATGGTACAACAATTTCATAAAAAACCATAAAAAAAGAAATACACTGCATGTAAACCTTTATCTGGGTATTTGATGGATCTTCTCGATGTATTCAACAATATTATGGCTAAAATACATAGCCTAATTATATTTTAATCCCTGAGTGACTTGGTGAGTGATGTAGAGGTGCACCATATCAACCTCCTTCCAATAATTGGTCTCATTGATCTTGGTCAGGATGATCTATACCATAACCTAGAGGGCAGGATCCTATAGGTTATTTAAATGTATGGTGTGGATTTTATTCTAGTACATTAGTGCCATGGTGGTCTTTCGGACCTCCTCAGTGTTGTCCAAGTCATCAACTACATCCAAACCTGAAAATTTTAATCCTGACACCTTGATTATTCTTTTTGGCATGATCTTTATATTATACCCATAAAAATAGATATAGTCCTCATGGATGCATGAAATAATGAACTTGATTGCCTCTATGGGTTTTCCAAAATAGGGTAAGTTGAAAAGCTAGAATAACCCTACAACATCCAATGTGTTGAATATTTTTAGATCGTAAACCAATTGGTTTTTGGTGTTTTGGTTCTTGAATCCATAGTCATTCTACAATTCAACCTAGTTTATAGGTTAATTATGGTTGTAGTCTAGGATCATGCAATAGGGCACCTTGGAGACCTAATTCTCCATGTGCAACACTGAATCAAGAAACTACATTTCCTCAATCATTAGAGGTGCAGGAAAAGATGATTGAGTCTTTTTAGCTTGTTGTGCTATACTTGATTCTCCCCTTTCCATGTGTTGAGCTTCTTCATTTGGTGTCTCTTCTCTAATGAAGACCGTCTCTCCACCAAGTACCTCCTCTTCGTCTAGTATCATAGGTAATGGGTCAATTCTTAGGGTTTTTTTCTTAGGCTACATCACCCTTCAAGGATCCCAAAGGTTGAAACATGACCATCCAATGTTTCCAAATGAATACATGATTGTAGTTGAAGACTTTAGCTTTTCAAGCTTGAGTGCCCTCTAATGGTAGACTTCTACAACCTACAACCTAAAAAATTTCCCTATTTTGCCTAGGTCTCAATGTTACCCTATATTTTTCCTACGTATCCAAACTCTTAATACCTATATAAAATTTTGAAATGCCTTGTAAATTTTTTTATGAAAATGAATGACCTTGATTTTCTCTTGACTCTTAGTCATAATTGATCTTTATTCTTTAGCTCTATTAATCTCAATTAAATGTAAAGGTAAAGTGTAAAAATAAGTCAAATTATTTATTTATAAGATTAAGCAGGTTCACCATCATTAGTACTCATTTTTCCTTTACCCATCACTTTTTGTCATTAATGTAATTTTTTAATGGTTTTTACTCTTTGATCATCACATATAATAATTAATGCATTTAATGGTATTGTCACATCATGTCATTGGCACAATTCTTTCTATTACTATTATTTTTTGTATTAATGGCACATCCTATCTTGCTCCTTCCTTTTTTAGTGGAGGATAGTTGTGTCTTTCAAAATTCAAATTAATGATGGGAACACCCTATCCTTAGGATATATAGTTTTTGTGACTTAAATATCTTGTATGATTTAAGTACTTATATGGTCTAATCATCTTATACTCCCAAGTACCTTGCATGCCTAGTACCTTGCGTACCCTAGGTAACCTTGTACACTTAACTTTTAATCACGAATTCAGACCTTTTGACCCACACTAAAATTGAATCATGATCCTCTATGAAACTTAAAAAACCTAAAGACATTACATTAGAGAAACATTGCATGCAACAAAGGCAACACTTTTATTAAAAAATAAGAAATCCTAAACTAATGGCATAAGACTTATTGTTTTACAAAAAGTTTAACTATTCAAAAGTGAAATACGATCGGAGCCAGATGACATTATAATGCTTAGGAAGGAACTATCAAACCAACCTTTATAATTGACATGCTCTGGTACGCCAAATGTTATGAATGACAAATAGACCATCTTAATGAATCTAAAGTTTTCCAAAATGGCATGCAAACTTAGAGTCATATAGTAATACTTTCATTCTTGGGGGAAATGTTTTGTGTTTTATGTGGTGTTCATGTTATGCTTTCCACATCCTGACTCCAATGAGTGAGGAAATGGGCTTCATCAAGTTATAATAAAGTATCCATGCATGCTTTCAAGGATAAATCTTCATCCATTTAACCTACAAGTGTAATGAAAATATATGAAACCAAAAATTAAACTAGAAGGATTGCCTCTTTGCCATATAACAAATTAAATGGGGTGTTTTTTTAGGTGCTTTCAAGTTGTTTAGTAAGCCCATATGACCACAGATACCCTATCATCTTAGTCAGTTCAACCAATATTAAAAATATTTTTCAGGGTGGTTCCTAGGATCTTATTGAAAACCTTGGCAATGTCATTGGCATGAGGGTGATACAATGTCATTTTATGGTGTGCAATTATGAACTCATTCAGTAAGATACAAATTGTTTCATTTAGGAAATGAGTACAATGATCACTAGTGAAACCTAGTGGGATCTAAAGTGAGTTATGATATTCTCCCAAATGAACTGCATAGTAGTGGAAATAGTATAATCCTTTTTAGGCATAGTTTCATCCCAATGCATGAGATAGCCAGTTGCTATAATGATATACCAAGAACCTATTCTTCATCCAGCTAGAATAATGGGGCTGATAAAATCAATGGCCCATTTATCAAATGGTTCTTGAGAAAGAATTAGTCATAGAGGCATGGCATCTCATCAGTTTGGTTTTCCTACACATTGACATATGTCACATTGCCTAACATATGCCTCAGCATCTTGAAAAAGGGTAATCTACCATAATCTAGCTAGTAGAACATTGCACATGATAGCCTTTCTAGCATAGCATTCTCTACCAATACCTGCATGAACTTCTTAAAGGAACTCAGAATTCTCATGTTGCATGAAACAACACCAAATAAACTCATCATGATTGAGTTTGTAAATATCTCTTCCTATGAGTTGAAAAGGTGTGATGTGGATGATGAGTTATTTCTTGGCTTAGGGGGTGAGAGATTTAGGTGTTGTGCCAGTGGTTAAAAAGGTGTCAATATCTTTGAGTTCTTCAGGTACACAAGTAACATGAGAAAGTTGAACATCAGGTAAGTCATCTTTGATAGTGCATGGTGTCTCTTTGAACTCAATTTAGGATAGGTAGTTAGGTCCACTATTGGCTTTTTGAAGGTTAACCATGACAAAAATTTGGAATTCTTAGAACAATACTATCTAATGGAATATTTAGCCATGCAAGATAGGTTTGTTTACTAAGTAATTCAAAGCCTCATGATCTATATAAAATATAAAGGGTGTTGCCAACAAATACTATCAGAACTTTTATAGAGCTTAGACCATGGACAATGCTTCATGCTCCATGGTAGTGTAATTCCTCTCAGCTAGAGTTACTTTTCTACTAGAAAAATAAATTGGATGATCAAGGTGACCTTCTCCTAGTTGTACAAGGATTACACCAACTACCATTCCAGATGAGTTAACATGGACATGAAATGGGTTTCTCAAATCTAGAAACTAGAAAATTAGAGTGGTCACCAACTTGTCCTTTAAAGTTTCAAATGTTTTTTGAGAGGAACAAGTCCATATGAAGTGCTTGTTATGATTTAGAATTTCCTTCAAGGGTGCAAAAATATTTGCATATCCATGGATGAATTTTCTATAGTAACTGGTATGTCCAAGGAAGGTGTGGACCTCATGCTGAGACTTTGGCACTGAGAGTCAAATAATAATGGATACCTTTGTTGGATCTACCAGAAGTCCATCTTTACAAATAATGTGTCCTAGGAGGATACCAAAAGGTGTAGTAAATAGGCATTTATTTAAGTTTAGTAATATTTGTAATGCTCAACAACACTCAATCACGATCCTTAGGTTAGAAAAATGGTCTTTGAACAAGCCATAGACTATCCAATCATCCAAGTAGTCTTGAAAAAACTTATGGATGAAATCCTTAAAGGATTCAAATAGCTATCATGATAACATAATTGGTGCATTATTTAACCCAAATGGAATGATAGTATATGCAAAGGATCCCCATTTAGTGGAAACTATAGTCTTTGGCTAGTCTTATTTAGCTATTTGGACCTGATGGTATTCCAATAATCTATCTATGAAGGTATATATCTCACAACCAACAACACCTTTAAGGATTTCTTCCATGAAAGGCATTTGGAAGGGATCAATGACATAGGATGCATTAAGTACTTGGTAATACATACAAATATAGATGCATCCATATTTATTAATACTAATCACCATGGGACTGACCTATTTAGATTCATCAATAGGGGTGATTACTCTAGTGTATAGCATGTTGTCAATTTCCTCATTGATGTGTGCCCATAGATTAAGATTCATTATATATGGCCTTATTCTGTCTAGTCAAGGACCATCAACTAGTTTGATATGCATTTTTCCTAAAGATGGATGAACTCCTTTCATCTCACTATAGCTTCTTATAAATACATCTTGATATTATTTTAATAGATCATTTTTTTTGAAATTTTAGTGTCAGTCCAGCTATTACCTACAGTGGCTAACTTTGGTTCTTGCTCCATGTTGATGTTGCATTGGATAGTCTAAATTGGCCCAAAATAAGGGTTGTTTGTATTGGTATTAATATCATGAAAAAATCATGTGTCATAATTTATAGGTAAATCCAAATGATTTGACAAAGGGTCAAGTGGATTGGATCCTTCACCTTCTTCCACATGAAACACTAGTTTTTGTTTTCATATACATATCTCTTCATGCTAGTCTTGATCAAAGATTGGTTCTGTGTGGAAAAAACTTGTGTTAATGGTTCATTGAAGAGATGCAGAGATTTTTTAGGAATATGATGGATACTTCTTAGATGATATTCAATGGGATTTGGGTCAATAACAATTACTTCACATATGTTTTGGAGGGTGGGGCATAAATCCATGCTTGGAGAGGATAAGATGATGTTGATTTCATGTTCTCCTTTAAGAGATGCCAAAATTAGGTTCTAATGTATCATTATTCATGAATATACCATGCCTATGCCCAAGTGAGTAAAGTTCCATAGAATGCATTCACCCATAAGTAATCTGGTAGGTATGACTCTTCATCTCTCCACATTCTCTCACAAGCTTCTATATGGGGTTTAAGTGCTAGTAATCTGCTATATCTAATTTCTCCCCTAACTTTGTTATCATGATGGAATCAATGATGTAAGGTAGAGCACACTTGGTCCTACTAAAGGATTAACTCATGATGGGTTCACCACCATCTTGAAGATTTATCATCTAAGAGATGAACCAAAGATTAAATACAATAATTGTCAGTGTGATAAAATCCTTCAAGGTGCTAGACAAAGTCATAAACTTCCATTTATCCATAGAAGTGTGGAGCCTCATTGAGTCTCTCTAAAGGTGTATCTAATATTGGTACCCTCATGATTTGTTTAATAATAAGGTGAATAAACTTGTGACTTTTATGAAACTAGAATGGAATAGTCTCCTGATTTTGAATCAAACTACACTCTCTTCCAGTGAGGTCATAGTTGTTATGTGCCCAATAATTACAAGCATTGCTTATGGTGTCAAAGAGGGACTGAATGTCCATCCATTGAATGATTCCATCAATATTATGATCATTTTCATCATCATATCTGGTAGTGACATTATAGATGTGGTTTATATCTTCTTCCACATTAATAGGTTTAATGTATAGGGCTCATGTGTTTGATCAAGAGGAATAATAATGCACTGGTTGACATTCTAAGAAATGATGTAGAAATTTTTGAAACTTAAATATACATTATTTTTATAACACCAAGGTTTCCCAAATAAATTTTGGAATTCATCGACCTCTACCAATTTAATAACCTCAAATCAGCTTTGAAGGATACTCCAGGTATTTCAACTATTGCATTCTTGAGAACTCTAATTGGTAGAGTATGATTTTTATTGGCCATAAATAATATGTGTGGTGATGGATATAGTGTTAGACTAGCCATTTTTCACCATGCTTCCTTTGTGAGAACATTTAATTCAACACTAGTGTCAACTAGGATGTCCTGAATTCAACCATCAATAGTAACATTTACTAGTATCTCTTTATCTTTTGGTGGTGTAGGAGGAAAATAGGTATCTTATCACTGAGCATGATTAAATCGATGATACTTGGTCTACCAAGTCACTATATATTTAGCATAAATTTGTGATTATATTTGATTCTTAATCTAAATTCTTAGTTATGGAATGATGCCTTCATCTAGTATACACTTGCAAAGTTTTTGAAAGTCAATTCGTGCCTCAATTTATGGCTATGCTACCTTTTGTATATCAGCATGCTATGTTGCTTATTTGTCTTTGAGAAATTTAATTTCTCCTTGGAGTTATCACACCAATTTCATAGTGTCTTGGAGCACATCCTTTTATTTTTGGGCATTAGGATACTTCCTCGCTCATGGTTATTCACACTATACCTTCTCAATGGGAGTAGATGTGGTTTGTGGTTATCCTCCATTGCATATAGTGATATTCACGTGTTCACATGTTATGATTTATGGGTGGATAAAATCACATTCCAATGTGTTTTATCTATATAAATCATACCTATACCCTTATCATTTCTCTCCTTAGTGATGGCTATGTACAGGTCAAAATGCTTCTCTAGCTGATGGTCCTTTTTATAGAAATCACATGTAGTATAAAATATACAATTTATTTGATAATGGTTTGGGGACCCAAACTTGTAACATGTTCTTGGTGGGAAAAAACCACCTCCTTATCCTTGTCTTATACCTTGGCCATGATACCCACCATTATTTATATTATTAGCTACGAAGGTTTGGAATGTATTGCATGCACATGATTCATGAATGTCACTAATTAATTGATACTCATTAGTGTTATGAGTGTATGCATCACAAATTTTACAATAGTTATAAAACTTTGAGTGTGTTACTTGATAAAAAAATTGGAAAAGAGTGTACATCATGCTCTTCATGATAGATTTCACATGACTGCTTTAGTACAACACATATGTTCTTACATGGGTAGTTACTTCAATTATGTCTATCAAACTCATAATCAGTGAACCAAAGACCACTATAAGTTTCATGTGAATTACTTGCAATGAATTTATCAATTTTTAATGTCATTAAATCTATATGGGATTCCATGAAAGGACTGATCCCAATGTCAATACTACTAACCACTTCAACATGGAGTGCAGTTTCTAAAGCCTTACACATGCTAGTGAAGGTCTTTTGGGATAGTGTTCATCAAAATTGTAGTAAAAAACCTCCCACAAACCATTGTGCATGTTGAACAACATTGATTTTGAATTATAAATTTGACATGAGTGTTTTGAACCTAATTTCATAATCTTTTACACTTTCAAAAGTTCTTGTTTTATGTCCTTCACCATGGCTATACTTGGTTGTTCAAATTCAAGAATATCAAATTATTAAAGGAATGCCATTTTAAGTTGATCATAACCTACCACCTATTGTTAAGGGTCAAACTTTTTATACCATTTGTGTACTCACTCCAATAATGTAGTTGTGAATTGGGTGGATTTTCTCTTAGAAGAACTGATACCTCATGCCTGCTAGATGAGTTCGCATTTATGGACATGTTCTACAACATTTTCCATGCCTTAATATTATGGTAGGTGAAGTGTCATTTCATAATATATCATGGATGGATGAGGTGATTGAATTGGTGGTTTTTGAGGACCTCCAAATCCTATCTCATGAGGAGGACGTCCACTACTTCCTCCCATGCCACCTCCTAGTCTATCTCCACCACCTCTAAAGCCTCTAGTGCAATGCATATGCCACGGGGCATGGTGATTGGTTGATTAATTACAATTGGACCCATATTTTTTACACCTTGAATGCCAAGTTTGCTAGACATTCCAAATTATGTCATGAAATTCCCTTGAAGAGGGAAGGAAAGTGTTATGTATGTATGATTGTCAACTGACTCAGGTCTAATACCCATTACAAGTTTAGTCTCTGATTATACACTATTTGTATCCTAATTATGTATACATATGTCATCTAAGACAAAATTATGAGCATGCACTATGATTGGGCAGTCTGGTTGGTTCAGGTTTGGTTCTTTAGTTTTTATCATCCACTTGGGTTCTCCTTTTTATGATAAAAGTGACATGAGGCATGGTACGAAAGTGATGGGGTCCTTTTTATGTGTTTCCACTTCCCTACAGATCCTAACATCACTTTTTGAGTTTTCTTGATCTCTTCCTACACCACTTACTCCTATAATCCTGTACAAAGCTTCATCATACTTCTACTTCCACAATGTCCACTGACTATCTACCATTTTAAACCTATAATATTTTACCTAATCTTCTTCACTCCCCATCCAAATGTGTGGCTCATGTAAAAAGGGATTTATCTCTCCATTGACATAGTTTCAAGTCCATAGTCAATAAATAACTTGTTGATTTTTAATGAAAAGTGTCAAATGTAACAACTACATGGTTCTCTAAGGAACTAGAACTTGGATTCTTTAGGACATAAATAAGTAGTTACAACATACTTTATAATGTAGCTATTCAAAACTCCACTCCAACAAATTTTGAAAATTCATGTCCATGGAGCTCCAAGTCATGTTAAATCTCTTTGTCATTCTAATGTCCAAGCCTGTCTCCTTCCAAGGTTTTGTGATCATCCTTGAGCATACATAGATATCCAAGTGTGTAAATAAACTAGGATCTCAACAAAGAAAGTTTCATACAATGGACTATAAATATTCTACTCTACCCAGTATCATGTAGAAACTCTTAGTTTAAGGTAAGGAACTGAAAAATTATCTTTAACTTTGATAATCTATTGTTTTATATTCTCAATAGTGATACACTCAAACATCTTCCATGACTGTGTAGTAAATTCTACAATTCTTGGAAATATAACCAAAATTTTGGGTTTCTCATTGTTAATATAACCTCATTGTTGAAGTTTATCCCAATGAGCTAGTGCACTACCCCTTTCACGTAAGACTGTGGTCTTACGTGCTCACCCAAAGTGCAAAACTAACGACCAGTTCCCATAGATTATGTTGCGTAGTAATATAAAATTAGTCATATCCTTCCTTTGATTATGAAATTAAATGGGTACTACATGAAATCATATATAAAATATTTGATTCTAGGATTACTAAGCTTATCTACTATAACTATGTAGACTAATGCCATTTTAGTGTAGAGTTAGTTATTTATAAAGAAGATAAGAATTAGGAAGATTTCATATTAAGTCTCAACTAAGAAATTTCTTAACTCAATCTAAAATAGATACACAACTCATCTATTCAACTAAACATGAATGAATAAATGATTATAAATCCATAACTCATATATTAAGAATAAACATTATTAAGCCAAACTTTCATCATCCCAATGCCTTACAACAGGGGTATTTATACTTGTTAATCCCTAACCAAGTATTTACAATATTAATGTTCAAATTAAATGAACAACAAAGTCTCAATAGACTGAGAGTCATTTCACTTTGTTAACTAACTTCTCCTAAGGATGTGGGCCTTTTTTCCCCCTATATACTCACTCTGTGATAGATCCTCATTGTCATGTGTTCATCTCCTTACAGGCCGGTGTAGAACTTCTGATGGATAAGGTCTAGATGACCCATATGAATCACTCCTTAACCATTCCCACTTCTCATGTCTTCCACTATTGTTTCAAGCCCTATGCTCTTGGGTTCCTTATGATTAATTCTCCTTTGACTAGGTCCTCTTGCATTAGTGATTATGTGCCCTTGTCTTCTCATGCCCTGTAGGTTCCATGCCAAGGTGTTTCTGTGTCCATTAAGTTTTATACAATAGAATTTCCATGTTATGGTCCTTTCATGCCATGTTGATTCTTTTGTCCCCAAAAATAGCCTTCTCATTTTTGGGACAACATGTGAACTATTTTGGTTCAACAGACCAAAATAATATCTTCCCTTCTCAAAATTTGTTTTGAGCTTTCAAATTCCTCATTTTTAAAGCTCTTTCAGTAAAGGGACTAATAGGTTCAATAGGTTCAAAGGATTTTGTAGGCGATTTCAATCAAAAGAACAATTTTCTAACACTTAGCCATTTTCAAGATTGGTTCAACGCCTTGGTTCAACCAAAAATGTTCATTAGCAAGCTTCTAAGCAAAGAATGAACCATTGAACCGTTGAACCTTGAAACATTTTGGTTCAATGGGTTCAATGGGTTCAATGAGTTAAGAACTTTGGTAAAGGGTTCAATGGGTTCAATAAGTTCAAATAGATCAAAAAGACTCACACAAAAAGATGGCTTCAAATGCAAGATTGAACTGTTGAACCAAGGATGGTTCAATTGGTTGGTTCGATCGACAGGTTTAAGGGGCTACCCTAGGGCTGAAGGAACAAATACCCTTACAGAGGGTAGTGAACTAGAGGTGGTAGGCAACATTGGTTCAAGGGTTAAAGAGAACACAAAAAAGATAGAATTCCTTTGGATTTGTTCAAAGGCTAATGGGAACATTTCCTTCAGAATTTTTGTTTGAAGGAAATTATTAAGTGAAAGAGCCATTAGAATTCTTTCGAAAGTATTTTCCATGGGAAAATGACTAAGGTAAAGCTTGAAGGAATTCCTTCAGACTTTTGTCTAAAGGAAATAAGCCCAACCAAAGGAATGCCCGAAAGGAAAAAAGCCTGAGAGTAGAGTGCTCCAAGTGCCCTCATCCATGTGATTGCTAGATTATGCAGAACATGCCATGTGTCCCATTGTAACTCAACAGATCAAAACAAGTTTTGGCATCCAAATTTTAGGCTTCTTATAATTTTCAAAGCTTCTTTCAATAAGCTTCTCATAGAATCCCATAGAAAGTGCCAAGTGTCAATAGCGAAAGGTTGTAATATGTTTTTCTAAAAGGACGCAAAAGATGCCATGTGTCCCATTATAACTCAGTGGAATGTCACAAGTGTCTGCATCCACATTCCCTTTTTTGAATTTGCTCAGGCAAGAAGTTTCGAGGGTCCCATTTTCCATAAGTTTCATAACAGTGGAACTTGCCCCTTTTCAAATACGTAGAGCTAAGGAATTCCTTCAGACTTTTTATCTGAAGGAGATAAAGAAACAACAGCATGGACCCTAAGAATAAACTCAATGAACAACCAAATAAGGAGCCAAATGAGCCAATAGAAAGTGAGAAGATAGCTCGAGAGCTCAGATCACTAGGAAGAGACAAAATGAAAGAGGTAAAGGCAAAAATATCTTCAAGGGAGTTATTTTCAGTAGGTGAAATAGTGGATCAAATAGACTTCTAAGCATGCCAAATCAAGGACGTGGCCTATTTTTCTTTCATAGATAGTAAAGGCAAAGGGATAGCTATGTAGATGTCAGAAAGAAGACCAGACAACCCATGCTTAGGAGGAGGCATTTGAGATGATTCAAAATGCCAAAGTCAAGGCCGATGACATATTCTAGCATGGCCCTTTCATAAATATTTAAGGCATTCAATTTAGCATGGGCCTTTTTCATAAAAACAAGTGCCCAAGTCTTTCTTGGAGTGTTATATATTTTAAACCCTTTTATTATTACAAGGGAGATCTTCCCATTACCAGAAGCAAAACTATGCCCAAATTGAAAGGCATTACTGAGACTTTGAGCTCAGATTGTTGTTCATATTTCTTTGATTGAATGAGAAAGCAAGTTAATCACAAAATTTGTGCTATTATAGCTTGTGCTACTTTAGGAAATTTTTCTCATGTCTATTTCCTAGAAGCATTCTTATTTATTTGATCTAACAAGTAGAATTAGTGGAAGTGATAAGGAAGGTGTCTTGAAACCAGTTACTTTCAGACTTTGTGCTGACATAATTGTTTTCAGTGTGTGTTTTTAGTTTATTTTTATGTAAAGGACCTTAAAACAACTTTGTTCTCCCATTATTCTTCATATTTCACTCTTGGGTAGTCAAGGTGGAGACTTTGTGCTACATCTTAGATTGTTGGTTACTCTACACTGTGTTACCAGTTACTTATCCTACCTGAAAGAACTATTATCCCCTGTAAGAACACTTCTGAAAGAAGAGAAGTGCCTTTAGTGTCTTCACCTAGATTTCTCCTTAGTTTGTGAACATCATCTCTAAAAAAAGAGAGATGGATGGTGTATCCTACCCCTGAGTGTTATTTTATGCTTATATATATAGCATATAGCTCTTGTCTATTCATAGGGAACCTCCACTTGATGAGAGGAGAGATTTATGCCTTGTTGATTTAGTCAACCTGCACATCTGGCTAACCAATCTTCCTATGTTGTGGTTGAAGAGACCTATTTTTCTCATCAGTTAACTGGTTGACAAAATATTCACCCAACAATTTTTTGGTGACTCTGTTGGCGATGAATGTGTAGTCTAAAACCTCAAGTTTTAGATTGAAGCAGTCCCTATCCTTATCCATTACATATTCTGGTGACTCCATTTCATGTTTTACCCATTATCATTATAGCCTTACCATCTTCCTCCATCTCCATTATATTATCTGGTCTGCAAAACTAGAGCCACTGGGGAAGAATGCGTAGTTTGGAGCCTAAAGCTTCAAGCTGAAGTAGGGCCAGTTCTTTCCCATTTTTTTCTATAATCTGGAAACTCCACATTATACTAGAAACCAAATATCTCAAGGTGTTGTTGACCCTGTCTTTGAGTTGGTGCAGCAAAGCAATTTTGATTTGTTTCCTCCACAACCTCACCTTCAACAAACTAGGAGTCTTCCTCCTACCAACACCAGGTCACCAACACAAGGTAGAGCTTCCCTTTCTATTGTTAGCAGAGCTTTGCCCATACATACTCCACCTAGATTTGTTATCCCAATTTTACATAGTCAAATCATGGCTCAAGGCCCTTGGGGTAACACATTTGGCCCACTCAATTTGACTCTACCCCTGCATGAACTTCCACACAGCTCAAAAAAAATTTCCCCAAATTCTTTGGGGATGGGAGAGTTCACCCTGATGAACACATTATAGCCTTCAACATAGTTTGTGGCATAATAGGAGTGGAATTTGAAGATGTGGTAGTCAATATTTTCATAGAAACACTACAAGGTAGGCTCGGTCAGTGACTGACTGGTATACTATTAAAGCTAAATTTGAAGCCAGGTTTAAGCCTATAGAAGATGTGCATGCCTTGCTAGCCCAGATCACATAGATGAAGAAGGAACCCCATGAACCTATGAGGGAATTCATTGCCAAGTTTGACAAGCTAAGAAATAGGATTCCTACCATTTCTCAGCCAACACCTGAGAATCTCAAATGTTTCTTCATCAGCTCATAGCTACCTGAAGTGAGTTTTTTACTGAGACATGCTAACCACATACACCTTGAGGCTGCTCAAGACTGGGCTACTAAGGTGGAAGATGACCTTATCTTGGTAGGAAAGATAAGGAGAGATCCTAACAGAGGTAAATCCTCTTCATCTTCTAAGTATCCATCTACAGGCACCACTGATCAAATGGTGTAAAAGCTGGCAAATGAATTGCTAGCCTTGAAAAGACAAATGGCCCAAGGTATGTCTGCTCCTCCTAATTGGGATATGCCAAGGAGGACATTTTATAATCAGGCATATCAAGGCAATGCTACCAAGAATCAAGGGCAGCCAAATCATCCTCCTCCCCCATAGAGGAACCTTGCCCTTAGAACACCTCCAACCAACTCAGCAGTTGGATATCTAGAAATTGAACATGATTTCTCTTTCCAACTTGAATTTGATCAAGAAAATGATGTTTATCTCGTCACAGAGGGTCAAGAAGAGTCAACTGGTGACTCCCACATTGGTTTCCTAAATTACCAGGATGAACCTAGAAGTAAAGGTGAAGCAGTCGAGGGATCATATGCTATGTTCACCTGGTCTGAGAACCAGTCAGCCTAGCAAGTTGATAAAGAAAAGATAGAGGAGCAACCTCAACCAACAATTTCAATTGCTAAATGTGGGACCACTCTACCTTTCCAACCAAAGGACCCAGTGATTTCTAAGAAGGTAAGTACATCAAACATCCCTACACCTTCTACTTCAAATTTTCAAATCAATCCTCCCCCACTAAAAACCAAAATGATGAACTCCCATCCTCTCTTCATAGTCCATTTCAGTCATTTGACATAATTGACCATGTCAAGAAAACCAAAATTCAAATGACTGAATTTGAATTTCTACAAGCTAACCCTGAGCAGTTGGATAGGTTGGTGGAGTGTGTGAAGAATACAGTTGTCCGTAAAAGACAAGAGATTATAAAGGTAACTCATGATCCCCCAAGGAACATGCCCATCCCAAACAATATTTTCATTAGTCCTCCTACTACCCCTAAGAAAATAGAGCCTTTCTATGTTTCCCTGTTGATAAACGATCACAAGCTAAGCAACTACATCATTAATTCTAGTGCATCTAACAACATCATGCCTGCCAAAGTGGAAAAATATCTTGGTCTTACACTGACCAAAACATTTGGTAGATGTTTCTCCATGGAGAAAAAACAAGTGCCACTGCTGGGATAGATCAAGGATGCCCAATTTGCATTTGTAGCATTCCTGGAAAAGAGAATCAAGATGACAGTCCTAGTGGCCAACGTCCCAGCCTCATACAACATTCTACTGGGATGAAATTTCTGCAAGGATGTTGGAGGAGAGTTGATCATGGACCTATCTGAGGAAAGGATCCTTGTCAATGGCATCATGAAGAGGCTACTCCCTGAAAAGGAAGCAAAATATGTTGTCACTCAGACATCATCACCTGAAGCTCAGATTCTATTTGAGTCTTTAGGAAGGGGTAATTATTTTTTGTCTACTAAGGATGTTCATGTTTTAGCAAATGAAATTCTTGTAGGTGGTGATCCAAAGATTGATTCAAGCAAAACAATAGAATAATTGGTAGGACGAAATATAGATGAAAAAGGATCTCCCCTCTCTAATGAATAAAAATATGATAGAAGATCAATTTCTGATGATGTTTGGATCTGAGAATTTGATGGTAGCCATTCTTCTACCAATGTTGAAGCTGGGATTGTGTCGATACCTCCTCAAGGAGATGTTTTTCATTCTTCATGCAAGTTGTAGTTTAGAAACACCAACAACACTTCTGAGTATGAATCACTACCACCTGGATTGAAGGCTGCTCAAGATGAAGATGTCAAACTCCTTCATGCCAAAGGAGATGTTGAACCGATGGTTTGCTAGGTGTCTGAGGGGGACAATCAAAACATGTGATATAATAAACTAGTAGAATAGAAAGCTATGGTAGTGGACCATAATGCTGCACTCCAAAGTTATCAAAAGGAACTCTCCACTAAGAGAGCAAAGATTTATGGTTTTTAGATTGAAGACCACGCCTTGCCATGGGGCAAGAAGAGAGAACCAAAAGGAATGCATAGAAAATGTGATTCTTGGTGGAGGGTTCCATTTGTGCATCACTAATTCTGGGGAAAAAATGGTTTCCTATTGGTTTATCAAGATGAAACACCATTTTCATTGTCTCATAATGGGTAGCGTCTGAATCACTTCAATTCTTGAAGTATCAGATAAGTTCACCTATACATATGTATATTTGTATAGTCTTTGTTTCTACTTTGTGTCATTCATTTTCATTTTTTGGAACCTTTCTTTTTGGGTAGCATGACTCCATAGCCCAATGTCATACTTTAAGGCACTGGAGATTTTGGTTTCTACTCCCCTCAGCTGTGTTCCGAGTTTTCATCTAAAGGAATTTCCCCAACTGAAACCAACTATTGTCCCCAAAAATAGCCTTCTCATTTTTTAAACATGTGAACTATTTTGGTTCAACAGACCAAAATAATCTCTTCCCTTCTTGAAATTTGTTCTAAGCTTTAAAATTCCTCATTTTTCAAGATTTTTTAGTAAAGGGACTAGCAGGTTCAACAGGTTCAAAGGCTTCTTCAGGCGAGTTTAATCAAAAGAACAAGTTTCCAACACTTAGTCATTTTTAGGATTGGTTCAATGCCTTGGTTCAACCAAAAATGTTCATCGGCAAACTTCTAAGCAAAGAATAAACCATTAAACCATTGAACCTTGAACCATTTTGGTTCAATGGGTTCAATGCGTTAAGCGCTTTAGCAAAGGGTTCAATGGGTTCAATCGGTTCAAAGAGATCAAAAAGACTTAGATAAAAAGATGGATTCAAATGCAAGATTGAACTATTGAACTATTAAAGCAAGGATGGTTCAATCGGTCGGTTCAATCGGCAGGTTTAAGGGGCTACCCCAGGGCCGAAGGAACAAATGCCCTTGTGGAGGGCAGTGAACTAGAGGTGGCAAGCAACATTGGTTCAAGGGTTAAAGAGAAGACAGAAAAGATAGAATTCCTTCATATTTGTTTAAAGGCCAATAGGGAACATTTCCTTTAGACTTTTTGTCTGAAGGAAATTATTAAGTGAAAGAGCCGTTATAATTCTTTTAGAAGTATTTTCCACATGAAAATGACTAAGGAAAAGCCCAAAGGAATTCCTTCAAACTTTTGTCTGAAGGAAATAAGCCTGACCAAAGGAATGCCTAAAAGGAAAAAAGCCTAAGAACAGAGCGCTCCAAGTGTCATTGTCTGTGTGATTTCTAGATTACGTGGAACATGCCACGTGTCCCATTATAACACAGTGGAGCATAATAAGTGTCAGTGTCTGCATTTTAGGCTTCTTATAAGTTTCAAATCTTCTTTCAATAAGCTTCTCATAGAATCTTGTGAAAAGTTCCAAGTGTCAACAGTGGAAGGTTGTAATATGTTTTTCTACAAGGCTACAAAAGATGCCACATGCCCCGTTATAACTCAACAGACTGACAACTGTTTGCATCCATGTTCCCCTTTTTGAAGCTACTTGAGCAAGAAGTGTCGAGGGTCCCATTTTCCATAAGTTTCTAATAAGTTTCATAACAGCAGAAATTGCCCCTTGTAAAAGACGCAGAGCCAAGGAATTCCTTCAAACTTTTTATCTGAAGGAGATAAAGAAATAATAGTGTGGACCCTAAGAACAAACTCAGCAAACATCCAAAGAAGGAGCCAAAGGAGCCAATAGAAAGCAAGAAGATAGCTCGAGATCTTAGATCACTAGGAAGAGACAAAATGAAAGAGGGAAAGGCCAAAATATCTTCAAGGGAGTTATTTTTGGAGGTGAAACAGTGGATCAAACAGACTTTTGAGCATGCCAAATCAAGGATGTGACCTATTTTTCTTTCACAAATAGTAAAGGCAAAGAGACAGCTATGTAGATGTCAGAAAGAAGACTAGACAACCCATGCTTAGGAGGAGACATTTGAGATGATTCAGAATGCCAAAGTCAAGGCCGATGATATGTTCAAGCATGGCCTTTTCACAGATATTTAAGGCATTCAATTCAGAATGGGCCTTTTTCATGAAAATAAGCACCCAAGTCTTTCTCAGAGTGATATATATTGTAAACTCTTTTATTATTACAAGGGAGATCTTCCCTTTACAAGAAGCAAAACTCTTCTCAAATTGAAAGGCATTACTGAGACTTTGAGCTCAGATTATTGTTCATA
Source organism: Torreya grandis (assembly GCA_037957365.1). Classification (NCBI taxonomy): domain Eukaryota; kingdom Viridiplantae; phylum Streptophyta; class Pinopsida; order Cupressales; family Taxaceae; genus Torreya; species Torreya grandis. The sequence continues at coordinate 212,866 of JARHVA010002690.1, forward strand.
TTTCTTTGATTGAATGAGAAATCAAGTTACTCATAGACTTTGTGCTGTTATAGCTTGTGATACTTTAGGAAATTGTTCTTATGTCTATTTCCTAGAAGCATTCTTGTTTATTTGATCTAACAAGTAGAATTAGTGGAAGTGATAAGGAAGGTGTCCTAAAACCAGTTACTTTTAGACTTTATGCTGACATAATTGTTTTCAATGTGTATTTTTAGTTTCTTTCTGTGTAAAGGACCTTGGGATGACTTTGAGCCCCCATTATTCTTCATATTTCACTCTTGAATAGTCAAGGCAAAGACTTTTTGATACATCTTAGATTGTTGGTTACTCTGCACTCTGTTACTAGTTACTTATCCTACCTGAAAGAACTCCTGTTGTCCCTTGCAAGAACACTTCTGAAAGAAGAGAAGTGCCTTCAGTGTCTTCACCTAGATTTCTCCTTATTTTGTGAACATCATCTCTAAAAAAAGAGAGATGGATGGTGTATCCTACTCCTGAGTGTTATTTTATACTTATATATATAGCATATAGCTCCTGAGTATTCATAGGGAACCTCCCCTTGATGAGAGGAGAGATTTGTCCCCTGCTGATGTAGTAAACTTGCACATCTAGCTGACCCATCTCCCTATGTTATCGTTGAAGAGACCTATTTTGCTCACCAGTTAGCTAGTTGACAAAATATTTACCCAATAGGTTCTATGCCAGAATAGACAAACACTTAGCCGAAATTTAGGGCCAACAATCTAAATCTTGGTCTTGCTTAATTTTGGCTCGGGTGTTTACCTATTACCTTTGAATTATGTAACTTGGACCAATTTATTTATTGCTTTAAAGGCTCCTTTGCCTAGACCTAAGAATTAGTTTATTTTTGTGTGATTTTAGTTGATTTATTTCCTTAAACTAAGATCAAAACTCATTTTTTAAGTATTATTTTACATTATATCTTTGCTTATCACTTGGGCTTGAATGGTTTACTCATTGCTCTTATTTTGATTACTTGAGATTGAATTTCCCAATTAGTTCTAGGTGTGTCTGAATGCTTTTATACCAAGGTAAAGTTTTTTTTAAATAAATGTGTTAAGATTGAGTCAAAGTGTTTCAAATTGGTTACCTCAGAAGTTACATTGATTACAAGTTTTTTCCTTAACCTAGTTTGTTTCAAATTCTATCTTTGTGCCTTTTTACCGAAGAACTAGCATCATTTTTTATTTTAGAATTAGATTAGATTTATTTGAAATGCTTGTCTAAGATTAGGATTTAAATTTTCCTCTCATTTGACCATTTGTATTTGTTATAATTATCATACAAGATCTAATGAATCTAATAGAAAGCATGAATAAGAGATAAAATAGTAATAGTAATAAATAATAACTGTATATCCAAGATAATAACTAAAATGAATGAATAAATAAAATATGATGAATTAATCTAATAATTTAATATTTATCTAATGTATAATACACAAAAATCCATTACTTATATAGAACAAGGTGTGCAAGATAAAGATCAGAGAACTCACATAACACATGTAGTTCAACTGATAACTGACTACATGAATAGTGGAGTGCAACTCAACAATAACAAAATAGGTGTCAAACTTATGCAAATGATCAACACAAGTTAATTACTAGTTAATCAATCTTATCATATCTTACCCTAAATAGTGGAGTGCAACTCCATGGTAACAAGATAGGTGTCCAAGTTGACTTCTAGCTAAGCAAGCTTATCATATCTAATGCAAATTATTAATAAATTTAATAAACTAATTACAATAATAAATTAGTGCACCAATATAAATAATAAATATAAGTAAATATAATAAATCAAATAAATACACCAACACCCCTCATAAGCAAAGATTAGGTAGGGCTATGTAGATAAGAGTCCCAACAATATGTAGTTATATTAAGTACTCTATACAAATAGATGAGGAAAGGAGAAAACCCAAAGGAAAACAACTCCTCCTCAAAATGAAGATCTGGGAGACCTCCCATTAAGAACTAATGTCCCCTAAAGATCTGATGTCCTACACCCCTAAAATAGATCACAAGTGATGATACTTGCTCTCAGTGAAAGGTTTGGTAGAAATGTCTATGATCTGCTCCTCCATAAGACAATATTGAAGATCAATGACCTCTGCCTAAATTAGCTCCATGATAAATTGCATATAGATCTCTATGTGTTTGGTTCTCTAATGATGAACTAGATTATTTGAGATATGGATAGTGATATGGTTGTCATAGTAGATGATTGATGGATTTTGAAATGGAACACCAAGCTCAGTGAGAATATTTTAAAGCTAAATAGCCTCAGTAGTGACATTAATAGTGCCACGATACTCAACCTATATAGATGAAAGATCAATAACATGTTGCTTCTTGATCCACCAACAAATGGGGCTAGATCTGAAGTGAAAGTTATAACCAGAAGTGGTCTTATGATCATCATAATCAACATCCTAATTAGAATCTATGTATCCCACCAAGTCTGAACCTATACCTACTATATAGTGAATCTTATATTTTATAGTGCCCTGAATGTAGCTCAAAATGCACTTGATGGCTCTCCAATGAAGCTCATTTGGTGTTTGTATAAATAATGAAACCATGCCAACTGCATATGAAATGTTGGGCCATGTATGAGTTAAATAGATGAGGCTGCCTATAAGTTGGCGATATAATGCGGCATCAACCAAGGGAGTGGAACAATAAACTTAAGTCTAACTCCAAATAAGAGAGTAAGTGCAAGCCTACAATCAACCATGTGAAATTGAAATAACAAGTCCATGGTATACTTGGGATATGAAAGTGTAATCCCAAAAGAAGATTGTGTTATCTAAATTTTGAGAAAATAGTGTAATAGGCCCATGTCTATCATATAAAACCTATCAATTATTTTCTCTATCATAACTGTAATTTATAAACCACACATAACATCAAAAACCATTCAACCTTAAATGATATTTCAACCATAAAATTTTAGAAATAAAGCTACCAAAGATCCAAGTTACTGCATGGAGATCATCTAGAGATACTATAGCTTTGGAAAAGAATCTTATAGAAATAATTCCTAATCAATTAAGAATGATATTTAAGTATATTTTTTATGATAAGTTAAGAGTAGTTTTTATGCTATATTTAGTCTACATTTATGTCATTTTTTATTATTCACATACTAACTCTTTTAATAAAAAGATGGAAATTATTATTTTTATTATAGAACCATGAATATATATATATATATATATATATATATATATATATATATATAAACATGGAAAACAAATAGTTCATAGAGTTATGAGGATTACAAAGATTATGTATTGAATTAGAAACAAGTACATTACAACGATTCTTCAATGATCAAGTAAACACATAAACCTTTCAATACACTAAAAACATTATGTTATTTATACACATGGAGTTCAAAATTATCTTAAAATATAGTTTATCAATTAGGGGTAAAAAACATATTTTCAAATACGTGTACTAGATACAATACGATATTGTATTACAGAAAAATAATTACATGTTCAAAATTCTAGATCATAATCCTCTAGCTATAGTTCTGGATCAATTAACAAACAATAAGGACAAAAAATTAAAAAAAATGAAAATTAAATTACAACAAGCTAAGTAATTACAACATAATTGTTGTGATCCATCAAATAATGTGAAATAATAAACAAGTGTTGGTAGCATGTTCAAAGTATTAGGTCATTACAACTTATATTTGTTCAATATTTAGATATCTCAAATGAGTGTTCATTATCATGGTATTTAGAGGCAAAATAGATATCAAATTTATTTTAAATAGATGTTTTCAAATCAACTATATATCTTTACTTAATTAATGATATCATTATTATTTTAGAGATGATATTGAAGTCATTGTTCTTTAGAACAAACTTTTATGAGCCTTGAGGGCATGGTAACACTAGTCTAGAGACTTGATTTAGTTTCATAAATTCATTATAGTCATATAATAATCTAAATGAATGTTTAGTATTTAATAAGAAATAAAATAGACACATTTTAGGAATTTACAAATAATAAAGTATTCCAAATTTTCCCCAAAAAAATAACCTGGCTATTGCCAGAATGTAGTCAATATTTCCCATTGATTTATTTTACCTCAAAATGATCTAAATGTGTTGTAAATGATGTCGATGATTTCAAAATATTTTACAAAAAAGTGGGTATAATTTCATTGAATCTAAATATCTTTAATTCAAGATTGTCTCTCACAATAAAAATTCTAATTTCCAATTTAGAAAAATTTGCCTACATTGTAACCATTATGCAATTATTTCAAAAAATGCCTCTTGGCATTATTATAAAAACTTTATTTGCCAAAAATATATATATATATATATATGAAGTCTAAAAAACATGTGATAAGAATACTACTTGAAAAATTCATAGCATCAATATTCATTATTAATGAACCAAAAGAATGGAAAAATGATTCCCCTGATCATTCAATAATGTTTAGTAACATATTTAGTATATTATAATATGTTCTTATTGTTTGGACATAAAAATAATTTAGATATAAAATTAAAATAAGGAAAAACAACTTTCATTCTTCTAGACTAGACAATTTAGATGTCCTACCCAAATAAAGCTTGTAAATAGATATATTAAAAAGAGTGTTGTGACTTGTGATTGATCAATAAAACATGATCTCATAAAACCCTCTCTAGGATATCAGTTGGATTTGAAATTGTATACTTACTAAGTCAAAATATCAAACAAAAATACATTATAAAATCCTCACTTAATGGATTAAAAAAACTGTGATAACGGTCTCAATTAATGAATGTAAGTGATATAACCTTGTTAATAAAGAAGTAATAAGTTAATGTTCAACTCCCTCAAAGAAAAGATCTAAAAACACACTATCATATCGAGAGTCTCTATTAAATCAAATATATAATTTTTATTACAACAAATATTTCTATGATATCATCAATATTCAATTTTTCATTCACAAAATTATAGAGTATATTCTATGTGCTTAGCATAATGCTTTCCCTAAGTTGCATTAGATCTGCCCAGATCACATATTCACCTACAATCTTTTCTTATTTTTTATTGATTTTTTTTAAAATTTTCCATGGAATGACAACTAATTATAACACTTAATAAATAAATTGATTTCTAAACATTGATATTATCCACCTTATTCCATCGAATAATATTATCGAGGACATTCTTTTTAAGTCTCTACTCAACTAAAATGAATAACATTCTTCATAATAAATTAAAACAAAATGGAGGTCACCCCATAAACATAAATATCTTCATAGATTATCCTATTCATCATCTATAATATCATTTATTTGAACCTCAGTTGATTATTTTCTATAACCTAAAAATATAGATATAAGTGGTGTTGATTCACAATTTGTAGCATCATCATATTTTGATTTTGTAGATATAGGGTTAGGGTTCAAATGGTAAAACTATTGTTAAAAGATTTAACATTTCCTCAAGATTATGTATGAGTGATCTTACCACATTAGTTGAGTTCCTAAAGGTTATTAGTAGGAGTGCTCTCCCTTAGTTGGGTTCCTTTCTAGATATAACTTTTTTTTATTGAGTGAGTCACATTGAAGTTTCCAACACAACACAAGTTAGACCACTTAACCCCAAAAGTTTAATAATGTCACTTTTATGTATCTTACAAGAGATTTTTCCGTACCCAATTTGAAGTAATGTTAGTTCAATAAAAAAATTAAAATATATAAGAATTATGATATTCTATTTTCTTACCATCCAAAGGTAGATATCTATCCTTTTATGTTGGCTAAACATGTACACTTGGCTAGCTAGCCTATATTCAATTGGGTCGATGAATTAGGCAATGAGTAGTGTAGTTTGACATACTCATAACTCCATGATTTTGCATCTACCATATCTTTAAATATCTTATCCTCATTGAAATAACAATGATCTGATTTCTAAATACTAAGGATTTATTTTAGTGTACTCTATAGATGGGTTATATTATCTTTATAAATTATGACCTACCGTAATGATATAGTTTCTAAATCTTATAAATAATAAAGAGTCATATCAATGATGACCTTTGTATGGTCAATTTAGGTAAATTCAATGACTACCAATTATATATAATTACATAATTAAAACATAATGGAAAATTTATATATGAAAGAACCCCAATAATTAAGAATTAAATGTTTTAGATAACTTGGTAGGAACATTTACACAACTATTAAGGTCTTGCTAATGACATATAAAATATGTAGAATACTGCTACAAGATTTAATACATGAGTTATTTCTGCTCACAATTTACATATGTGAATAAGAGTAGCTCCCTTGGCATATGACCATCTTGTTTTGAATAGATGTACTAAATCAAAATTTCATGGATTGTATGTAAAATGTTGATCTATAGTATATATGAACAATGTCTTAAATGTCTCCAAAATGTCATATTTGGAATGAAATAAGTACAAATTTTACAGAAGTTAAAGCCAAATATTGGTGGATTAAAAACCAATTTACACCTTGTTTTCATGGCTTTTTTGAGAGAATAATAGTTATACTAGTAGAGGTAGAGTACCAAAAAATGGACATATAAAATTTTGCATTTCTTCCCATGTTAAGAGATCCCACCAAACCATGAGCCATGTTTGATCAAGTCATCATTGATGTCATTTTGAGATTAAAAATATAATTGAAAACAAGTGAAAATAGGGACTATGTATAAATGTTTTTAGAGCATTCCACATACTCTTGAACTACTAAAGAAGAATTAGACAATACGCAAAGTGGTGCTTTGAAATTTTCACTAGGTCCCAAATATATAGCATAATATTCATGATTTCCACCTGAAAGGTATGTTTTTCTTGTAGGAGTGTCTCATGGAACAAATAGATCTCTTTTAGATTATATTATAAAAGAGTTTTTTTAATAGATCTAATGGTTTTGATATGTGTGCATAAATAAAAAAATCCATAACTTGTTAGTTATAATTATTCACCTCCTCCCAACTCTCCTTAATCATATTCACCATTATATATTATGAAAGGTATAGTTTATTATAGGAAAGGTTTGATGAAATATATGGATCTATTACTGATTCTATGTTAAAGGCCATGAATTTCCATCAGAATAAGCTCATTCTCACTAGGTACAATAGTTAGGATATTTGCAATGATTTGAGAACACAAAATGAAAATATTTATATAGTATTTTGTATTAGTATGGTCTAGTTAGGAAAGGCATATTATAACTTGGGGTTTACCACTTGCATCATATGGTTGTGACCAAGCATGGAGGTGCATCCAAACATTTTTCTACATGGAAAACATAAAGGTCAAGAATGAAGGTCCAGCCTTGGATGTTGTGACCATTTCAGCTAGTGATGTAAGTGGAATTCAAATTTGTCCTTATTCAGATATAGATATTAATGTGCATGTAGAATTTTAAATACATAAAAATAAAATACAACCAGGAAGAAACCAAAAAATCATAGCCAAATATATGCAATATTCATAGCACAAAAGAAATGTAGAAGAAATAAGAAATTTCAAAATAAAAATTACCACTTCAAATTATTCGAATCATTCTCCTTCATAATAAAAATCAATTACAACGTATTAATAGAATTGCATGTGAATATGATTTTATATTTAAAAAAGGAAAAATATCTAAATAACAATTTGCATGTGATATCAACTAAAGCTAACTCTAGCCTTTTCAAGGCTTTATTTTTATAAAATATATTAACTAAAAATTAACTAAATATTAAATTAATTGCATGATTCTTACATGATTGAAGCTGATATAAACTGGGGCTCAACAATAATTATCCAACAAGAATGAAGGTCCATCCTTGGATGTTGTGACCATTTTAGCTAGTGGTGTAAGTGGAATTCAAATTTGTCCTTATTTAGATATAGATATTAATGGGCATGTTGGAGGAGTGGAATTAGATGGCTTGGTGACTCATTTATCTACCTGAGTAAAAAGTTCAAATTTTGCAACTGCTAGGGGTCATGATTTTTTATTCTTCAAGAAGGGAACTATCTGCCATTGTTAGAAGGCTTAATTTAGATTTTACCATTGTTGAGGATTACAAAGAGAGCAACCTTGTTGCTTAAAATACTATAGTTCTAGGGTGTGGTAACAAGGAAGGCAGAGATAAATGTTGAAGGCTATGATGGTCATGGTGAGGATGCCCAGTTCTCCTTGGAAGAAAACGAGACTAAAGAAAAGAAGGGAGAAGAGGAACAAGAGGAAGTGGAAGTGACACTATATGAAATGAGGGAGGTGCCAATATGGATGACATCACCGAAGCTAGAGAATGGAGGTCAAGCTGAAGCTTATTTGGGAGCATTGTTTGAGGACCTAGAGGGGCTAAATTTTGATTTCAACATTACACAATCTCCCTAGCATGATATTTTTGAAGGAACTTTACATGAAGATGTGGGAAGAAGGCTGAAAACTACAATATAATCACAAACTTTCCTTGCATCTAGGACTTTTTGCAATCTGGATGAAGGTACAGGCAATAAACAAGAATAAGGCTTCCCCACAATTTTTTACTCAATTTCCTTATTGAAGTGTGATAGCTACACAATTGGATTATCTCAAAAAGAATACAACTAAAACAAGAACAATATTCTAACAAAAATGGTGCTCCTATAAGGAGACACAACCCTCTAATTAGGAAGATGAAAATTTTAATCCTGAGATAAATCTATAAATACTAAATTCCTTGGAGTTCAACAAAAACACAATGTTTTTACCCTCTTTCCACGAATTCAATAAAAAGAACCGTCTAATGTCTATTTGCAAAAAATGTGCTTGATAGCAAGCACAATATTATAATCAATAATCCATTTTCAATCCATGTAGGGATTGAATTTCCATGGTTAATCGATGTAACTAAATTAATTATTCCAACACGCACCTTATATGTCTATTAGAAAACATAGAACAACTACTATGAATTTTAAAAAGGAAAATAATTAGAAACAATAATTTCAAGGAATAACATAAGAGAATAATTGCTACATGAATATCTTCCAAAGATGATGTTTTACGATTTTCAAAATAGAATTTTATAAACAAATAGGTTAGCTTTTATTCTTATAATAACCAAAACTAATAATTTCTCCCTGTTTTCATGCATGCGATGGAGAAAACTAGGAAAATAGACAAAACTCCCTGTTCTACCTCCGTCATGCATGTAGTCTACATGCTTAATTGTTTAAGTCTTAGCTCAGTCCACATACACAATTGTAGTTAAACATTATTTTATTTTTTAGTTTTATTTATCTTCAATTATATTTATGTATATTCTGATCACAGATCTTACAAGCAGAATTAATAAGATTAAAAAATATCTTTTCTTGATTGCCGTAGCAATCTGCATCTATTTTATTTTCTGCTATTCTTTTTGCTTTATCTCTAACAAATTGGTATCAGATCTTGGTTCATTATCATCCATATCTAATCTCCTTCATCAAAGGAAGGCTTGACTTCCTCCATAGCTTCCTCAGCGTCTTCGTTGAGCACAGGTATGGTATTAAACTACGTTAGTTTTGTTATTTTTATTTTTCTTCTAAGTAAAAGAAGTCGATGGGTTGAGGAGTTGCATGGACGTCACCGCTCCCTTCTTTGTTAACTAGCTAGGTTGTAAAGAGAAAGTGATGAAGCCTGGGAGAGCAATCTAATGCATGAGAAAAGTTGATTGACTAGTCTGACCTACCAGAAACGAACCAGTAATAAGACAATCTAGATTATCAAAATAGTCTCAGCTAGTGAGTGAAGGAAACCAGTTTATACTTTTTTTAATTTAATGCCTATGCATTTTTGTCTTGCAAGAATTGAGGGAGATCATTGCAGTCAATAGATCCAACCAAAAGCATTGCCAACTAAAGGAGAATGTAGCAGTAGAATCCTGCAAGTCTTGAGACATGGCAATAAACAACAATATTTCTCAGCTCCAAATTCCCATTTTTAATGGTAAGAATTATGAATTTTAGGCAATTAAAATGAGAAAATTGTTTTGCTCACAAGATATTTGGGATTTGGTAGAAAATGGCTTTGTAGAACCATAGGATGAAGATGCCCATCAGGCATTAACTTGAGCACAAAAGGAAGAGCTTAAAGAGAACAAGAAAAAGGATAAAAATTTTCTATTCCTAATCCAACAAGCAATGGACAAATCTATTTTTTCTAGACTTACAGCAGCAATGAGATCCAAGTCAGCATGGAAAATCTTAGAGACTACCTATAAAGGTAATACAAAAGTGAAAATAGCTAAATTGCAATCTCTTAAGAGAAATTTTGAAAATTTGCAAATGAATGATTCAGAGTCTATAGACTAGTTCATGGGTCAAGTATTGAATATTGTGAATCAAATTAGATATAATGGAGAAACAATAACAGATCAAAATATCATAAAAAAAATACTTGGGAGTTTACCTAGTAAATTTGATGCAATAGTTGTAACTATTGAGGAAACCAAGGATTTAGAATAGTTATTAGTAGATGAATTAATGGGATCTTTGTTAACACATGAATCAAGAATGAATAGGAATAGCAATACTTCTTTTGAGAATGCTTTCAAGTCTTAGGTATCATTTGGCAGAGGAAGGTCAAACATTAGAGGCAGAGGTAGAAATGGAAAGAACAATCTAGATCAAGGTGAAAATAATAATCAAAACTACAACAATAAAGGATGTGGCAACAATCACTTTTAGGAAAATTCACAGGGGTTTGATAAATCTAATATTCAATGTTATTACTATAAAAAATATGGACATTATGCAAGTGAATGCAGAAAGAAACAAGGAGATGTGGACAAGCAAAATGCTAATTACACAAATGAATCTAATTCTAATTCTGGAAGCTTATTTCTCACTTGTCATGTTGCTCAAGAAAATGCTAGAGATATTTGGTTCTTAGATAGTGGATGAAGTAACCATATGATAGGGAATAAATAATTTTTTGCTAGCCTTGATGATTCTATAAAATCAGAAGTGAAATTAGGAAATGATAACAAAGTGGATGTAATGGGTAAAGGAGTAATAAATGTTTTGGCAAAAAATGGTGAAAGAAGGTTTATTCCTGATGTTTATTTTGTACCTGCACTAAATCATAATCTTATGAGTTTTGGATAGTTAGTACAAAGAGGTTACAAAGTATCTTTTATGGATAATATTTGCACAATACTAGACAAATTTCCAAATGACAAGCTGATAGGAAAAGTGGAGATGACCAAGAATCGGATGTTCCCTCTTCGAATTCAGTGCATCCAAGGAGAAGAGGAAGCCCACTTCAAAACCATGCATCTAGACCAATCATGGCTATGGCATTTAAGGTGTGGACATTTACATTTTGGAGGTTTGAATTTGTTACAAAAGAAAAATATGGTGAAGGAATTACCACCAATAGAATAGCCAGAAAGTTCATGTGAAAGTTGCATTCTCACAAAACAACATAGAGAGAGATTTCCAGTAGGAGCCTCATATAGAGCAAGGGTAATATTGGAGCTAGTCCATAGTGATTTATGTGGACCAATGAAATTTTCATCATTTGGAGGTAATTCTTATTTTCTAACCTTCATTGATGATTTTAGCAGAAAGACTAGATATATTTTCTCAAAAATAAGTCTAAAGCCTTTGGAAAATTTAAAGAATTCAAGGCTATGGTTGAAAAGCAGAGTGGCCTTTACATCAAGGTACTTAGATCAGATAGAGGAGGTGAATATATGTCTAATGAATTTCAAGATTTTTGCAGATATCATGGCATTAAAAGGCAAATGGCTACAAAGTACACACCACAACAGAATGGTATAGTAGAAAGGAAGAATAGAACAATCATGGAGATGGCTAAAAGCATGTTGAAGGCCAAATATTTGTCAAATGAATATTGGGCAGAAGCAGTAGCATGTGCAGTATATATTCTGAATAGAAGCCCAACAAAGAGTGTCAGGGATCAAATTCCACAAGAAGCATGGAGTGGTAAGAAGCATAGTGTACGTCATTTCAAAATTTTTGGTTGTATTGCATATTCCCTTATACCATCTAAATTGAGAATAAAACTTGATGATAGAGGTGAGAAATGCATTTTTATTGGCTATAGTGAAGAATCAAAGGCTTATAAGTTGTATAACCCCATTTCAAAGAAAGTGATTATTAGTAGAGATGTAGAATTTAAGGAAGAAGAATCTGAAAAACAAAATTTGCAAGGTGATCAATCCTCTCCACAAGCAAGAACAAGCACTCTAATAAGAACACCTAGAAGCTTAGCACAAGGTGAATCATCTGGTCATGCATGTCATCCTACTCCCAATTCACAAGTGATGAATCAAATCCAACTCTTGCCACTTTAAGATCAAAACTTAAAGGTAAGAAAATGAGAAAATTGAATGAGATTTATAAACAAGAAGAAGAGAAGTTAGATTTATGTTCAAATTTTGTTTTTTTCTCTCATGATCATATGTATTATGAAGAAGCAGTTAATGAGGAACATTGGATAAAATCAATAGATGAAGAGATGAATGCCATTGAGAGAAACCAAACATGGGATCTAATTAATCTACCTGAAGGTAAGGATTGCATAGGAGTCAAATGGGTTTATAAGACCAAATTTGATAAAGAAAGAAAGGTTGAAAAGCACAAGGCAAGGTTAGTAGCAAAAGGTTTTGCACAAGAACATGGAATTGATTATAATGAAACATTTGCTCTAGTTGCTAGACTTGATACTATTAGAATGGTTTTAGTAGTAGCTTCACAAAATAATTGGAATGTATATCAAATGGATGTCAAATCAGCTTTTTTGAATGGTTTCCTAGATGAAGAAGTGTATGTGAAACAACCACCAGGTTATGAAGTGCATGGACATGAATAAAAAGTCTACAGATTGAAGAAGGCCCTCTATGGTCTCAAGCAACCACCAAAAGCATGGTATAGCAGGGTTGATTCATACATGACAAACAATGGATTTAGCAGAAACAATAGTGAGCCTACATTGTACACAAAAATCAACAAAGAAGGTCATATTTTGATTGTGTGTTTGTATATTGATGATTTGATTTTCACTGGAAACTTGTCTGTAGACACATTTAAATCAACAATGAAGAAAGAATTTGAAATGACAGATTTGAGATTAATGAATTATTTTTTGGGCATAGAAGTTGTACAATCAGAGAAGGGAATATTTATTTGTCAAACTAAATATGCAAAGGATGTGTTAAGGAGGTTTAAGATGTTGAATTGTAAATCAACACCTACACCAGTTGCTACAGGGACCAAAATTAGCAAAGAAGACAAAGGGTCTAATGTTGATTCTACAACATTCAAAATACTAATTGGTAGTTTGATGTATCTTACAACTACAAGACCAGATATCATGTATGGGGTCAATTTAATCTCTAGATTCATGGAGTCACCAAAAGACTCACATTGGCAAGTTGGAAAGAGGATATTGAGATGTGGCAGGAACAACAAGATATTAAATTTTATATTCCACACTAAGGATTTTGGTTTGATTGGTTATACTGATAGTGATTTTTCAGGTAGCATTGATGACAGGAAGAGTACTTTTGGACATGCCTTTCTTTTTTGAATAGGTGTGGTCACATGGGCATCCAAAAAGCAACATATAGTGAGACTTTCATTAGCTGAAGTAGAATATGTAGCAGCCACATCAGCAGCATGTCAAGCAACTTGGATGAGAAGAGTATTGACAGATTTATTACAAGCACAGAAGGAGTCAACACCAATCTTTTGTGACAACAAATCAGCAATTGCATTGTGAAAAAATCATGTTTTTCACAACAGGAACAAGCACATTGATACAAGATTTCATTTTATCAGAGAGTTAGTGAACAATGGAGAAATCCATTTGGAGTTCTATAGATCTGAAGACCAATTGGCAGATATATTCACAAAGGCATTAGCAAAATAGAGTTTTGATTATCTAAGACAAAATTTAGGGATTGTAAATGTTGAAGTACTTAGTGGTAGAAATTAAGGGGGAGTGTCAGAATAACAAAAAATAATAATTTCTCCCTGTTTGCATGCACGCGGTGGAGAAAACTAAGAAAATAGACAAAACTTTGTGTTCTGCCTCCCTCATGCACGTAGTCTGCATGCTTAATTGTTTCAATCTTAGCTCAGTCCGCATGCACAACTATAGTTAAACATTAGTTTATTTTTTCACTTTTATTTGTCTTCAATTCTATTTATGTAGCTTCTGATCGCAGATCTTACAAGCAGAATTAATAAGATTAAAAAATATATTTTCTTGATTGCTGTAGCAATCTGCATCTGTTTTATTTTCTGCTATTCTTTTTCCTCTGTCTCTAACAAATGTGCGTCTTGGAATAATTAATTTAGTTACATCGATTAACCATGGAAATTCCATCTCTACATGGATTGAAAATCGATTATTGATTATAATATTGTGCCTGCTATCAATCACATTTTCTGCAAATAGAGATTAAACGGTTCTTTTTATTGGATTCGTGGAAAGAGGGTAAAAGTGTTGTGTTTTTGTTGAACTCCAAGGAATTTAGTATTCATAGACTGAAGAACCGTTTAATGTCTATTTGCGGAAAATGTGCTTGATAGCAGGCACAATATTATAATCAATAATCCATTTTCAATCCATGTAAGGATTGAATTTCCATGGTTAATCGATGTAACTAAATTAATTATTCCAACACGCACCTTATATGGCTACTGGAAAACATAGAACAACTGCTATGAATTTTAAGAAGGAAAACAATTAAAAACAACATTTTGAGGGAATACCATAAGAGAATAACTGCTACATGAATATCTTCCAAAGATGATGTTTTACGACTTTCAAAATAGAATTTTATAAACAAATAGCTTATCTTTTATATGAAGAAATCCAGTAGACTAATCCAAGGTATAATTTGCAAGAAAGAAAGAAGTATGATTCCTGACATATTTGTATCTGAGGGAGAGTATGTAAATTCAAATTGAAATGGAAGAGGAATTCGGTGGTAAGTTAAGCGTCGGACCATGTGATATGCATTTCACCAACATCATCGTAATTGTTGACTCCCAAAGCTTTCCAGACGCCTGGAGAGGCATCGACTATATTGTTATTGCAAGGGGGTTGGTAGTCATGATCTGCATCGCAGCCAGAGAAAGAATCACACTCGTCCACCACCATGGCCTGCACACTTCGTCCATTGCCTGGATTAGTGATTTGTATGTGGTTGTGGCAACGGCTGCCTCGGGCGTACCAGCCTGTGGAAAGAGCAACCACCAGATCATTGTCATTGTGGTAACGTCCGTCGCACTCCGAAGGCCCTCCTCCGTCTTCATTCTTCTGAAACCCATTCAATGTGAGTGTGGCAGGGGTAGTGTCTGTCACAGGGGGCGAGCATTTGTACTGTGGGTATTGGTCCCCTGACTTGCAGCAGTCTGAGCCGTGTTCCTGATTGCAGTGGTGGGAGTTGCCATGTAAATAACCGGTGGGATTACATAACGCCAGGATGCCTGCAGCATCAGGTCTGCCACATTCCACCATGCTCATGCTCAATAGTATTCCAAACACTATTAACATCTTCATCTTCCCTGCAAAACACAGGAGAAATAAACAGTTAGTAGGCCTTGTATAACAATTCTACATATCTCACCTAATTCAATCATCGCCTCACCTCACCTCTAAACTTACAAATTTGCAATGCAGATAATAGACCGTAACAGCTGCAATCTTGTCTTGCCTCGATTAAGATATAACTGTGTGCTGCGCTGCGCTGTGTGAATGATAGCTTCAGCATGTTACCATTTATTTTTATAGCTGGCACTACCACTAGTACCATTGCCGTTGTAAGATCCGTTTCCACTTCCAAATCCCAAAGAAAGACAAACGAAGACATGAACGGATGGATTCCTTCCTTGCTTTAGTCGCATTTCCCTACCCTTCACCTTCAGTGTCCCTAGCATACTCTTTCTAGACTCAAAGATCCCAGTATTTGTTTGGATGTACCGTAATATCAGCTCAGTTCTCTTACTCTTTTTACGCCGGAGGCGTCTATATTGGCAGGAAGAGAGCAAGGATTCTGTCTTTTGTGCATTTTTATGCCAATTCTGTCTTGTTTACGGATCCGACGTAATAAAAATATCCTTCAAATTTAAACGACTACGCTCATCTGCTTATCTCACAATTTAATCCACCTCAGGCATTGAAGCTGGCACTGAATTGATAATTAATATGACGGCCAATAACGTTGTTGTTCTGTTGGATGCCAACCTTTCCCAGGCTGTCAATATTCCATACAAAACTGGCTTCACTCACTATGCTGGGAGATCTTTCTTTTTACAACATAATCAACACTTCCTAAAAACATGTGAAATGGCGACCCATGGTCTTTTTTGGGAGATGTAAAAATAGGGGAGTGTAATGGGTTGAGCTTATTCCAATCACCACCCACGATGACTAATCATTGCTTATGTATCCAATACTCTAAAGAAAGAAATCAAGCCCACATAGCTCTCCCACTTAGATTGCTTTGTGCAATTGTGCTCCTTTGACTACATGCATGCATCTAGAGATGACATGAATACTTAATAATGTTTTACTTTGGCTTGGATAAAATAATATTTAGACTTAGTTATAGATTGCTTCAAATGAGCAGAGTGAGAATAGGGTAGAATAAGAAAGCTTTGTTCAGTATGCAATGTGTGTGTCTCTATATTGAAATTGACAAGTGGTAGAATATGTGACTTATATGTGCATTTATAGTAATAAAAATTTGAAAAACCTCATTACTTATCCTAAAAATACATACCACCCTGTAAAGGAAGATGTAAACTTAAAAAGTGACCGTTAGAAGGGTTAAGAACATGATCGACCCATAGGGGACAAAACTAATTGCCACTATTATTCCCTAGTAGTCAATCTTGATTGAAGGCAAACATGTGACTTTTGGGTCTCAAGATATTTGCATAGATGTTTAGAGGGTATTTTAGCAATTTAGAACATCTATGTAGGCGTAAGATGGATTTTTAAAAGAAATAGATTTCTATAGGTGACTAAGATAGAGTGAGGTGATAAAATAAGTCTAAATTAAGTGCTCAAGTCAATTAAAGTGAAAGTGGACTAAAACTAATAGTATTAAGTATTTGTGACCAAATTTGAGTGACTACATCTGTGACTAGATTTTGGTATCAATCTTGTTTCATGCACATGTCAGTGTGGAATTATTAATTGTTTGTTTGGAGACCACATAGAATATTTTAATCACATTTGGTGACTTGGTGGCCATGTGACTATGGTGGACCCACTAACTTGTTCACATCAAAAGTGGCACTAATTTTATATGTGGGCTCCGTGATAAGGTTTAAGGTCCATGAATTAATAGTATATTGAGTACCAATTTAAAAATAGAGATTGCCTTCATGAAGAAAATGGTGATATAAGTAACACAATTGTGTAGTGGCAACAATAATGTTACAATATATTGAAACGCTATACAATGGACACTCCATTATTATATATGTAATGTAATGTGAATCCATGATCCATTGTGGCT
Organism: Torreya grandis; assembly: GCA_037957365.1. Taxonomy (NCBI): domain Eukaryota; kingdom Viridiplantae; phylum Streptophyta; class Pinopsida; order Cupressales; family Taxaceae; genus Torreya; species Torreya grandis. The sequence continues at coordinate 230,430 of JARHVA010002690.1, forward strand.
CTGTGATTTATCCAAATTTTATTTCTTGGGTCTTGGCTGCTCCTTGATTTCTTGTTAAGCACTGCACTGTATTTGATTAAAAAATAACAATTTTATTATTTTCTCTTTACTTTTGAGAATATTTTAATTTTTTAAAGTTTCGTAACTTTTGCAAATCCTTTTATGTTTTAAAGTAAAGTAATTGCATGCCATATCTATAAATAAAATTCCATCATGCTTGGAATAGATATGACTGTACAATAGGTTGCCGCACAGTATCTTCACCTGTTGGGTTGCTAAAACATCCTAGAGACATTTGAAAGTTGATTTTATTAAATTGGCATGATATATCATAGTAGTTAGCATATGTTTGTATTTGTCTTGTCATTAGTTGATTATCTTCACTTCTCTAGTATATTCCAGAGGTTTTAGAACCCTAGCTCTATTATTTTAAAGGATCCAATCGTCATATAAGAAGAACTAGATTTCTTGTAACGAAAAGAAGAAATTATAGTGGTATGTATCCTTAATAATTAATCCATTTTTCTCTTTGAGTGTTTTAAGATTTAAACAATTGCGTGATCTATTTTGATGTGCTTTAAATATAAGGTATACATATTTTATCACATGCAAGATACATAACTTATAACTACATTTTACAACAAGTATTATAATTGTGGAAACATATGACACAATATCTATAGTTATACATATGTATTTCTTAAAAATTGATGTAGCTTGAATGAAAATATTATTTCATCTGTGTTATTTCTGAACATGCTTGTCATTTTGTCATTGTTATATTTCTATTATATATTATAAACAAGAAATCCTATGCATATATGGTATAGAAATATAAAAATACTATTTCTATTATATAGGATTTCTTGTTATTGATATATTATTGTGTTTTCTCTCTCTCTCTCTCTCTCTCTCTCTATATATATATATATATATATATATATATATATATATAGAGAGAGAGAGAGAGAGAGAGAGAGAGAAATAATACAATTATATATATATATATATATATATATATATATATATATATATATATATATATATAATAATTTATATTAATAATATATTATTAAACAAGAAATCTTATACTAAGGTGTAGGGTAAAAAGGGATGACAAACTGTTAAATGTCGATAAATTCACAAGTGTTGACAAACCACCCCTCTAATCTTTATGCTTGTAACAATACCTATTTATTTTTGCCAATGTAATAAAGGCTTAAGGGCCAATTTATTCTTGCTTCCAAGGTGTCATTCCTCAAACAAAATTGAATGGAAAAATTATATATATATATATATAGAGAGAGACAGAGAGAGAGAGAGAAAACACAATAATATATTATAATATTATATAAATATATAATATTAATATATTATAATCATAAAAATATTATAGAGTACATTATATTATTAATAATAGAAATATATATATATATATTAATAATATAATGTACTCTATAATATTTTTATGATTATAATATATTAATATTATATATTTATATAATATTATAATATATTATTGTGTTTTCTCTCTCTCTCTCTCTCTATATATATATATAGAGAGAGAGAGAGAGAGAAATTATATATATATATATATATATATATATATATATATTATAATCATAAAAATATTATAGAGTACATTATATTATCAATAATAGAAATATATATATATATATATATATATATATATAGAGAGAGAGAGAGAGAGAGAGAGAGAGAGAGAACACAATAATATATTATAATATTATATAAATATATAATATTATTATATTATAATCATAAAAATATTATAGAGTACATTATATTATCAATAATATATATATATATATATATATATATATATATATATATATATATATATACTCATTCCATGTGTACCCACTTTCACCATTTTCTTTTTGGAATTAAATCATGACATATTCCATGGAGAAATCTAAACAAAAGCATTTTGGAGTATCAATATACACCTTATGCAGGACCTTCACAACATGGGTAAAAATAACTTGAATCAAATTGTCCTCCTTACATGTATTCTGAGTGTTACTTTAGCATCAATCAGGATCCCATCTACAAGCCTTGGTGTCATACACCATCTTGCCCAACATGGCCTATTTTGAAATGCTTCCCATTTACTACAATAACAATAATAGTCACACTATGCCATCAGGAAATTAACGTTTGTAACTCATGGAGCTCATTGGCATTAAAGTTAGTGAAGAATATGAAATTTTGGTCACCATATATGCTGGTAGCTATACACATGTTCTATAATAATTATTTTAAAACAAAATAGATCAAAATAATAATGATTACAAACACATAAACAATGTTTCCCATCATTGATTGAGCATGGCTAAAGAAAGAATTTACCACTTTAAATAAACTCATTAGAAAGAATTTTTTACTATCGCAATTAACCTTGAATCCATAGTGGTAGACATATAAAATAGGCCAATGCATTGTGCAAATTCGTTAAAAAATGTACAATATTATTTGGAATTCGGATAAGTAAGACTACTATAAAATTTATTTCTATAATTTTGCACTGCCAAGTTTCTAATTAATAGTACAAGGAAATTTAATTTCTTACAATCCATGTGTGAGGTTTTAAGTAAAAATGTATCATTTACAGAATATAGGTCATGGATGAAATATATAGGGGAGTTACTTATTCTGGAACAAGCTAATTGAAATAGGTTTTATCTAAGTTACATATAACATTGATAGAAGTGACATGTCATTGAACTTTTAATGTGTATCTATGCTGGGTTCTTCAAGTATATCACCTAAAATACCATGTCATTTCACCTCACCATCACTATCCAGTTCACCTTGTAATCTTTCAACACTTTTATGTTTTTTATGGCCTTGCCCTTCACCATGACTTTAGTATTCTTTAATCTCACCATGAAACAAAACTTATCCTACTTTTAAATCTTATTTCTATGTTGTATGAAGGAACAAACCACCTTATTTCCCACTATCACCTCTTTTCAAAGTATCAAATTATTATTTATAAATGTTCTACACATAAAATATGATACAAGATCAATAATCATATATTTCAAGTGAGTTATAATTTCCCATTTACACTCTTACTCTTTACAAATCCCCACTTCATGAAAACATCAAATAACACTCCTCCCAGTTTAACTTTCACCTTTGGATGACCTTGAGCAATGTTGAAGTGGTGGGAAGGTCAAGCCCATGCATGACATGCAAGTGGTGAAAGATATCAAGGTGAATTGGGTAATGATGATAAGGGAGAATGACAAGATATTTTATGTTGAAGGATATTATTGAAATAATTGATTTCTTTACAATTTTATCCATGGGTATGGCCCTTTTCCCTCAAAATAATAAGGAATTTACCACTTGAAATAAATTCACTAGAAACAATTTTTTACTGTCATGTGTAACCTTGAATTAATAGTGGTAGACATATATAATAGGATAATGCATTATGAAAATTCATCAAAACATTTACAACATTCTTTGGAATTCTAATAAGTAAGACTACTATAAAATTTATTGCTCTAATTTTGCATTACCATGATTTTAATTCATAGTAGGATTCAATTTAATTTCTTACAGTCCATATGTGGTATTTTAAGTGATATTTTTAGTTTGTTCACATTATCCAACCTCATATATGAAATTATTTATCTTTTTACCCTTTTTTATTTTGTATCATATAAATAACACACTACCTCCTTTTTCACCATCACCTTCACTATAAATATCAAATTATTATTATTTAACACTTCATGTACAAAATATGAAATGATTCTAGCGGTCATTAGTTTTGTGTGCATTACTCCTAAGGATTTAAAATTTTAAAATTATATGAATTTAGGGCATTGGACACCTGCATCAGGTTAGGACAATAGCATCTATGCAAGTGCCTATTGCTAACATGTGTCTTGGCAATTAGAAAATAGATACAAAATCAAAACTTGTAGGAGCATAAGATAAACATATTTTAAGTATTATGGGAAATAGATAAGGTCTAGGTCATCAACATAATACTATTCAGACCAAGATATAGGCTAAGGGCACAAGATAGATCATATGCAAGACTTATGAAATTGGGAAAGGTCCAAACTTGAGAGGAACAACCAAGGTCTAAGTTTTCTAAGTGTACAAGATTGAAGTAATATATATAATCCATGAATATAATCTACACCCCCCCTCCATTTAATCTACTAATAAACTTACTAGTTTAAAGGAGAAGAAATGCATACCTGGGTGTGTATAGCATACCTTGCCTTTGTGTGAGTCTAACTTGAGTGATTTGTTGATGACTGACTTGCAACTAAGAGTATGTTATAGTATATAATTAGTGCATATAATCTCAAATTGAAAATCATTTGAAATAATTAAAATTTAAAGAGAAAGGTTTAGGAGTACACCTATGTATCGATGTAACTGCCTTGCCTATTAATAACTTGATTTGAAATATGTATTATTAATAATCACTAAGATTAGGATAAACATATAAATTTCAAAAGTGTATATATCTAAGGATATAGAGATATTTTAGGGCACATGCCTCCAACCTTGAAGAAAATGTAAGTTTTTACTTGATAGTTCAGATCATCTCAGCTATATAACCCAATCATACTTATAACTTGGTAAGTATGAGTGAACAAAGTCAAATCATACTATCAAACTAGTGAGTTTGGATGATAGAATCAATTCTAACCTTAAAACTTGGAAAGATTTAGTGATTTAATCACCCCAACCATACCAAAAAGTGAATCAACTACTTTAGTAGATTATCTCAATACAGTCTATAAATGTCTAACTTGGTGGGTGATGACAATCCTTGAGAGTGTTTTGTAGTTTGAGAATTATTTTGGTTTTACAATAGTATGCATACATTGCACAACATATGCAACTCAAATATATCTCATGCTAAAAATATGTATAATAATAGTACCAATGTATAAAATTCTACCACAATTATAAATCTGAATTATATAACTATGTGTTTCAACCAATTTGGAAACTATGTAAATGTGGAGAGCATGCTTCTAAAACATGCCCACACTATATATGGAGAAATATAAAAACTAAAATAAGTTACAATGTAGAGGACATGTTTCCAAAACATTCCCCCACTAAATTTGGTTACGCTAAATATGGAATAAGTGTGGAGAATATGCTTCCAAAACATGCCTCCACTGAATCTAAAATTATGAATATGTGAAATCCATGGCTAAATGACATGAGCCCATTGAATATGACACCCTTTAGGTGAGGGAAGAATATAAATCAGTAGTTACCTCACTTTAAAAGGATAAGACAACTGAATAATCTATGTATGGAAACATGTAACATATAGAAGAACATGTTTAGGTAAATATAGAATTGAAGCACATAGAACAATGTGATCACATGAGGGTATATGATGCATGATAAATATCATGGTATTTCCTAGATATTAATAATACAAGTTCAATAAGAAATTTAAGAATACACACCATAACACTCAAAAGTAGGTCAAAAGACAATGGTCCAAGGAGACTGTAGATAAGGGGCATGTTCAAATGTTGCACAATCGAAGGGACATGAATTTTTCAAATGTCCACAAAAGAAAAAATGACATGAAATGTTCATATAATAAATAATGACATATGAAAATGTTAAAAAAATAAGCAAAGGCATAGGGGATGCAAATAAAGGAACATATTCAAATGCTAAAACAAGCAAGATAATAGCAAGGCAAGATACTCAAGGAAGTGCATAAAGGAAAGCATAATCAACCAACATAAACATATAATAATAGCCGATGGATCAAATGTGTTAGTAAAAAATTTCAAGTGCATATCATATCAAGTATCCTATGAAATATATAATTATGGTTAAAGGCATGTGTAAGTATATAAGAGCTCAAATATGATAATGAAGGATGATCATTGAGCCATATAACCTGTGAGTATAAATATTGAAAAGAACAAAATGTCCCCAATTTACACATGACATGAGTAGAGGGAAGGTCCAACATCTAAAATAAGAATATATCATGTATCTGTGTATGCCTATATCACACTCAAATAAAATCATGACACACGTGTATGTAGAAGTAACTAATATGCCATCCATGAAGTTTTTTTTTATTTTTTAGTATTTTAAAATATTTTAAACTTAAAATAATACCATATGATCCCATCAAATTAATGATAATAATTTAGAAGTGGTGAATGTATAACCCATCTTGAATAATATGTGCCATATGCATGCATAGAAGAATAAAAAATTGTATCATATTTTTTTGGTCAGTTTATACTTGGTATATTTGGTTTGAATTTATCTACATTTGGTTTCTCATCTGAGGGTGATGGATTTAAATGATATGTACCAGGTCTTAAAGGTATAAATATATCATGTGGTAAGTTATCAAATTAATCAGAACATGATTTGTTAAACTTTTCATCTGTAGATTTCACACCATCTATATGAATAGTGAGAGTAAAAGTGATTTGATATGAGGAAGGACTTATAGTTCCCCCTTTTAACCACATATAAAAATTTATATTTTTTAAGTGTCTATTACTTTGTGACTTTTTTTTGTTATAAATCCTATTTTTAATAATTGATGTGTCCATTGCTCTTTTTATAATGGTATTTTTTCTATTTATGCTTTATTCTTTGACTTATTATCATTTGTAGGTTGTTGTTATTTTGCATTGATGAGTGAATTATTATGTAGTATTGCCAATATATCCCAAGAATTTATTGTCATTCTAATCATATGTGAGAATAGGATGAATGATGCCTTAGGAATGTTTTCCCAATCCTTGACCATGAAACCAAATTTTTGTAAATATTTCATTCCAAAACTACACTCTTTGGAAAATTGGGTTTCATTATTGATAGGTAAATTTGTATATTTTTCTTGATCTAGTTTTTCTTTTTGAAACTTTTCTTTATCTAAGTTTGATATTTTCAGCTATTTTTGCTATCAATTTTTCTTTGGTACCCACATTTTTTGTTTTAATATTTGTGGTTTAGGAGAGGTATTCATAATGTGAATGCTTTTTTTTTTTTTTAATGTATCAATGATCTAATCACCACTATCCTTGTGACTTAGTATTTTGTTCTTTAATGAAAAATAATAATTTATATGATGCTATGAATTCTATTATATACACAATAGTATTTTAATCTATGCATAGGATGTACATGATATAGTTTGATCACCTTATCTCGAATCATTTTCTTTAGGATTTCACTTGGTTTCTTATTAACCATTGGTATAATATTTAGATAACTTATTTTATATGTTTTTTATTATATATTTGAATTTGGATAAAAAACTTTGTTTGGCACAACATTGGTAGATGAAGATGCAAATACATGATTAACATTACCATGTGTTGCATTCTGTAAGTATTTAGTTTGATTTTTCAACAATATGATCTTTGAACTGAAATTATTTTTCCTCTCTTATATTGACTTTATCATAAATATAAATTGATACTTTAAGGCCTCAAAATCACAAACCCTAGGGACCTCAGATTGAACATGCATACATACACCATTTACCCTACCACTTGAAGGAGTGATAACATAGACCTAATTGGAGGGATGATAATTATCACCCTCCTTAGGGTTAGGAGGAAGACACTCAATACTATTTCCATAATATTGGTAAAGATAAGTTTGAATTTTATATTGATTGTGATCATTCTTTGATTTGGTTGTTTTAAAATGATTAATTTTTGAACCCCTTATAGCCTTAATTGATCAAATCAGGCATGAAACACAACAAATAATAACTACCATTAAATATTATATAATGAAGTAAGTAAGAGATTTATCCATATTGAACACGATTTTGGAAAAGATAAAATTATGAATTTTAAATTTTAAACACTCTGAAATTAGCAATCAAAATTTAGAAAATAGTAAACCATGAAACCTTACATCAACTAGGGTTTTGTGACCAAAGGTCGGGGTCACCACAATGTGTCAAAGGAATAAAAATAAAAATAAAGTGATTAGATAAAAAAATTGGAATTTGAAATAATTTTATTAGGAAAATCAATAAATGAGATGAACCCAAAACAATAGGGGAATAAAATTACATGTACAACCTATAGATCTAAATTTACTAAAAATAGTAAAAATCTAAAATTATGAAATTATTAAAATATTTTGAAAAAAAGAGTTTTTTTTGTCTATATCAACATAATTATGAAAATATTTTATATAATTTTAATTTTGATATACTATGAATAAAAAAGGCAAACAATGTGGAATTCTTCACAGGCAAAACTATAAAATATTCTCAATAAAGAATCAACAATTTTGAAAAAACATGAATTTATTTCATAGATTTGAGATAGATTATTGAATGATAAATGATTTTTTATTAAACCTAAAAACTAGTTACAAAATAAGTACACCATTTACCTTATATGCCAATATTTACTAAAAAAGTAAATTACAAAAAATGAAAAATTTGTACCAAATTGTGGTGAGCAAAAAAGAAGGTTTTTAGTATATCAACTTTAGTATAAAATACATGTGATGAATTTTAAAATGGATTGATTTGGAGGATGAAATCCACCAATCAATTAAGAATCCTCTTACAAGTATTTGCATATGAAGCCCTTATGACCACAAGAGGGTAAAACCCTATGATAATGTTTCAAATCTAAAACTTCATCACAAAAAGTTGAAACCTTATAAGTCGTAGAAGCCCTAGATCATATTTTTTTGCATTCACATGAGTCTAGATCACCAAATTTTTAACCTGAAATTGTATGTGGATCATACTTAGGTAGATAGGATTAAGAATATATATATATAACAATGCATAAGGGTGAAAATCAGATCTATAGCAAGCCAGTTAAATGTTAAATTAATTAAATTAGGATAGGCTAAAAATATTAAGTTAAAAAATTATAGATATCAAAATAATAAAGAAATAATGTACTTATTTGGTTTTTTATGCTAACACAGTTTTAGATCTAGAATAGGTAGGAAGTAGACTAGAAGAAGATCCTAAAATAGTCACCAAATTCTAGATTGAGTGACTTTAGAGCCATAAATACTAGCATCAAGCTTGGATGGTTATGTCAATACTACTATCTAAACTGGATACAAGTGTCCTGTTAGAATACCTACTAGAAAAGGATGTGACCACCTGGATGTTCTTAGGTTTTTCTTTACCTTCATTCTAGTGATCTAAAATATGGGTCATGGACTATTGTTCCTCATAAAATTATAAAACCCTAGTTCTTAATCTTTATAGTAACCTTGGTAAAAATAGGTTAGTGGGAAAATGATGTTGATCTGACCTTATATACCCCTCTACATAGAAAATACTATGAAGATAGACTCAAACTGATGTAGTTCTCCCTAACATGTTATCATCTGTGTGAATCATGCAATATGTGAAAAGTAAGTACAATAGTGACCTAACTTGTAACTTGGAAAATTGGGCTAAAAGATGCTCCCTTAATAATTTATACATGTGTATGTGATATCCATATGATTGTTATGAAAATATGATTAATTATGGAAGCTTTGATTTATTGAGTGCCTGATTAAATGCTTTGATAAGTTACCTTGGTCTATGTTAGGTGAGGAATGAATGAGAAGTGATTGTGACTATATACCACTCCTATCAGGAAATATCTCACATTAAATAAATTAGGTAGACCATTAGGATACTTTTAAGTTTTAAATTAGATAACTTTAGGGTAGTGGACACTAGCATCAATGTAAGGTTCTAGTGTTGACACTTATGTCTTGTTAGTCAAAAAATAGGTATAGGCTCAAAACTTGTAGGAGCATAATATAAGAATATTTTAAGTATTATAGGTAAAATAGAGTATATTCAAGACTTATAAAAGAAGGAAAGGTCTAGAACTAAGAGGAATAACCAAGGTCTAAGTTTCCTATGTATATAAGATTGAGGTTTTATATAATCCATAAATATCATCTACAATAGTTTAAATTATATTAGGCCCATAAATGGCACATATGTTATTATGTTTATAGGATTGAAAACCATTATCTATTTTTCATAGGACACCCTTCATTTTGGGAAGCTTCAATCATGGAAGCTTCTGATTCAAAATAAAAATAGAATTTTTAATTAATAGCAAGTTAGTTGACCAATATAATTGTATAATATATATTATCGAATCAACATTGGTTTTGGTAGGATTCCATTGTTTATTTTTTTAAATCATGATACCTTAAATGTTCCCACCATGTCATACTAATATGTGTTCAGAATTATAAACTAATGAACATTAAAAAAGTATAATTTAAAAGTGGTGATTCTTTATTTGATACACAAAATTCATGTCATCAAGTCCTCTGTGTCTATGGTATATCAATTCATATATTTTTGGTCTTAAAGATCCTTCCCAAGTCTCTAGTAATGTTAAATTAGAATGATAAAATGTCTCAAAATTAAAATATAAGTTTTGTTTTTCATAAGTAAAATATAAACAAGAGAGATGATATTTCCATAGTCTATAATGTAAAGAATGAACAATTTATAGATTAAACAATGTACTAGATTTTTAGATTACCATTTCAGATCACACTCCATGACCCATCATTAGGAAAAGAGACAAAAAGAATAGGTAATGGCTCATGAAGTATGATCTGAAATGTTGATCTAAAAATATTGTACATGATCTAATCCAAAAAATATTCATTCTTTAATAAAATATAAGTTTTGTTGTATCATCATATTAAAACTAATTAATTTTTTAGTTTAGATATTTGAAGTCATTGTATTTTTGTACTTTTGCAAACTAGTTTAAGTTTGATAAATGTATTGTTTTGGATATATAGTTTAAATTATTTCAAGACCATAAATTTCACACATGCTATTATGTTTTAGAAATACAAGGAATTACTATTGAAGGAGATTTTATGAATTCTTTTAATGAATCCTCCAAAAAGAACACCATATAAATAATTGATCACCATTATATTAGAATATAACTAATACTATCTATTTAATATTTATGATGAAGACTTGAGTGGTGAAATAATGTACTATTTAGGCATAGGGGAAATATTTAGGGAATCCAACTTGTTTATAGGATTGGAAACATTTATTGCATTTATTTTGTGGAGGATACCCTTCCTTTTGGGATGTCGTAGTCATGAAAGCTATGGATTCAATAATGTAGAAGTATCAATTAATAGTAGGTTAGTCGATCAATAAAATTATATAATACATATTATGGAAGAAACATTGGTTTTGATAGGATTGCATGTTTTAAATTTTTAATTTCATGATACCTCCAATGGTCCCACCATGGCATACCAAAACATTTCAAGAGGAACCCTTTCAATATTTTAAAATCATTCAACATTATTAGATTAAAATTTGAAAGGGGTGCTTATTATTTTGACACACAAAATTTAATCCATGAATTCCTATTAGTATATGGTATACCACTTCATATCATGTTAGTCTTAAATATCCTTCCTACATCTCTAGTGATGGGAAATTAAAATGCTAAAACATCACAATTTTAAGTGAAATATAAGTTCCTTTATATTAAAAGTAAAATATAAGTTTAGTTATATCTAGATAAATAAAATTATTTAATTTTGAGTTTATATACTTGTAGTCATCATGTTTACATACTATTAAAAATAATGTAAGTTTTTTAAATTTATTATTTGGAATATATAGTTTAAAATATTTTGGGCCCATAAGTGGTGCATGTGCTATTATGTTTTGGAAATATTAATAAATAGTATTGAAGGAGTTTACAAGAATTATTTTAATGGATCCTCCATAAACAACACCATATCAAAGGAATATAACACCACTTTATTAGAGAACGTACGTCATCTTATCTATTTATTATTCTTTCCAAAGCCTTGAGTGGTGAGATAACATACTCTTTAGGCATAAAGGTTATTGTGAGGGCAGGTAACTTTTATATAGGATTGGAAACATTTTTTATATTTATTTTGTGGATGATACCCTTCCTTTGGGGATGCCTTAGACATGGAATGTTTGGATTCAAAAATATAAGAGAAGTTTGAATTTATAGCCTAGGGTAATTTACTGCTAAAATTATATAATACATATTATGGAATCAACATTAGTTGTGATATGATGGCATATTTAAATTCATGATACCTCCAACATTCCCACATTGGCATACTAAAATTTGTTAGGAGGAACCATTTAGATATTTATAAACCAATGAACATTGATGAAGTATAATTTTAAAGGGGTGCTTCTTTATCTAACACACAAAAATTATCTCATTAATTTCTCTCTATCTATGGTATGATAATTCATGCCATGTTAGTATTAAAGGTACTTTTCAAGTCTCTAAAAATGGAGAATTATATCAAAAAGAAAAAATAAATAAATAAATAAGGTTTCTTTTCCTTAAATTATATAATGTTTTACCTCAAAAAAAATTATAGAGTAGATAGAATTATGAAAACCACTCAAATGTAATATACAAAACTAGGTGCCCAAATCATTGAAGGGGTGAATTTTAAAGAACGATAAAATATGGGGGAAAATTATTTGTTGAAATCACTTAGATTTTATGAAACCTTAGAATAATATTATTGATACAATAATTTTATAAGGAGACCCAATATATACAATTGTATCAGTTGATATTCTTAATCAAAATTTATAATTATATATACTAATGATAACAAGATTGAAATTTTTTGGGTTGTGTGTTGTTGTACTATATTCCTTTTCTAGTCATGAATGAATTCCAACCTCCCAAACATATAAAATCAATTTCGTCAAAATTGTATTTTTATATTGATAATGGAGGATTTATTTGTTAAGAATAAAGGTATAAAGAGAGAGATCGATGACACTTGTTTATTTAGTAATTTTGGGGGGAAATAAGGAAGTGGAAAGTCTAGACAAAGAGCATGCAGAGCAAAGTAGACCTTGTGAGAAGCATATCATATCACAACCTTATTTAAGCTATATATTGTTGTTGTTTCTTATATGTCTTCTAAATTTATAAACAATGATTATAGAGATTGATAATTTATGGACTATGTTCATATTTTTGTAATTTTCCCTTTTAAGGATGTTTGTTTTATGCAAAAACAACTATATTGTCTTAATTTCTTTCACATTTATTATTATTTAAATATTATTTGTGTTCCATTTGGGTGTGTATGAATGAGAACAAGTTGGCATTAACTATAAATGTGTTTACACCCATGATATTTGGTATAATATTTTTACAAAACTACATGTCTTGACAAAGGCATTGAGAGAAGGTGATAAGTATTAAGGCTACCATTTTGGGTTATTTAACCCTTTTTAATATTCAAATATCACATATGTTATTATTACTGGATAGCTAAAAACATAAAGAAGGTTGATAAATGGATTACGTACATGGTTTCAAACTTGTGAAAATGCTTATAATTTCAAGAATCTATGGGTGGGAGCACAGTTAAAATTTTGATGTCTCTTTTTCAACTTTGAATGTTATCTTGAAGATCTGTATTGTTTGTGAAATGTTTTGGAAATGATTTGTGAAGGACGTGTGATTATCATTTTTTTTTGTTTGATCTTGTGTTCTTCTCAACTTGTCAAATATTATTTCTTTGATTGAACTCGTATGTGGTCTCTCTCTATATACACACATGAGTCACAATTAGTAAGAACATAAGTAAATGTTGAAAATGTCAAGATATTAGTTTTGGCTAGATGTTACATCCTGATTCATCACTAAGAAAATTATTTGATCATCCATATATATTTATATTTGACAAATCTAGATTTGGCTATTTCTATATAAGCTTCGAGATATATATTGTTATAGAGGAGTATGATATTGCTTAGTTTAGATTCTTACATTACTATTATCTAGTTACAATGTACACATTTACATTATGAACATGTTGATTTATTATTTTATCTATACTTTATGATGTATGTATATCATGTTGATATGATTTAACTCCATACTTGTTGTGATATTGATGCAAGAGAACTCATCTCTCAGAGCGTAACAAAGGGAGAACATCATCAGAGAGGGTGACATAGATAGGGATGTCATAGGATGACAAAGAAACCATCTAGAACCTAACACATACCTCAATAGATAACACATGTTAGAATGCATAATAAATGGTTTGCACATGTGATTATTTTTTCTTGCATTAAATAGTTTTTTGCTCATGATTTTGTAGTATAATTTAAATAGTTATTTGGAAATCATCTTGCATGGCATTTGCATAACTATATTCAATTTATATTTGGTGATTTATGAATTTAGCATAAACAATTTTAAAAATTACTTGGTGCTAATTTAAATAGTGAATTTAATTATTGAAATTGAGGTAAATGAGTAACATATGAGGAAAAAATAGAAAAAAGATAAGGAAATCAAGAAAAAAATAAAAAGAAATAAAAAGGTCTAAAATTAACAAAAGAAGTTTGTTTTAAAGAAAAATAAAAGAAAGGCAAGTTTTTATTAAATCTCATGATTTATGAAAAAAGAGATAAAACAAAAACATATATATAATGGAAAGTTATTATTTTTAAAAAGTAAAAAGCTATGTCCTTTTCTATTACAAAATGAATAAGGATAAAGGAGAGGGTAAATATGAAGAGAAGAAGAATAAATAGAGCACAATAGAGAAGAGAAGAAGTATGGGAGAAGAAAAGGAAGTAATAGAAAAGGAGCAACAAAGTGCTTTTTGAAGTAGGCTTTGCATTTAAATTTTGGATAATGATATAATCTTTATGTGTGTGTACTTATTATAAATTTATACTTGAATGTATAAGTACATAAATATTGATTATAAGATGTTGATCTATAATAGGTATATAAAATTGAGGGTATATCCAATGATTCATTATGGTATAAAGAATTTGAATGTTTCAAAAAATAAAAATGTAGTAAACTAAGTTCATAAAAACCACTATGTTATGATAATCACTAAGTTTGTAACAATTACAATGCTAATCACACAAAAATTAGCCATACTTAGTCGAATCACTATGTAATTTTAATGTAACATTGCTATGTTTAGCCTATAAAACATTGGATAAGTGATTTGTTGCATTTATCCATGTTACTTGTGTAGGTCTCTTAACATCTATGGTGATATATAAATATTATATAAATTTATACTTAGGTGGTAATCTTAATTATGCAACAATTTTTGAAAATATGTACTGACTCACTTATTTATATAATCAACAAGAGTATATACACAGAGTTATTACAATGTGTTAAAAAATATGTAGCGACATATTTTTAACATGCAGTGACTTATTTTATGGAAGCAGGGATTAATTTTGTCAAATAATAAACTAGATTATAGGAAGCAATGCTAATAATATACACAACACAATACCATGTATGTATCACTTTAATTCAGTATACAATAAAATGTCAGAGCAAAGCAATGATTTAATGGAATGATGAGTAAAAATCTAATCTAGGTTTATAAATGAAAAATAATGACTTGATTTACATTATTAAATGGTGAGCTTAAGGAAAAAGTATCACTATACTTTTATGATTTAACTATTTTAATAATGATGAAAGGTTCATTGAATTATTTAAGCTCTGATATAATTTATGGATATTCATTGACCAATGATCTGATATAAAGATTTATATAAGTATACATGGTGACTTAATAATTGGTTACACTCCTGCTCATATTTTGTATACTTGGATAAATATGATAAGTATATTGTGGTTATTAAAAAAGTTATACAGGGATATTATTATATTATAGTGAACTATTTACCAAACTAGGTATATATATGATGACTCTTAATAATGCATAATCTCCATGATTATAAAATATGGAATCACATTTTTGGAATAAATATGTGAATAATTAAGCCAATGAAAGTATATGTGTAATAGTGCATTATATCATGTTATTCTATAATGTTAAGTATATCAACATTATTTATTATTGGTGGATGAATATACCATGTTACAGTGCAACATAGAGGTTGATATGAGGTTATAATAAGTAATACTATTGAAATTAAGTCATAATCAAGTAAATCAAGTATACTATGATATACTTATGATATATCATTATTAATGGATTATTTGCCTGAATGCATGCTTATATAAATATAATTTATGAAAAATAATTAACAGAAATTGTACTATATATCCTACTTGTTAGAATGAAAATGACTATTTATATTAAAGCTATTGTTTTTCATGAATGTGATTACTTATTCCTTAATATTACAGAAATATTGTTATATTTAGTTATATCTTGTCAATAAATTTATATTGACCAAGTATTTAACTAAAAATTTTAAAGGCTAATGATGTCATTTATATTTTTGAACATATTAATGTATAAAGTAAATAAATGTGCCAAGTATTTAGGAGTCATTGTAAGAGTTTAATGTTTATTGGGTATATCAAGTTGTGTACTTATAAGTTGTTGGAAAATATAAATTCATTTGGTCACAGGACATGAGAGTTGTGAAACTATGTCAACATAAATATAAACTCTTAACCTCAAATTTTAAGATAGAATCATGTTCATACAAAATATATTTAAGTTGATATACTTTTTACTGTTAAAAGATATCTAGTTGGTTGAACAAAGGATTATGTTTCCTTTGATTTGCACTACTGGTTGTGGTAATTAGTAGATATGCTTAATAACACCAAACTATGGTAATATGGGCTATCATAGGGTGTATAATATTTGGGAATTTATCTAGGTATGGATAAAAACTATGAAAGAGCATTAGTTTATTGAATCCATTACCTTGTAAAATTGTCAATATGTTTTTTGATCAATATTGTATAATGATTATTAAAATCACATGGAATATTTCACTTAGAAATATAATTATCCATTTATATAGTATTTGTATATAATTTGTGTATTGCACATTTATTTGTATATAGGAAACATATTTGTTTATGTACCTAAACAACCACATGAAAAAATTACATATATAAGTGTATTAGGTCATATGATTAAGATTGTAGCTAAATGGGTGGTTATATTGAGTTTTAAGTGTCTAGGGAACTATAACTATAACCATAAAAAAACTATCTCTAGAAACAAAATTAAGTTATTTAAATAAAATATTATGGTACTTGGTTGTGAAATATCTAATACTTCAGAAATAACATGATAGATTGTTGTTGTTGTTGTTGTTGTTGTGTGTGTGTGTGTGTGTGTGTGTAGTAATGAAAATTGGTGAGTGGTATATATTATGTTTAGGTTAAAATTTACAAGTGTTTATACACGTATAGAATATATTAGTACATCATGAAGTGTACCTAAATTTTATGTTTTATGTTATTTATATTATATAATTTAAATATAGTATATACCTGGTTGGTATAAATTTTACTTAATTGATTATTATTTAGTGTTGTGGAGTTATGATTCTTAAAATTTGTGAGACTAGATGTTCATGATTGAGTAGTGTGATCGTGTACAATGGTATATTATATTATGAGATATCATAGAGTGTTTTCATTTATAAATTATAGCCCAAATGTATGTTATACTTGGGTGGTATAAACTATAATTAATAAGTCTAAATTCATTTATACTTTTGTCAAATTAAATCTATGCATATTGAAAATTTATAGGAATAATATGTTTTATGATAGTTAGTAGAAAGTATTGTCTTGTGTGTATTTATGTAAAATAGAGTATGCAACCTAATATATATTATACCTAGATGGTATAAACTATGGTCATTATTTCTTGTATGGCATAGATAATAATGTGATATTCATTGATACATTTGATGGAATAAATGTATGCCTTTTTATTACTCTTATGATTAACATGTGATGTGATATGATTTATAGTAGGATGTAAATTATATGAATATTTTGGTTATATTATGTTAACCAATCTCACATTAATGATATTGAGTAAGGAATGAGATGGAATTCACTAGATTACTAGCATCACAATGCCAATTGAAGGCATTCTAATCAAGTGGTATGTATGAATTTTGATTGATTTATAGATTGTTATTATATAATATTCTTGAAAACTTAGGCCAAGTAATTTTTAGTGAGACATTGTAATTTCATGACTATGATTTACATGTTTATGTAATATATTGCAATAGAATGAGTTTTCTATGATACACTACATGTTTAGTTTTAGAAATCATATATCACATAGGTACTAGCTTATCTTTCTATATTCCTTCATCAGATCTATCTACTTATCCATAAAGAGAAGGCCATTCCCTAATGGGATTAGTGTGGGGAATCATTGTTTCATGGTTGGTGTTGAAAATCACTCAAATTATGCTCTCCTTCCCCATAACAGTATTACTTTTGAGGTGATGCTTGAGATTGCCACAAATATTAGAGAGTCTAGAGAACTAATGCTCTGAAGAGCCATGTATCTTATATATGTACATTATATTATATTATATTTATTATTATAAATATTTTCATTAAAATATGTAATTAATTTTTCACTATGGATTGACAATAGTGGTTATTGATTGTACTAGTTAAGGCTAGAAATTTGTAAATATTTTCCATACTGGTTCAGATGTGTTTCACATGTTGATAGTGACCAGTGACTATTAGATATCACATGCTTATTTATAGTTATCACACTTAAATTACTTTTTATGATCACTACTTAGATTATTGTGGTGTAATCTATTTATAGTATATGTATTCACTTCTAAAAAAAATTGTATTTCTAGGTAGAACACAATGGGGTTGTTACATATGGTATCAGAGGTAAGGATAAAACTCTAAGACCCAATGAGTCCATTAGAATTTTTGTATCCTTCTATTTATTAGAAAGGAGAATAACAAAATATGTGTGGTATATTGAGTGTGTAACATAGGAGTATTTTTACCCTCTTAGAATTGTTAAAGTATTGGTTTATCAAGTGTATCAATGGTGTTGGTTTTGTAATATGTCTAGGTAGGTAAATACATAACATAGTTCTTGAGTAATGAATAAGATATTAACCTACCATAGTTTGATCTCATAGATCAAACACCTCAACTTTGATTACATCTTTCCTGATAATCGAGTTACCTTAACCATTTGTGTTTTGTGTTGTGAGTATTTAAGAGCATGGGATGCATCTCACTTATGTACATGTATTTTAGTATTTATGTCTTGTATACACTAATCCTAGGAGTGGTAAATCCTAAAAGACCATTTTAGAATAACACCATTGAGTGCCATGTGAATTCTCCTTGTATTAGAGTGTATTTATATTATTGAGGATTCATATGTGTTAAGAGTTTGCTTATTGATTGACACCCATATTGTTTAATGGACTTGGGAAAAGTGTCATCTCTCATGGATATCATAGAGGCAAGTTGTTATTCTATCACTCTCTTTTGACATCATTATAAGCTACTAAGAGGATTCATATTTTCATGATGTTGCTTTAGTGTTCCCGTAAAATAGAAACTTGTTTTTGAAATGTTTTTTGACCTTATTCCCTAGAGTTTATGTGATAATGTATCATACTTATTGTTGAGATAGAATTTATAGGATTGGAATGGATTAATGGATATATGTGCTTAGAATTTTTATTGTGATTATGGAAACAGACTATAATACTACTCATACAAGATTAGTAAGTGAGTAGTGATTTGGAAACTTGAATTTTGGTGTTTTATTTTTACCATATGAAGGTATTTAAGAGTTTTGTTGTTGAAATTATAGTTCTCTACTTTATACGTGTGACCTTTTAGAGTCACACTTTCTAGTTCTACTTGTGAACTTATACCACAAAGAGTGGCAAACCTTAAATTTATTATTATATTTATTATTTAATCATGTTGTTTGAAGAGATATTTATGTTCCTTTTTCTCTAATTAAATAGGGTATAGGATATGCAGAATATCTTATTAGTCAAAAAGGGTTAAGATAAACTTTTAACTCATTGTTTACTAGTCAAACATGCAAGGAGACATTATCTTGCTTGTTACCTTTATAAGCTTTTAAGGACGGCGTGATCCTTGAAATTTTTATGATATCATAATTTTAGCATTATTTCCTTTTGACTATGAATATAACACTATAGATTAAGCTGTGAAAAATGATATTAGTTATGTTTGGCTAGTGACAACTTAATACAATTATGGAATGATTGTATGATTTTTATTATATGTATATTGGTATATCTAAGATTACTTAGCATATATTATTAATTTTTATGATCCATTAGTATAAAATTGTGATTCATTGAACCTTGTACATATTTTTGAGATCATTAGGTTATGGAGACCTAAGGGAAGAGTGGTGAATTAAGAATGTGAGATGGGAGTGGATCCTATTTAGTCTCACATTGACTCGGTAGTTATTGAATTTGGATCTAATAAGGGGAGATTTTTGAATCCAAGATTTGATAAATGAACTTATCAAATTTACTGAGTTAAGATCTGATAAAGGGAGCTTATCAAATCTAAAATTTAGTAGACAAACTTGTCAAATTCAGTCATATGGCCATACACATGTATACTTTGAAATGGGTATCCCTTAATTTTTAAATGTAATATACATTTAAAATGTATTATTTATAATTCATATTCATCATAATACTTGTCTAAAACCTATATGGAGTAGTGGTAGTGTTGACATATTATACTTAGCTGAAGCTATGTAGAGAATTACGATGAGTTCTATAGGTTCTTTCACATTTATTTGCTTGATTTTATACTTTATACTATGTTATTTCTCTGCTAAAAAATGTTTTACTTCAAAAATTATGCTAGAATGAGAGTCATCCAACATGATGACTAGCATTAGGGGGGAAAGGATGTTACATCCTGATTCCTCATTAAACAAAATATTTGATTATCTATAGATATTTATAGTTGATAAATTTGGATTTGGATATTTTTTACTAATATTTGAGATATATACTATTATGGTGAAGTAAGATATTGATTAGGTTATATGTTTACATTGATATAAGTTAGTTGTAGTATATATGTTTACATTATGAACATGTTGATTCGTTATTTCAACTATATTTTATAATGTCTATCATGTTGATATGGTCTAAATACCTGATTATTGTGAGGTTGATGTAGGAGAACTCATTCCTTAGATAATGATGGAAGGAGAACATCATCGAAGAGGCTGACATAAATAGAGATGTTAGAGGATGATAGAGAAATTGACTATAACCCTACACATACCATACTAGCTACCACATGTTAGAATGCATAATAAATGGTTTTCACATGTGATTATTTTAACTTGTATTAAATAGTTATTTGCTCATGATTTTCTATCATAGTTTAAATAGTTATTTTGAGATTATCTTGTGTGGCATTTACATAATTAGATTAAATTTAGATTTAGTGATTTGTGAATTTATTGTTAAACCATTTTGACAATTAGTTGGTGTTAAGTTAATTAGTGAATTTATTAATTTTTAAAATTGAGGTAAATGAGGTAAAATATGACAAAAAATTAAGAAAACAATAAGAAATAAAATAGTCTAAACTTAGGAAAATAAATATATTTTAATAAAAATAAATAAAGGTAATTTTTTATTAAATATCATGAATTATGAAAAAAGAGAAAATAAACAAAAAAATAAAATTAATCAAAAGTTATTATTTTTAAATAATAAAAATCTATGCCCTTTTATTTTAAAAAGAGAGTAAGAATAAAGGATAGGGGTGATAGGCAAAGAAGAAGAAGCAACAGAACATAATAGATAAGAGAAGAAGGATTTGAGAAGACAAGGGAACAACAAAAAAGGAGCAATGAAGCATTTTTTCTAGGTAGGCTTTACATTTAAATTTTGGATATTTATATGATCTATATAAATAAATATGTATGCATCTGCTTGAATGTATAAGTACATAAATACCAATTATATATATATGAAACTAAATATATGAAATGGAGACTCCCATATAAGAGGTTGATTTGTATAAGGTATATAAAATTGAGGATATATCTAGTGATTCATTATAGTATAAAAAATTTGAATGTTTTAAAAAACAACAACATAGTAAACTAAGTTCATAATAAAAAAAGTTATGACAATCACTAATTTCATATTAAATACAACACTAATCACATAAAACTTAACCATACTTAGTCATAGCCCTGTGTAATTAAAATGAAATGTTGTTATGTTTAGCCATATAAAACATTGCATAAGTTCTTTATTGCATTTAGTTGTGTTACTTGTGTGGGTTTCTCAACATATACAATGATTTATAAATACTATAGCAATTTATACCTAGGAGGCAATATTTTCTATGCAATTTTTTTTGACATTATGCAGGGACTTAGTTATTGATACAACAAACTAGAGTGTATACATAGAGTTATTACAATGTGTTAAAAAATATGCAATGACTTATTTTTAGAATGAAATGAATTATTATATTGAAACAATGATTAATTTTATCAAATAATGAACTAGATTATATGCAAAAATGCTAATAACATACACAACACAATAACAAGCATGTAGTGTTTTAATTTGGTATATAGCAAAATGATGGATCAAAACAATGATATCATAGAATAATGACTGAATGTCTAATCTAGGTATATAAATGGAACACAATGAATTGATCTACATTATTAAATAGTGTGATTAAAGCAAAAGTATCACTATACTTATGTGATTTAACAATTGCATTAAATGTTGTCAGGTTCATTGAATTGTTTAAACTCTAATATAATTTTTCGATATTCATTGACCAATGTTATGCTATACATATTTATATAATAATGCATGGTGATTTACTAATTAATCATACTCCTACTCGTATCTTGTATACTTGGATAAATATAATGATGTATATTATGGATAATAAGAAAGGTATACAATAATAGAGTAATAATGTTATATTATCGGAAACTATATACCAAACTATGTATATATATGGTAACTCTTAATAATTCATAGTCTCCATGATAATAAAATTTGGAATCACATTTTTGGAATAAATATGTGAATACTTAAGCCAGTGAATGTATATGCATAAAGTGTATTATACTACATTATTATATAGTTTTAAGTATAGAAACATTCTTTATTCTCAACAGATGAATATACCATGTTAAAGTGTAACAAAGAGGTTGATAGGAGGTTATAAAAAGTAATATTATTGATTTTAAGTCATAATCAAGTAAATCAAGTATACTATACTATACTTATGGTATGTATTTATTAATGGATTATTTACCTAAATGTATGCTTATATGAATGAAATTTATGAAAAATAATTAACAAGAACTAACTTATCTATCCTACTTGTTAGAATGGTAATGGTTATTCATATTACAGATATTATTTTCCATGAATGTGATTACTCATTCCTTAATATTAAGAAAATTTTGTTACGTGTAGTTATAGCTTATCAATAAAGTTATATTTACTGAGTATTAACTAAGAATTATAAAGGCTAATGATATCATTTATATTTTTGAACATATTAATGTATAAAATAAATAAATGTATCCAAGGATTTAGGAGTAACTATAAGAGTTTAACGTATATTGGGTATATCAAGTTGTATACATCTAAGTTGTTGACAAATATAAATACATTTGGTCATGGGACCTAAGAGTTACGGAACTATGTCAATGTAAATATAAACTCCTAACCTCTCATTTTAAGATAGAATCATGTTCCTACAAAATATAGTTAAGTTTATGGACTTTTGATGGTTAAAAGATAGCTAGTTGGTTGAGCAAAAGCTTATGTTTCCTTTGATTTTTACTACTGGTTGTGGTAGTTAATAGATATGTTTAAGAACACTAGAGTAAGGTAATATGAGCTATCATAGGGTGTAGAATATTTGGGAATATATTGTGTTAGGGATAAAAACTATGAAGGAACATTAGTTTATTGATTCCCTCACCTTATAAAATAATCAATATATTTTGTGATTAAGATTGAAATCACATGGAGTCCTTGACTTAGAAATATAGTTAACCATTGATATGATATTTGTATATCATTTATGTGTTTATATATGATACACATTATGTTGCATATTTATTTATATATAGAAAACATATTTATTTATGGACTTAATCAACCATATGAAATGTGTGTGTGTGTGTGTGTGTGTGTGTGTGTGTGTGTGTGTGTGTGGGTGTTGGATCATATGCCTAAGCTTGTAGCTAAATGGGTGATTATATTGAGTTTTAATTGTCCAAGGGACTAGAATTATAACCATTAAAAAATACTCTCTAGAAACAGAATTAAGTTATTTAAATGAAAGTTTATAGTATAACTTGGTTGTGAGATATTTGACACTTTAGAAATAGCATGATAGATTGTTGTTATATATACCTACATTAATGAAAATTGGTGAGAAATACCGATTTTGAGTAGATTAAAATGTAAAAGTGTATAGATATGTATAACATATACTAGTACATCATGATGTGTGCCTAAAAGTTATGTTTCTTATGATTGCTAGTATGCAGTTTAAATGTAGTATATACCCAATTGGTATAAGCTTTACTTGCTTACCTATTATTTAGGATTGTAGAATTTTGATTCTATAAATTTGTGAGATTCGATGTTGATGATTGAGTAGTGTGCTCATTTACAATGGTCTATGATATTATAAGATGTCATAGAGTGTTTTCATTTGTAAATTACAACCTAAATGTATGTTATACCTAGGTGGTATAATTTGTAATTAATATGTCTAGATTAATTCATACATTTTTAGATGAAATTTATGCATGTTGGAAATTTATAGCAATATTATGTTTTATAATAGTTAGTAAAAAGTAATGTATTATGTCTACTACAAAAAATAAAGTGTGCAACCTAATATATATTATATCTGGATGGTATAAACTGTAGTCATTATTTTTAATATGGGATAGATAATATTGTGTGATTTATTCATACATATGATGGAATAAATATATGTTTTTTTATTACTCTTATGCTTATCATGTTATGTGATATGATTGTGAGCAGGATGTAAATTATATGAATATGTTCATTATATTATTTTAACCAATATCAAATTACTAATATTGAGTAAGGAGTGAGAAAATTTTCATTGGCTTATTAGCTTCATAATGGTATATGAAGGTGGTCGGATCAAGTGGTGTGTATAAATTTTGACTGATCTATAAATCATTATTATTTATTATTCTTGAAAACTTGAGCTATGTATTTTTTAGTGAGACATTGTCATTTCATGAGTATGATTTACATGTTTGTGAAATATCTTGAAATAGAATGGTTTTTCTATGATACACTACATATTTAGTTTTAAAATTCATATAATACATGGGTACGAACTTATCTCTTTGAATTCCTAATCAACTAGTATCTCTCATTAATGAAGGGAGGGTCATTTATGGATGGGATTAGTGTAGGGGATCATTGGTCTATGGTTGATGAGGAAAAGAACTTGTATGATGCTCTCCCTCCCCACAATATTATTAAATTAAGGTGACACTTGATATTGGCACAAATACTAGAGAGTCTAGGGAACTCATGCTTAAGGAAGTCATGTATCTTATATATGTACATTATATTATATTATATTTATTATTAGGAACATTATCATGAAGAGATATAATTACATATTTACTATGGATTGATAGTAGTGGTCATATATTGTACTGCATACACCCTATATTGGTCAAGTAACCACACACATCATGTCTTTTTATAGTCATTTCACAAGAGACTCTGACTATAGAATATGAGCCTTATTTACATCTAGCTATGTCTTTTTGTTTTGATTTTATTTGGTCTTGTTTTATACCCTATACACCTCTTTCACCATTCCCAGTCATTTGTAAATTTTCAAAATTAACCCCTATTATCCCAAGTCAGTCTTTCCAGGCTTATTCCATCCCCCTAAGTCTTAGACCCTCTAGAAAACAATGCCCAAATAGGACTTTAATGCTGAAAACCCAAGGTGTCCATTTTTTGATGCTATTGTCCAAGTGTAAATTTGATTCTAATGGCTAATTTCTTTCATAAAATGAGTCTTACCCCTTTTCATTTTTTCATTCCTAAGTCTTCTAATGTCAGCCAAATGCAAATAAAGCTACCAAATTTGAAATAATTATTCTCATATTTAAAGGACTACACAAGGCATTTCATATTTAGCACTTACTATTTTGGCACATTAGACATAATAAAAATCAATCAATATTATAGGTCAACATTTTGCATCAAACATAGACTTACATGTTTGATCAAGGAGGGTCATAGGCAAAGTTATTCTTTCATCTATCATGGACATTGATTATGTACATTCCATAAAGGAGAACTACATCAAATATATGACCCTAAATTGAGGGTTAATATAGGCACCAATCAAAACAATAGGGGTACTTGATTGTATGATCATTTTTCCCCTAACCTAGTTGTCCCCCCTTTAGCTTTCGATGTATTTTTTATTTACATGTGTAGATGAATATAGGTATTAAAGATTGAAATAGACCTATAGTGAGCTCTAATGACTTTCAGTCCCTAAAATTTGGTATGTATGTTCATATTGAGCAAGTAAACAAAACTTAAAATCTTAGATCATTAGGACAATATCACCATGAAGGACTATAGCACTAAAAACTAGGGTTTCTTATTTTTGGTGCTCCTATCCAATCAAAAAATAGATGCTAGATTCAGATAATTGATAGTGTGTCAGTCGTATTCCTCTATTTCCAACCTTAGAATCCTTCATTTTAGTCTAAAACTAGATAATTTTATTTCTATTTCTCTTGCATTATTACCTATTAAAATCTATAATTTTCATAGGCATTCTCAGTAGTTGCGTGCCTTACTCCATCTTTAGGTGGTTGGCATCATTTATAAAGTTGAACTTTCATACAATTTTAACTTATTGAGTATCTGAGTTAGTTTTTACATAATCATATTACATCAGTTTTGGATTGGCTTTCATACAAACCTAACCTCCATCTTTTAAAATGGTGAAAAGTGGCCTAGTTTCTAGCATATATTCAGCTATCCACACCACATTGTCAAACTTTCAAAGCATCCATGGGCTCTATGATCCATCTCATATGACATCTATTTTATATCAGTATCACTTTATAGCTTCACTTCACAGGATAATGATGGAGCCAAAGGTTTAGCTAAACTTTGGATTCTTGATCCACCTATTCAGAGGGATTAGACACAAGATCTAAACATCGATTATCACATGCATGATCATCTATTTCACTCTGTAAGCAATGATGGAGACAAAGTTATAGCTACCCTTTGTATTCTTGAGCCACTCTCAGGGATGTAATATGCACATAGTGCTATCTGACATCCCCCTACTAACAATTAACATTCCTAATTCCCAATAGCTATCATATCTAAATACTAGCTGATCAAAATCTATATCTTACCAAATCTTATTTACCCACTTTTAAACCCAGTCAAATTATCCAAATAATTTCAAAATATTAGACCCAATGTAGTTTATCCAAAAATTTAAAAATTACAAAAAATAACAAATTTTTGCTTACATATAATAACAAATCAAACCTAAACAACACCTCCAAACATATCAAAATAATTAAACCACATATTCCATATACTATTTTACCAAGCACATGAAAATTCAAAATCAATACCAAACCAAATATTTTTAATCAACCACCTACATTCAATATACCAACATATTTCAGAATCGATAACACCCATA
Organism: Torreya grandis; assembly: GCA_037957365.1. Lineage (NCBI taxonomy): Eukaryota > Viridiplantae > Streptophyta > Pinopsida > Cupressales > Taxaceae > Torreya > Torreya grandis. The sequence continues at coordinate 258,077 of JARHVA010002690.1, forward strand.
TGAGTACCAAAAAAATCAAACCAACATATATATGTATAATTAGGTTTTAAAATACATATACACTATGTCAAATATAATCAATCATGAATGGGTAGCATGCCCTCATTCTTAGTCTCACTCTCTCCTCTAGTGCTAGTCCCATAATCCTATCTAGTACTCGATGACCCTACACCTCCTTGAGTTCTTGAGTGACTCTTGCACCAACTATCCCACTCTAATAGCTAACCATAATCCTCATGAAATTCTACATATCATCATTTAAGATCCATATAATCATCCATAATCTTCATTCTCACCATGCCATAATCAGGTGGAGGTATCTTATGCCTATCCAACTTTGTTCTAAGATCACCTCTCTTTCCTTCTACCTTAACATATGCCATTATAGCTATAAAAAACCTATCAAACAAATAAGCATACATGTCATCCATAACCATCACTCACTCTATCAAACTCTCATTCATTGCATCATTAGGAACATGTCACATTATCTTTTTAAGTGCCAACTTAATGATGGTCTCCTAGAACTCATCATCTCCCCTCCCCACCCTAGTAGGTACCTCATCCTATGCACATCCCACCTAAATTACACAAATAAGAAGTGCAACACTAAATTATACACACACACACACACACACACACACATATATATACATATATATATATATATATATACATACACACACACACACACACACACACACACACACATATATATATATGTATATATATACACACACACACACACACACACACTTTCAAATCTAAACTAAATCACAAACATAGGTACAATTTAAATAAAATCACATATTACCTCCCATCATCTAGATCAGCTCAAGATCCTCATATGCAAGAACATCCACTCCATCCATAGGATATAAGGGAGTCCATTGATGCATAGCCCACCATGCAGTATATGCCTTAGTGTATCCCATGTCATCTACATTAGGAATATCTATAACTACATCTTTTACATCCAAAGGTTACAGTGTCAACTCAGCCTCAGTAGGTCTCACATGAGCCCCTATTCTTGTTGGTGCCTATGCACTCCTCAACCATACCCATCTTGTAGGAAGAACATCCTATCAAAATCCAAACTACCTAGTCATGCACTCATACTAAAAGTGATCATATACTCTAGCCCAATGATTATGTAACCAATAACTAACCCTCATGTACTAAAGTTTCTCTCCATCCTTAAGATATCCATAGAATCCTCTATAGGGCCTCCTTATGATGTCTCAGGCCACCAATCTATCTAGCATCCTCCTATAGTAATATGTCCTAGGAGATTGGATATCCAAATCACTCATCCATCACTCACCAAATAGATATGGATATGACTAACTCACCCTTGAAAATCTAATCAATCACACAACTATTATGAGCTCATAATCCCAACAATGTAATAAAGTGGTCGTACTCACCCCACTATTGAATGCCTCCTACATAAATATATATAAATCTCTATATAAATAGGCAAGCATAATCCTATCCCACGAGAACATTGTACTATACATCTCAATTTTTTGAACCACCCTATGCATATTCTAAGTAATAGACACTCCAATTCCATCAATGCAACAAAAAAAGCCAACAATATAGCTAACCACTTCCATAGGCATGGAACACACAATTAGATAATAACTGATAGTAATGCATCACAATCACTACCTCTTTAATGTGTACCTAAAAGCATACCATTAAAATACAAGGATGCATAATCATTGACATCAGTACCCATGTCATCCTATAGTGACACCTATCACCCACTAATTGACAAATGCAAAATATGGTATACATCCTCTAGAGTAATAGTAATCTTTCTAGTAGGATGCTAGAACATATAGGTATCAACATTCCACCTCTCACATAAGGTGGTAATCAAGTACCTATCCCACTTCACCATGCCCAGGTTACATATATGACCCAACCCTACCCTATACATAATGGCATGCTCATCAATAGATAATGGTAGCATCCTTAGTGTCTCCATCACTTGACCTCTTTAGAGCTCTTACATCCACACCTCACCCTGAAAATAATAGAAAATAGACTATATGTTATAAAACCATGCCATGAAAAATAATTAAGAAGTACAAAAGTAGGAACAACTTAGAAATTGAAAAAACCATCCATAGCGCTAGATGGACACTAGCGCTAGACTACAATATTGGAACATGGATATCAACACTGCATATTGGACAACAATGCTGACTCTAGGAGAAGAGTGCTGAAACTAGTAAAAACTTTCCTATATTACTTAAAACAACTCAAAAATATCCAAAATAGGCTTCTAAACTTGTAAGAATCAAGTGTTAATCTTACTCACTAGTCTAATCTCTTTGTCAGCCTAAATTTGGGCTACCAACTACTCAAAATGAGTTGTAAAAAGTGCTCATCTCTTAGGCCTTTTTTCACTCCAAAGATCTAATATCTCAAACTAGTCACTGCACAAATGAACCCAAAGTCAATCAAAATTTGTATATCAATTAACTTTTCAATTCAAAAACAAAGAAATATTTTTTCTATCATTAGATCCCCATAGCTCTATTTTACAAACCATTTGGTTCCATAGAATTGTGATAATGATACCTTTAACATCAAATAACCCTTACTCTCTCATTACATCATTTGCCTCTTATAGCATACACATATCCTTATACTTCTTTTATACCTCAACATACAAATTATTACCTATTAATCAAAACATTCAATCAAAATATTCAAACAACCCAGCCCATTTAATCAATCAACTTTTCAATCCATTTGATCTATTACTACCTCATTTGTCTACCACAGCATGAAAATTTCTACATCTCTACTATACCTATATATAAGCTTTGATCCTAACCAATCAAAGACACATTCCAATCCCAATAGTTCAAATCTCACTAATCAAATAAATAACTTCTCAATTAATTCAACATATACCAACCTTATTACTATTCAAAATCCACTAGTCATCACTTTTGGCTCAACCTCCTCTATCACAAATCTCATCCCTCTCCCCAAAAGGGGGGCATCATTCCTACTAGATCTACAAATTACCTAGTATCCCTATCCACTCCTATAGGTAAATACACTTTGATTTTCAAACCTCCAACAAGAAGATTATCAAACTCAGTATAGATTGGTCAAGATTATACAATGGTTTAGACTACAATGGGTCACTCAACATGGATTTTACACCTCTAAAATCTAGATTATCAACATTATTCAGCTCATATTGGTCAAGATTATATAGTGATATACCATCAGTTTATAGATACACAGACTATTTAGATATATCGATTCAGATTATATCAACTCAAAGTGACTTTGATATAGACTCAAACTCAGATATCAAATTTGAGGGCATTTATATTACTACACATCTCATATGTATAGCTTCATACAACATGACATAGTTATAGGACTAAATAGCAGATTATAGGCATAATACATAACACATTATTTTGATATCTAGTTTTGCACATGATACATGGAATGATAGATCATGCAACATGTGGTCATATAGATTTATAGATTATCCAGATGCATCACTCACATACCAAATTTAGGGGTATGACACTAATGATCATGTTCTTCAACATCTACAATTTTATAGATTAGAATGGTAAGATAGGGCATTTTCTTTTTATATATTTACCAAAGGTTTTAGATTACACCTAGGCATACCCAACTTATCATCAGGTTGGACCATATGATTGTCTATAGTGGTTGGTCCATAGCATTATTCAGACCTAAGATTTTATGTAGGATAGAGGGTAAACATTCATTTTGGACCTCTGAGCACTTTTCATTTCTAGTTCATATTATTCAAAGTAGAGGCATGATAGATCTTGTTCTTTATAGCATATAAATTCTATACACACATTTCATATTGCATGAGTTTATGTGGGACAAAGGGTAGACATTGGTTTTGGGCCTCTTAGCATTTCTTATTTCTCATTCATATTTAGTATAGGGGGCATCTATTATATGGATTCCTTCTTTCTCTAGGAACTATTCAAATTCAATATAGGGGGCATCTATTACAAGGATTCTTTCTTTCTTTAGGTGCTATTTAGATTCACTACAGGGACATATATTATAGGGATTCCTTCTTTCTCTAGGCACTATTTAGATTTAGTACAGGGGATATATATTATAGGGATTCCTTCTTTCTCTAGGCACTATTCAAATTTAGTATAGGGGGCATCTATTACAGGTATTCCTTATTTCTCCAAGCACTATTCAGTTCTCCATCCACTACCTTAGCTAGGAAGTTGGATCTTTTTTTTAGTACACTTATCTCCATGTAGGTAAGTTCAAGTACACATATTCTTTCTTTGTTTTAGTCTAGTACTTCATTTCATTACATCACTAGATCAAAAGGGGGAAAATGTATACACCCTAAATTGGTCAAGCAACCACACATATCATGTCTTTTCACAGTCCTTTCATAGGGAACTCTGGCTAGAGAATATGAGTCTTATTCACATTTAGCCATGTCTTTTTATTTTGATTTGCCTTGGTCTTATTTTATACCCTAAACACCTCTTTGACCATTCCCAGTCATTTTGACCTTCCAAATATAACCATTACTATCCCAGGTCACAATTTCCAGGCTTATTCCAACCCCCTAGGTCCTGGACCCTCTGAACAATAGTGCTCAATTAGGACTACAACACTAAAACCCAGGGTGTCTAGTTTTTGATGCTATTGTCTATGTGAAAATTTGATTCAAATGGTCAGTTTCTTCTATAAGATGAGTCTTACCCCTTTTATTTTCTTCATTCCTAAGTCTTCTAATGTTGGCCAAATGTGAATAAATCTACCAAATTCTAAATAATGAGTATTATATATAAAGGACTACACAAGGAATTTTATATATATCACATACTACTTTGGCACATTAAACATAATAAAAATTAGTCAATAGTATAGCTCAACATTCTGCATCACACATTGACTTGCATTCTTGATCAAGGAGGGGCCTAGGCAAAGTTCATTCTTACATATATCATGCAAATTCCCTAAGGGAGAACTACATTAGATCTGAGACCCTAACTTGAGGGTTAATGTAGGCAATAATTAGAATAGTAGGGGTTCTTGATTATAAGATCATTCATCCCCTTACATAGTATTTCTCCCTTTTACTTTTGATGCATTCATTATTTGCATGTGTTTATATGAATACAAGTATTTAAGATTGAAACAAACCTATAGAGAGCTTCGATGACTTACAACCCCTAAAATTTGGTACACATGCTCATATTGATCAGCTAAACAAAACTTAGAAAGATTAGATCCTCAGGATAATAACATTGATAAGGACTATAGCACTGGAAACTAGGGTGTCCTATTTTTAGCACTCCTATTGAATTAGAAAATAGATACCAAATTTAGATAATTAATAGTGTCTCAGTCTTATTCCTTCATTTCTAGCCTCAGAATCTTTCATTTCAGTCTGAAACTAGATAAGTCTATTTCTATTTCTCTTGCATAATTACCTGATAAAATCTATATTTTTCCCTATCAAAGTATTTTTTTCTATTATTCTATACCTTTATTATTTAGTATCTAAACACTAGATTCCAAAAAATAATAAAACATGTACCAATCATGGTCGGATATTTGTAATTATTTCCCATATTGGTTATGATGTGTTTCACATGTAGAGAATGATCAATGACTGTTAGATATCATGTGTTTATTTACAATTGTCACACTTAGAATATTTTTTATGATCACTTCTTAGATTTTTGTGATGTAATATATTTATAGTATATGTGTTTAATTTTTAAAAAATCATATTTCTATGTAGAACCCAATGGGGTTATTATAGTAGAGATATGGGATGATATTCAATTGGATTGAGTAGTGTGAATACTATAAGATCACAAATATCCCTCATTACCCCATTATGGATATATACACTCACCATGTGTGTCATTGGGAGGATACTGTCATTCAACCATCTCATATTTGTATAAATTGTGGATTGTCTTAAATCATAAAAGTGAGTTCCTAGTTGCATGATGTACATATTTTGATTCTTAACTCTTTTTTAAATTAATAAATGCATAATATATAATGACATCAGAATCAAATTCAATAAATTTATGTAACTATTGTGATATGTATTATTATATTTTAGTTATCAACATAATATAATATGCATAATAAATTAAAAAATTAAATTACTAGGTATTTTTGTTGATGCTAGAAATTACATTGTCCATGTGTCTCTCTATACTTATTTGAAGATATTAATAACATACATTTTTTCATGCCCAAAATTTCATGACATAGATACACACAAAAACACACATCATTTTTCACCACATACATCAACAACCCTACCACCTATATATGCAAAAAAAAGGATAATAGATAACATAATCATTTCATGCAATGGAGTCATGCAAATACACATCTCATGACCAAGAAAATACACTAAACCTTAAAATTACTTCAAACTCACAAGGGGAGAGAAAAAGTTTGAAGTGTAATGAATAAAACTATTAGGACAAAGTTAATTCAACAGATTTCCAACTTGAGTGAAATTATACAAAGATGATAATAAGGATCATATTACAATCCATTTCATAAGTCATAACATAGACTCAAATTTATAAGGTGGGGATAAAATTCCAAGATAATCAACTTCCCAAAAATGGTAACCTTAGCCCTAACATTATTATCTCTTAATAATTTCATCAATCAAGATAGACCATCAAACTTAATCTCATAACCAGGTAGAGTATCAACTGATAAAGGAAGGATACACTTGCAATCACAAATGAAGACTTGAATGAAAAGGGGTCACAAGATGGCCCAAGAATAAATGTCTCAAAAAGGAGGTAAAATTTTCTAAATAAAAGAATCAATTATATGAGCTAATGACATCTCAATTAAGGCATTGAAAGAGATTAAAGGCAAAGTAGACACCAAAAAAATACTACTAAACCAAATAGAACGTGGCAACAATAAAATTGCCTTACCTAAAAATTTTAGACAAATTGGGTTATAAACTGACCTGATAGAAATAAAAAATGTAAAGATAAAATAATATTGAAGTTTCTTAGGATGATATTAATCTTAAAATAAATAGGAAACAAAATTTGGTTACTAGGACTAGAACTCTCAACGATGTAATGGATGTCGATCCTATATTGACTCTATAGCCAGAAAATGGAACAATTAAATTTATCATCACAAAATCCCCTCAAAATTGGTGATAATTTTAGATATTTAAGGACTAAAATTAATATTGTATTAAATATCAATTCCCATAGCCTAAGGGAATCAGTATTGAGACTTAGTTTTAGTTTTATGAAAATTTAGCTCTTTATTTAAGTCATATTTTAAAAAGAATTTATTGACTTAATTACCAATATAAAAAACTCTACTAGATGTTTGCTTTACTAAATTAATATGCTTTATTTTATCACAATATTATTCTATATGACCTTGATCCATGGATATTACTTACATATTCTTGAAAATTTCATCAAGACAATTTTATAATCGTATTCATCATGCAAAAACAAATTTAACATCATGCGAATTTTAATAGCCATGAATTGACCAAAGGAAAATTTCTTGCTTTCCACTAGTGGTATTGAAAACAAGAAATTTACACATAATTTATGGATTAGAAATACACTTGGATAGGTCTCTTCAATTAACATAAATAGTCCCTAATATGATGAATAAACACTTAGCTAAATTAACCCACACATGACCAATTACTCTAAAGTTATTTATATTGATTAAGGGTATATATAACTTATAGATAACAAAAAGGTTAAAACATTATGAATATTATCTATACAAGTGTTTAACAACGTTTTATTTAAATTAACTCAATTGTCTTTCAATACAAGAGTCCACTTATCTTGTTAAAATTGATAGTTTTAAAAGGACAACCATAACACATCATATGATTAAAACAACTTTCAAATGCAATACATTAAGATATCTATCTATCAAAACCACCATATCTAACTTTAATTCAATTTAAAGGTAATTCAAGAATTTAAAATGACATTCTAAAGGTGAATAATTTACATAATGTCTAATTTTAGCATAAACATATAATCATTTCCAAATAAGTTACAAGGCTAAATAAATTTCAAGGTTCTATATTTAGTTAATCATACAGTCATGAATCTTGTTTAACCCTAGACTAAAATAATATAAATACAAGTGTCGACATAAATTAGAGAATGTTAATTTCTCTCATATTTCATCATGTTAATAAAGAAATAAACATGTTAAAATAAATATAACTAGAAAATGGAAGAGCTTAGTAGTATACGTATAAAAGAATATGTGTATATTTGAATAGTTACAAGTTTAAATATAATATTCATATTTTTCTATGAAATATAAAATAATTTTTTTTTATGGATTATTCATTTACTCATTTCTTGAAATACAACAAATAAACTACTAACAAAATCTAATCATCTATATGATACTCAAAATTTGGAATAACACTTCATGTTCACCCAAAGACGTAATGGATTCTACTCTTGGTACTGGCAAGGGATGCTCTCATTCTATTAATTTATACAAAAATTGTACTATCCTATGATGTTTCCAAGAAGACTTGAACTCTAAAAGTGACTAAGTCTAAAATATTGAAACTCTTAAATTTGACTATGTCTAAAATATGATTGAATCCTAAATATTGCATTCTAAGAGGTTTGAAACTACTCTGACGCATCTTGAAATGTATAAATATAAAATATAACTTAAATTATATGAAATTAAATATATGTCAACTTATATTTAAATGTTTAGTTTATATTTGTGCCGATATAAAGAGCTAAAGTAAACAACATATTCTTAGATGTCTCAATAATGTAAATAACATATTCTTATATCTCTCAATAATATCCAAATGATCGTAAATGCATAACAAGTCATGCTTAGAAAATATCGATTGAATAATGTAAATTAATAGGGCACATAAGGTCTTAACTACTGCCAAGATAGATAAATGAGTTAATTATAAAGGTTATATTATTGAAATGACAAGCTATAACTAAGTTATAAAAAACATATAATCCTTTAGACCAAGAATTTTATAAAATTTATGGAAATTCAAAAAATCTATACATGGCCATTTATCACTCTCCTAATACCCAATTTTAAACATTTTAATGACTTATTTTAAACATTCTAATGAACTCTTTTATGGATATAATCCATAGTATGATGCCATCATAAAAGGTGTATAAATAATCAAATAATATATAAATATATCGATCTTCTAACTTGGATATATTAACAACTAAAACTATAAAAATATGTCAAAAAGGAAAAACCATGCTTATTCCATCTATTGAGTAGAAAATCAAGAAGGACTCCTATTTTTTCTATGGGTATAATTAATAACATGGTACCTAATATTCATTACACACCCTTCCCAAAGTTATATTATTATTTCTATCTAATCTTTATACAAGGAAACTATTGTGTCATATATAATTTATAAAAATAGATGTTAATGTCAAGGATAACACAAAATTTTACAAGTATAAAGCTAGACTTGAAACACCATGCAAGAGTAAATCAAACTCCCTAAACCTCCAACTAAAGCAATAAACACTAGATTTTTGTATTTTTATTTTTTGCTACACTTTACAACATAACAAAGCCACACCAAAAGTGATAAAATTATCTCCTCAATGTAGAAGTAGAGGCATTAATCACTCAAAATGGGCTATATTAAATGATACTGCCACATTAAAATTACTTAATAAAAGAAAGCAAATTACTACAAAGTAGCTTCATTTATGAATGTGTATCATCTAGAAATAGAATGGGTGGCATATGCTAGTAAGGGATTCAAAATAAGAAGCCAACATAAATTGCTAGACATATTATTAAACAAATTTATTGTCTTGATTAACAAAGGAAAGATTGTGAGTATAAAATCACTTACCTAGTAATGATTTGATTTCCTTTATTTCTTGCTAATGATTAATTTTCTACTATTGGTTTCTTCTCCCAACTTGGTTTTTCCTCTCAACTAGATCTTCTTTCTTTTAGTGCTTACAATGAAGCATCATTTCTTAAGTAGAATGTTGAGTTTGATAGAGAAACATTGAATTCCAAAGAAATTATATCCTTGGCTACTGCCCACAACATTGTCTTCAGAACTGCATCCTACTTAAACTAGACACTCCACTCACAAAATTATTTAATTTAATCACTTGTAACTTGTAAAGTGACTAGTCTACAATGGTATGCTAAAATAAAATCCCTCCTTTTCTTTACTCAGTAAGCAATGTAAAATTGCTTCTTTTCAAAAGAATACAACCCATTCATTAAACACCATAAATTTACCTCATGAAGCTTACCTTCCACTACCTACTCTACCTCAATTATTCATCTATTACTACATCTCTCATCCATTGAAAATAATTAATACCTCTACAAAATTTTGTATTTATTTTATTTATATTTAACTATAATTTGTATATAGTAGTTATTTATTTATTTATTTCATAAACATTATAATTATATATATTTAATTTATTTATTTTTATTATATGCCTAATAAGTTAATTCCATCACAATATTATAAAACTATCATATCTCTTGGTGTATTTACAAAAATCATGGATAAAAGAATATTACAGAACACAAAAATTCAAAACTACTCCAACGAGGAACTCTTACATAAAATGCATTCATGTTCCCACCTATATTACTCATTGGTGCCTCATCTAAGGCTATAAATGGTTGAACCCAAGCTCATCCTTTAAGTGAAAAAGGATAAGAATAAATTGACACACCTATAAGATGACTAAAACTACAGGATCACCACCAAGGTTGATATTATGCCAATCAAAGACAACTACTGTAGTAAGATGTGTTGCACACAACTTTAACAATAGTTGGTTTCTCAAGAAGTGAATACAAAGGTATTATTTTATTAATTTGTAGAGAGAAGACCAACTCATGAGGCCTATCCTCCCCCCAAACATGCCAACATAAAACCAATGGTGGAGTACTAAATAATGCTTAAAAACTAACCATTTCATTACTAACACCAATGAAATAACCTAGAAAAAACTTAAATTATCTCTAGGTGGGATTGTACTACCTTTTTGTCCTTCAAGGAAACCAAATGACCATGTTTGGTATGTTCAATAAGATACCTTATCTTCCTTAACCTGCACAAGGGTCGCAACCAACACATCAAAACTAACTCATTATGATGGTGTTGAGAAAACACTACTATATTTGAGAGGGGTATTACACATTTCCTTATTTTATTTCCTCATCATAAAATGTTTAATAATTATTAACTACATCAACATCCATATATAATTATAAGCATGATCTTTTCATTATGCATTACTTAGGGATGTTTCATTTTATAAATAAGAAATTATATTTACATTATATTTATTTTTATACATAAAATTGAATTAGAAAGATAATGAATATCGAGCTAAATTTTATTCTTAACTAATATATACTTTTTGGTACATAGACAAATTATAAATGAAACAGGTTCAATGAGATACGCTATACATTTGACTCTAACTTTAGGATTAAATATGAAAGCTAGAGCTTTTGGGAAGTAAATATGAATTTTAATTTCTTTTGGAAAAATGGAAAAGTGGATTAAATCCCCATCCATTTAGGCATGTTGAAAATATTTAAAATATCATGTTGTGCATTACTATCCAATGACAGAATCCACCTGCTCAAGGAATAAACGCTATTATAAAATAATATTCAATTGTGATGTCTTAGGGTGATGAATATTGAATTTCTATGTCTTGTTTGCCAAATCATCATTGGTATAAAAACACATGGAGAGGTGAGGTGTGAAAGTATGTTTACATTGTTTCAAGATGCTAGTAACATGTTAATTTCACACTAGATTCATGAATAAAAGAGGACAACAAAGATTTATTATCTTGAATCCCTTCCTGCAAGCGACTATAAAATATCTTAAACTTTATATGATTAAACAAGTGTTTTTTTGTTGTGTCTTTCATATTTTATACTATTATATGAAGAAACCAAGTGTTTGTTTGTTTGTTTTTTGTTTTTTTGTTCCTTCCTCTTTTGAATTCTAACTAGCTTCCAAAGCCGATAATTTTTGGATTTGAAAAGAGAATTTTATAACCAAATAGCTTAACTTTTATATGAAAAAGCTAAGTATTTTTAATAAATAAGCCAAAAAAAATAATAAATTCTTTATAATGTTTAACCAACTTGTTATAATCCACATAAAATATTATTTTAATTCATTTGTATGAGAATACTCAACATCTATAGATATAAGATACGTATAATATTTGATAATCTAGACATCCTAATTTATAGGGTCTAATTTTTTACTTATGCTTGTAAAAATTGGGGAATTTTCCACTATTATGGGTAAGTGAGACTCACATTACTATTTTTAATTCTCACTTATATTTGGTATCATAGCTGGAATTCATGGGGAGCAAGAAGAGGTGAAGAAATTAAAAGGAATAATTGAGGAGGAGTCTTAGGGAGTCCAACCTTATTAATCCCACGTAAACTTCAAGTGGCATGATATTTTTTTCAATTTTCTCCCTACTCTCATGTGAAATCACAACTAGCACTAGAGAGAAGCTTTATTAAATTTTATGTTGTTATTTTGTTGTGAGGCATTACCTAAGAGGTTGCACTATCCATAAAGAAAGGAAATAAAAGGCAAATCAAAAGTATATGAGTGCAATTTATAACTGAAATTTAGTGCCCAACTATGTATAGAATAGGTTTCAACTCTTTGTAGAAGCACCATTCCATCTAGAGGAACACATCATACATCATAATAACCAAAAGAGATAGAGTGTGGCCGTATAAAAGTTTTTTCTTTTTTTTTTTTTTTTAAATAAAAGTTAAACAAAGAAAGGTGCTACCCTCTTTGAGTAGTATCCCAAAGGGAGAAAATACCATCTAGTTCAACAAATAGAAATCACCATCCACAAAGGTAAAAACTAAAAATCACAAGCGTCTCCTAGAGGAATTTTCATATGCTCTTCAATAGTAAAAATAAGCAATCATTATTTGAGAGGAGAAACATATATCTCTTGGAGCACTCAACAAAATCTCAAAAAAAATACACGCTCAAGGGAAAGTTTCTTGGATATAATTTTTTATAATACTTAGTAGCATAAGCCATCAAAAAGATGGAATCACTCAAGAATTATAGATATGATAAGGATCATAAGGATTTTATATTAGGTTTGTTCCACCCATGGTTAACTAATTTTTAACCTTGATTGATCCCTAAACCACATAAAAATATGAACATCTCATGGAGACAATCGTCAATACCACATTTAACCACAGGTATACACAATCCCTCACTTAGTTTTGATTTGATTATTATTGAAGCCGGAGAGAGAACATAGTTATTACTTAAATTAATTAGGTATCATGATGAATTTATCTCTTCACAATCAAAATATTGAAGGATATCATACGAGTACCAATTTAAGGGTGTGATAGTCCATGGATATATCCCATGTTTATGATTCCCTAGTCCCTAAATAATAGGGAGATGCACAACTCATGGAGATAGTCACCATTACCACCTTCAACCAAGTAGAATACATATATAATTCATCTATGTTTTATTAGATTTAAAAAGAGACGCAGTTAGGACCCAATACATCACATTCTAAGGATGCAATTCTTATTCCAAAGGTAGTTAGTGACCAAGCCACAATTGAAACATTAATGAAACAAATGTTATCTCTTATTTTCAAAGTTTGACCATTTTATCCTAAGGATGAAATCTTTTAGGCTTAGTTTCTTAGTAAATAACTTGTTCTAAAGGAAGAGAATTATTTTGTCTATAGTAATGTATCATATTATTTCTTCCAAGGTGTGATATTCACTAAGAGGATATTAACACATAATTCATCAACCAGAGATTATAATTTGACATAGTTTTGATTTAATTATTCAAGCATAAATTATCCCAAGTAGGATGAAGAACACATCTGATTATCTAAGTAAAAGTTCACCTATAGAGGGATTATAACAAACAATTTTACCATCCACTTAAATTATTAGACTAACATGAAGTGGTTATCTATCCTAAACATTAGATAGGGTTGAGAATCAACTTGCATATGGCATAACGTATCAATTAAATCAATCTAAGAGAAACATATTAAAACAAGATTTCTCACTTTATTAATATGTAAAAAATTAAGGCTAGAGTGTTCACCTTAGCTAAGAGAATACCCATCGATTAACAATTAATTAAACAAGAAATCAACTGATACAATTCAAATAATTCATTTTGATTGTCAACACCATTTTTTATAATAATTTAAGCTTGGCATAAGGGGTTTAAAAATCAACAAGGTTTCTATTAACAATGATTCATCATTGAGATCCTAGACTTGAGGAAGATCCCTTACAATACTAGATTGAGACATGGGAGTCACATCTCAAAAATGCCTTCATTATTTGGGTGAGAGAGTTCCATGATTTATTGATGCTTCATAACATCTTCCAAGGTATTGACAAGCTCAAGGTAGATAGATAATATACTAGTATTAATTAAGTCTCAATCCAAAATTGTTGGCTAGTTAATGATTTAACCAAAGAAAGAAATCAAGTTGATTTTAACAAGATTGATTTACAAGCTAAAAGATTAGAGTAGAAGAATACATCCCCACATAGAAAAGACTCATATTGATTCCTTACGAATAAATACACTAATTTAGATCAAGGCATAAGGGTTTCATCTCTTTTTTATTTAAATGTCTCAATAATATCCTCACAAAATTACCTCAAAGTGTGTCTTAATAATGTCCCTAAAATATCCTCACAATATTATGTAAAAGCTATAGTGATCTAATCTAAAAAATTCTTTTCTTTTCTAGTATGGATACTACTCCAATGCAATTTGGTTGTGCCTCATCTTCCTCCACCTTACAGGGTGGCCATGCTCAATGTGGTAGGATTTATTGTAAAACTTATTTTCTTATCCAAGGCACCTAGCTAGACTAAATGATTACCATGCCCCATGCGTATTTATTCTAGGGTAAAAAATATCATTTTTTATATTTTTCCCACAAAGCATTTAACATGCAGATTTGGTTATTTTTTCTAGACTACTTAATGCATTGGATTAGTTTTTCTTTCCTCCTCTATTTAGTATTTCAATATAATAGCTCAACATTATTAACAATAATAAAATAATCTCTTCATTTAATAATGAATTCACTCCCTTAGGTGCATATTATGAAATATTCAATCAAGCATAGTTTCCAATGCATCACTTGATGAGTCCAATATATTACTTATTATCACCATGTACTGTCTCCTTTATAGTTACCAATATTCTTAAACTCTCTAATATGACCTTTATTATACCAATATACACCTTAAAGGCATTTTAACTTGTAAGTGACCACCCCAAGTCTGTACAAACACCCAAAATTGCCTTTTTGGTGTTGAAACTATCGTAATGAGCATCTTATTTATGAGATTATTCAGTTGATATTTTTATATAATTTAAACCTTATTGTCCTTTATAATTATATGGTTGGATGGATGGGGTTAACAATGCCTTGTGCATGTTTTGCCAATAATTTTCCAATGTATCATCACTTTTGTAAATATCTCAATCGTAAACCATATTGGGTCAAATTGGTTTAACAAGCAATTTCATTGCATCTCTAAGAGTTACCTATATTCATGATGCTTGGGTGAGTGCACCCTTAATTGAACTTGTAATAACTTGTTCTCCTAATTCAATATTCCAATTAGGCTATCTCTAGGTATGGAATTAATCATTATGGATTTCTAATATTTTATATATCTTGGTAAAGGTTATTAATCTTTACATAATAATTCTTATTCAGTATCTATTGTTAATAACAACACATTTTGAAATCATCAACTCATATTTAACAATCTCATTGTATTCTCTTTAGTTATCAATATCAAATTTACCACTTATTCACATTTGGTTAGAATCTCTATTGGAAACCACCACTAAGGACATGATTATAAATTATAAAATTCATGAGTAACAATATGCCACTGAGCATTATGAAGACTAGTTTTATATAGTGCTTACATACTTAATAAAATTATGAAATCTCTTCTATGTATTTAAATTTTATGCTTGAGGAGAAGTTAGAAAGCATTGTTTTCTTGACCAATATTATATATTAATATTTATACTAATGAGCACTCAATAGTGAGGCTCATTATATACTTTTCATTCATCGATCACTACATTGATTGAGTATTGAGAGAGAAATTAATTAAAGGTATATGATAAAGATGCCAACCATTTCTAACCACCTTCTTCCAATCAGTGTTAACTCTTAATTCATAATAAAGTGCTATGAAAACTACAAGCAATTAAACATGTCATAGTAATCATAATATTAATTACACTAGCCCTTCTATTATTCATAGTTAGGTCTACATGGTAGAATCTTCAACATGTACACACTTGTGAAGGAAAATAAGGTGAGGATATGTATGATATCCCACAAAATCCTTGTATAAAATGGTGTGGCATCACATCCACCATCCTTTATAAAATCATCAATCTTGATGTGATCAATATATCCATAATACTTTATAATTAGTAACACACATTTATTCCCATTCTCTCAAGGAAAATAGTATATCCTAATCATTGAAGTATGCTTGATTCTTTAAAAGGTCATGAATGTATAACATGTATGTTTACTATCAAAAGGGAACCAATATGCATCCTCCATAGTACCAAGTCCCTATTTATAATCCACCCAATAGTATGCATATGTCAAAGTGATGAAAAAATGGGAGCCAACATGTAACCTCCCCAAATCTAACTTTTTCTTTGAGTATATCCAATAGTGTGCATATATCATAGTGATGAGAGGAGGAAAACCTAAAATCAACCATCCATGACCTCAAGATCCTCCTCGAGTACATCCAAGAGTATATAGAAAATGGAAATTTGATATTTAGCCCATTGGACCTAAGTTTATCCTTTGAAAGATCATAACAATGTGTATGTACCATAATGGTGATCAGAAGGGAACCAACATGCAACCTCCACAACCCCAAGTTCTACTTTTTATCCTCATGGCAGTATACCTTTTGTCATCATCCACACCCATTTTTTTAGAGTAGTGACCAATAACACGTGGATGTGGCAGTGTCACCTACCATGGTAATCCTACATGGATCAATAATGCCAACTCAAAATATATCACATTTAACCCATACTTGATTAGATCACACATCTAATTATCTATCATAATAACCAAAAAATAATCTTAGGGTTACAAACTAATATATCCATGTAAGATAATCATATACATACCATGGTATATTCATGTTAGTGGATTTTGTATTCCTGATCAATTCATAATGGTATGGAAGTACAAACATATTGATACTCTCACTTTTCTTAAATTTATGTTAATCTAATAGTGCACATATATCATAATAATAATGGGAAGGTAACCAACATGCAACCTCCATGACCCAAGTTTCTCTCCCCAAAACCATGATAATACACATATTTCATTACAACCATCCAATGGAAAATCTAGTTTGTATTTTTATCACAATGTAACGACCCACTCAACATAATGTATATTAGTGATCATAGCTAGTGGCTTCATGCTAGATCAATAAACTTATCTATAAATTCCATCATTTCTTATAAAAGAAAGGAAAGAATAGTCTCAATCATACATCATAAAAAGGACTATTAAAACCATGATCCATCAAACTTGTAAATAAAAATTTATCATGAAAAATGTCCATCCTTAGTAAGTTGAATTCTCTTTCCACTAAACATTAAAAAAGAATAATGTTTGTCTACTCAACTACATATAAGCTACAGATGGATAATCGAGGAATGATATTAATATCAACTTTACTTTTTTTTAACAAAGAGTTACTTGATGGTATGTGAAGTACCCATCTTCGTAGTGAATGCAATTTTAAATTGATCACACTCCCATACAAGCACCTGATTATAGCCCGAATAACCATTCATTAATGAAAACCTTTATGGGCATACAACTATTTTCAATATTTTCTTCATTGGTAGAAAGGGGTAGTGGTATTTGAGGAAAGATTTGTTTAGGTCCCTAAAATATATGCAAAAGTGGATCTATCCATTCCTATTACACATTGGGAATAGATTAGCCACCTATGAGAAATGTTTGATTGGAAATATTATGTTGGCCTCAATAAGATTTAAGAGCTCCTTCCTTAGCAAGGGCTCAAGATTTGAATTAACTAGCCTTTGTTTCTACCTTATTAGCCTAGCATTGGGGTCAAGCTCAATCATATACTAGGATAAACATGGATCAAAGCCTCTGAGCTCTTTATAGCTCTATGAAAATATGTCATCATACCTTCTACTTAGCTCAATGAATTATTAAATTTTAGATAGGGATAATATATTATCAACTTTCAAGAGATTATCATTAGAGATGGCCACTGACTTGAATATTTACTCCTTCACCATCATGTTTATCCTCTTACCTTTTAGCTAGTCACTAGAATTGAAGATGTTTTTCAGTGTGACTATCCCCTTAATAAACTTGTTTCCCTTCAATTAAATGATCTAATATTCATATTGATATTGGAGTTGAGGTTGTTTGTTGGCATATAACTTAGCCTCATCTCATAATAAGTTGACAATTTGTTTATCATTGTCGAATACCTACCAATTGATTGTGTTGTTTTGGACTAATGGTCTAACGACGGGTCTTATGAGATGCTTAGACTAATTATTTATACTACATGAGAGATCATACTATGCACCTATGGTTACGAGTCTATAAACATCATCATTCCTCACCCTTGGGATGGAGCGGATATTGAAAGAATCAAACTACTTAATAATGTCCCATGCCCCATGTTTGTAATATCTTAAAAGATTCTTTTTGGACATATTTCATGCTCTAATCCAGTTTACCACTAGCTTGATATCTCCAAAATATTTCAACACCTTGATTCCTTTTTATGCACCAATTAGAGACCCTAGATTAGCACCTTATACTAACAAACATTGTTTGTGTAGCCAAACTACAATATAAATGCATGGAAAAATTTATCCTTTTGAGGGGAGACCATCACAATACTAGTTCCTATGCCTTTTTTACTTCAAGAGCCATTAAAATATAACTAATTTATGCCTTTGAGGTCTTCTTGCACCTTTACAATATTAGATAATAAGGCATCCTCCTTTAGAATGTAGTATATACCTAGTCATGTTTCCTCTGCATTATAGTACAAATCACACTCATAATGCTCGCATGCCCATTCATCAAGTAAGTCATTGGGTACTTCTTCAATGGGTGTGGTAGTTTCATGAAGAATTGAGTTGTTTTCTTGGTCAAATAAAGTTTAGTTTACATCAATTAGGCTAGGACTATATGGCTCTATGTGATTATTCAAAATAGGCTCAGACTTGATGGTCACCTTAGTCCCATATCTAGTTCTAAGTAACATGCATGACCAATCTAAGGATATATGTTTTCCCACCTTCATAGTGAAATATCAAGAGAGGCATATAGAAAAGTCAGGGGTTAAATCAATGATTGTGATGTCATATGAAATGGAAAGTGTCAAACACACATGTAGAGTGAGCCTCATATCCTTGATAATTTCCATAATTTTAACCTCTTTTCCATCCAATTAGATGACCCCTTTTGAGATGGAATAATAGGCTATGCCTAATATGTCTATGATTTCCTTTGGCATCATTGAGTTATTTTTACCAAAATATATCATATAATTATGTATGAGATGTTTACTGATGATCAATGAGATGTAGAATGGGGGAAACTTGTTATTTATAAGCACTTCTTCCTTAGGTTGGAATAGACTTGTGTGCACAGTAGGCACAATATGGGATGGCTCATGAGGTTGGAATTTTCTTTAGGGTATTTTATAGAAAATTAATTTGGGAAGGAAGAATAATATCATCCTATAAGGAAATATTTATTCAAATCTTATTCATTTGATTGACTATGTTAAATGGGATTTGAGTCCCTTTAATCTACACCTTTTGAATTTTAGTCCCTTCTTGTACTGGTGCACTAGTCTAGGGATGGATCCCTTTAAATATAACCAATTATATGTGCATTGAAGGTTCCATAGGTGCTTTGAATTGGGTATATATGTGCAAAAATTGGGGCATATAAGTTGAAGGTACTAAATAAGAAGGTTCCTCCACCATTGTTCTCTTTCTAAATCTTATGTTAAAATCATATAGTTTACTTCTTATACTTGACACTTCATTTGGATTCACATAATTAAAGTCACATTATTTCAAATTTAAGAGGGAAGATCTACCCTGCTCTTTCATTTTCTCCTATCATTCATCCCTTGGTTGATATGAAATAGATGGAATCTCCTAAGGAGGTAGTGCATTCTGCATCATAGGTGCCTCAATTGTCATTACATTCATGCACATGACTAAATCATGTGGCTAGTCACTAAAGGAGCACCATTCATAGTCTGGTTCTATGTTATTTTTCATAGGTACAAGAGCTCTATAAGTGATGTGGTCTATTGTATATGATTTGGTTCTGATTTTAGGCAACATGTTGGTAGAGAGGCTTATTTGATTGATATTATTATTTGAAGGGTTGATAAGGCTTGGAATGATGTGATATCTTCCTTTTGAGAACTAATATATCATTTTCAAATATATTCAATAAGTATTTAACCTCATGTAACTCACTTAAGGGTGAAAAAATTGATGGGATTGGTGCATTGACAATAATAGGAATGGGGGATAGATTTATAATAGGAGGTAGGGAAGATGAACTTGTACACGAGGGCTCAAGATATAATGGAATAAGGGGTCTAGGAATAATTTTCATTACTTGAATCAATTAGTTTTATACATTAACAATGACTTCATATACAACTAATAGTATCGTGCCTCCTATATATTAGATCATTATGGCCACATCTCTATTCAGCACTCTTATAAAATATAAGAATCCATTGTTAGGATTTGGCATTATTAGGAGTGGAACTCAGTTTCAAGTCCTCTATAATATAAAGTTGAAGTATACCATTTGCTCATGTGGATCCCTTTTTATGGTCATGAGATTCTCCATCAGTGATAGGTGGTCACTCTTTTCTTCAAATTACCTGCATATTATTGTACCCAACTTATCGCAATTATGAATAAAACTAGGTTGTAAGCTACAATACCATTAAAACACTCTCCATTTCAAATAAGGGGTAACGAGTTACACCATGATGTTGCTTTCAATCACATTTTATATAGAGTAATATTTACTATGTTATGCATGTGCTCTATAGGCATAGTTGAATTTTCTCCAGTAAAGTAGGGTATGTTATAATAGTAGCTATGTGAATATCATCATACTAGGAAATGATCAATGCGATACCTCCATTAAAGGGAAAAAAATTTTGGTTTCTCTAAATATCCATGAGGTAATAGGGAATAATCTTCCTCTATGCATATGTAATTGGTGAAATAAAGGTGTAGACTAAGCTCTAGGGGAATGTTATCTTGCATTGATATCCCTTTTGATACAAGACAAAATTACTATAACTCCCCTTATTCTAAAAAATGTAAGTAGCTAAATGAAATGAAAATTAGTGTCCCTTGAAGATGATCTCATCTATTTTGGCATCTATATGAAATATTAATCTTTATGAATTAGGAATGCTTAGAGTTAATATGTCCTCTACAGAGTATATTCAAGGGCTCTAGTGCATGCTAACATGTAGTTCTTCCAAGTGTAAAACCTTAGAATTGCACACTAAAAATTTATTTATTATCTCTTCATAAAAATGAGATCATCCCCCAAGTTATGGGACTCTTTTAGTTCATGGGACAAGCCTTTGAAATAGGTCAAATTCCTTATATTCTAGACATACCTAGTTTATGACTAGCATGCAGAACTATAAAGAGAAGAATGAAATATATAGCTATCACTAAATATAAACTCAATAAATGGGAAAAGGGAGGGAAAAGGTAAGATATTAATAGAATGTAAAATGTGATACACCAAGAATAGAGTGAGTGCCTCACCCACTTAACAACAAAATAAGTTAACAGACTAGTTATCATATATTCAAATTGAGTACACTACACAATTGTTTCACATGGAGGTAAGGGAACATAACATAACATTAGGAAGGATGATGAATGGTCCATAGATAATGCCTACATAGATAGGTGTCTACACAACATGATATATGTAGAGACTTTTGGTTTTGCATATAGGTATGAAGGGAGGATGACAATGAGAGGGATGAACATCCACAATTAAATATCAAAAACCATAAATACACAAAACATAGAGCATGAAGAAAAGTAAACTAGCTTCATTAATCTCATGGTCTAAGATAATATTACAAACTCAAATAGTTATATTTTTTTTATATGAATAGAAGGCTCTTAGAGGAAAATTTTGATATTGATATAATGTTTATAAAATGTCAAACATTTTATAATAAACATCAAGGTTTATATAGAATAGGACAAGACCCTCCATGATCAATTTTCAGTTAGAGGTGGTAGGTAGGAACTTGATTTTAGAAGCAACATCTAGAGCTCAAGGTTGATTAAGAGCATTGAGATATTTCAATAACTACCATAATCCATGCTCATTCAACCTAGATCTAATAATTTGATCATGGAAGTAGATGGAAAGGCACTCATGGACCCATGTGTACATCTATAAAATGAATGACATCTAAGAAACCAAGTGTGGCATGAAAACATGTTACAATACTCTAATAACTATCCTATATTTAATTCTATTCTGATTCAGTTCCCATGATGTTTAATGGAGTTCAACTACCATCCTTAATTATGGCCACCACTTGTCAATCCACTTAGAGTAGCTCATCTTTGGTTTCTTCCTTTTCATCTTAGACATGGTAGGGATTATCATTCACACCTATCTTTTGGGGATTGGGTGTACATTTAAATATACACACTAAGTTTTATACATATATAAATGCATACTAAATGTTGTATAAAGAAGTTGAAAATTCATGAAGGATGTTGAGGGTGATTTTATATGAAAACTCACAATGGCCCAAACTCCTTCAATTCCTAGTCTCTTTTGATGGTATTCATAGTCCATTCCTTCATCTAGAACTTGTTTTGTCCAATGAAGTGGATGGTGTACACCCAAGATCGTATCTATGTTTTATGAGGGAATACATGAAAAAATCTCTACCCTGATGTGGGAATTCACTATTTGAGTGTGAGGAATTTTTTGGATAATAGTGCAAAATAATAATTTTATATCTTTATTGTGATCTTAATGATTTGGAACTACTCCCTGTGCATTTCTTTCTTTCTCTACTTAAAGTTGGGGAGACTTGTGTACTATTCACTTGTGAAATGTGTTGGTGTGATGAAGGATATCAATGTGGGACATGCAATGAGGATTAATTATAGGCGTGTATAAATAATTAATTGATTTGAAAACCTATGTTGAGTATCAAGTGTAGGTGTGGATGGGAATCATCTGTGCATAGAATTTATTTTAGGGAACTCAACATTGATAAGTGTGCAACCTTTTATGCGGTCCTTATGAGTTTAGTGTTTGATAAAGGGGTGACTTGAAAATTCAATAGGAACTAAAATTTAAAATTCAACTACCACCTAATTTAATTAAATAAATTTTTAAAAGGATAACAAAAAAAATTTACTCACATCTATAATAATGTAATTAATAGTGTTGTGTCCTTAACTATTTATTTTTGTTTTTTCTATAAATATGTTAAGAACTATTCAAATGAAATATTTTTAATCTAAAATCAAAGAAATATTGAAAAGGCATTGAATGAAATAACTTTAATTCTAAAATCATATAAACATTTAAAAGGCTTCGAATGAAATATCTTTAAGTTTAAAATCAAATAAACACTTAAAAACCTACCAATATAATTATATAGTCATAAAATTGAACCAAAATATTAACTATATGAATAACAAGGAAATCCAATCAACAATGTTGTGCATCCTAGTCTTTAAATATTTATTTTTATTCTTTTTAAATACATCCTAGTAAATATTGAAATGCAAAAAATTATATTTAAAATTCATTCTTACAACATGACAAGTAGTTATCTACTTAAAACAAAAACTTAATTAATCTACATTTTCACATCTTGAGTTGCTTATTATAGATGCAAATAACATATATACGTAAACAACCTATCAAAACTATTAAAACAAGTCATGAAGCAAAATTGTATTAGGGTGTGTGTTGAAAAAGATAAATGATGAAAACATAAAAAAAAAATAGTAAGTTTTGGTTATTCTAGGCCATTACAATGATATAATGTCACAAAATTAAAAAACAAGTTTAGTTGTCTCAAAAGTAAAATATAAGTTTAGTTGTATAAAAATATATAAAACTATTTAACTCTTGAGTTTAGATATTTGAAGCTTCCCTTTTTTATAATTTTTCAAAATAATTTTTCTAAATGTATTTATCAATATATATAGTTTATATTATTTTGGCCCATAATAGTACACATGCTATTACATTTTGACAATATTAGAAATTAATATTGAAGGAAATTTGATGAATATTATTAATGAGTCCACTAGAAAAAACACCATATAAAAGGAATTGATCTCCATTTTATTAGAATATCCCTCATCCTATCTGTTTATTATTCTCACCAAAGCCTTGAGTGGTAGAATAAAATAATATTAATGCACAAGGGCAATTCTAAGGGCATATATCTTATTTATATGATTAGAAACCTTTGTCATATTTATTTTGTGGAGAAAACCGTTCCTTTTAAGATGTCATAATTATGAAAGCTTTAGATTCAAATATATAATGTAAGTATCAATTAATAGCAAGTTAGTTGATGAATAAAATTATATAATACATATTATGGAACTGACATTTATTTTAGTAGGATTGATTTTTATTTATTTTTAATTCATGATACCTCGAATGTTCCCATCATGTAATACCAATATTTGTTAGCAGGAACCCTTTCAATTTTTATAATCCAATGAACATTGATAAGGTATAATTTGAAAGGGGTGTTCATTTCTTTAACACGCAAAATTCATCTATTGAATTCCTCTTTGTGTATGGTATAATAGTTCATATCTTATTAGTATTAAAGATCCTTCCCAAGTCTCTAGTGATGGTATAATTCATCTATTGATGTCCTCTTTGTGTATGGAAAATCATAATGTGAAATGTCAGAAAAGTAAAATACAAGTTTAGTTGTCTCCACAACAATAAAACTGTTTAGTTTTTGATTTTATATATTTGAAATTATCATGTTTGTGTACTTTTTCAAAATAATCTAAACTTTGTAAATGTATTTATTGAGATATATAATTTAAATTAGTTTTGGCCCATAAGTGGCACATTTGCTATTATGTTTTGGGAATAATAAGAATACATTTGGAAAGTGATTCGATGAATTATTTTAATGAATCCTAAAAAAACTACATAAAAGGAATTGATCACCTATTTATTCGATCATACCTGATCTTATATATGTATTATTTTTGTTGAAGAATTGAGTAGTGAGATAACATAATGTTTAGGCAAGCTACATTCTAGAGAGCCTATAACTTATTATATTTATGTATGTGTACACACACACGTGTATATGTGTGTGGGTGAACAATATTTAAGTGTGAAAAATGAAAAAATTATATTATTATGTAATATGTGGCCTAGAATCCAAATTAGGATTTTATATTTGGTATTGTATTGGGGAAAGATTATAATTATCCTATAGGTCTAAGGGTGCTCAGACTCTGATTTTGGGGATAGATCTTTGCTTTAGGAAACATTGGTTAATTTGTCTCTTATAGGCCCATAATCCATATGTTTAAGAATCATAACCTTATATATGCTTGGTGAGATAAACTGAGGCTTAGTAATATATCCATATTAATATGATAGTATTAATTTTGTATTTAATTAAAATATCATGATAATGTATTAGTGTTAAATACATTCATGCATATGTTGGTAAATTGTGCTTAGAGACTATGTGTGGACATAATTAGTTTAAATAAAATAAAATAAAATAAAAAACATTATGGCTGGTTTAGAGTAGAATGGGAGGGTACTACAACAATCCTAACAATATTTTATATGGTCATGATTATATTATGTGGTCCTAGTCAAAATTGTACAGTTCTAGTCAAAAAATATATGGTCCTAACTTGAAAGAAAAAAATATACATTGTGAAACTTACATATGCAAATTTTTATACTAAAAGCCCATTTTAATTAAAAAAGCATTAAATTTATCTTAATTTAATGTGATGTATGGTACTATATGCATGTGGGAAATATACCATGTTATCATGTTAAAGGGAATATAATGAATTGTGTTAGAGGAAGTTGATTGGCTGCACCTTGAACACATATTCCATCTTCCTATGATCCACTTCAACTCTAATATGGTCACTAATTTATTTGAGTAGTAGAATAGTGACGTATACATCTTCTAGTTTTTTTATAAGAGAGATGATTGTCATGCTAGATGATGTACGGTGTATCCTTGGGATTTTTATTAAGGCTAAACATATTTTTGTGAGGGAAGCCAAGGTTTTAGAGGATCATAGTGTTAAGCACGGGATATACTGGGGGGGGGGGGGGGGGGGTTGAATTAGTATATCATGTATCTTTTAAATATTTTACTTAATCAAACTTCACTTAACCATACATTCAAGATATGTAATAAAATTGAAACAATAACATACACCAAATGAGAGAGAGAGAGAGAGAGAGAGAGAGAGAGAGAGAGAGAGAGAGAGAGAGAGAGAGAGAGAGAGAGAGAGAGAGAGAGAGAGAGAGAGTAGATTATTACGTGTAAACCCAAAGTGGGAAAAAACATGGAGAACAATCTCAACTATATGAATGAGAACCAACTCAAATTAAAAAATTTGCAAGCACCAACTTGCAAGAGCACCAACCCCTTGAAAAGATTTGTGAGCACCAAACCACAAGAGCACCAACCCATCTCATGTATAAAACACAACTATCTCTCAATGTTGCTTTCTCAACAAATGATAGAACTCTATAATACCTCTTTCTATTCTCTCCTCTTTTATTATATAAAATAATTACAAACCATGCACTCTCTTTCATATTAAAAATGGATTCCCAAGCCTTTATTTATAGCTTTCCAAATGACCTTTGGCATTCACCCTTTGTGACTCTTCACTCCTCATTGAAAATGGTACTAAACTTGCATGACCCTTTGAATCTGTGTATTTGAAAAGTCACATGGTGACCCTTCATAAGCAAATGTGTCCTTTCCTCTTTTGTCTTTATTTTGGTGACCTTTCAAATTCCTGAAGGTGATTCTTCATGGAAAAATGCACCATACCCTCTTTTGTCTTCACTTGGTGACTCTTGGAATTCCTCAAGATGACTCTTCATGGGAAAATGCATCCAATTCCTCTTGTGTCTTTACCCTGTGACTCTTTGACTTCATCATGGGCCCTTTTTTGACTTTTATGCATCCAAAAATATATTTTTTTAATATTAAATAAATATCAACACATTTTATCCAAAATATGAACATTTAAAACACATTTAAATAATAAATGCTATGGGGCCTTTATCACCAATTATATACCTTTGACATCAATGACAATATTTCCAACATAGTGCACACAAGTACTACCTTAAGAGAGTTAGACCCTCTATAAAGGTAGGAAATAGATTCAAGTTGATCCTATAGGGGAGGGGGCACACTAGATATGTATAAAGTTTCTTTTACTAATTATGTCCATCATGATGGTCAACACAAGGGTTGTTATCTAATCTAAAATAAATAATAAGACCTCAAGATTATATCTTTGTAGTTATGACTCAATCCAAGATGAAACACTATGCAAATAGAAAAAATTATCTATTGCCTTCATAAAAAAGTTTTGAAAATATATTTTATTGTATGTAGAGGAAATTATATATATAACTAATAAAAGATATATCCCTTATTTTATTATTAGTTCCATTAAAGGTGGATTTCACTAATGGTGGTGGCACATGTGAGGTGAGTAAGCATTAAATGCATGCTTATCTAGACATATGCACACAATAATTAGACTTAGTATAAAAGGTAACTACTTAATTTAATTAAAGGTGAAAAATTAAAATTTTCACCAACACTTCCATCCTTAAGTGATATTTAGGGTGGTTCAAAATTTTTATAAAATTTATAATGACAAAGTTTGATTAGGTGACCATGTACAAAAAACATCTCTCGTAAAGTCAAGAAAAAGGAAAAAATGGATATAAAAAACTCCTCCCTAAAAGAGACATACAAATATAAACTATGGAGGAAGGAAAGACTTGTGATTAATCCCACTCACAAGGAGAACTTCCTGTACCGCAAGCATCACTAACAATTAAAGATAACACGTAGATGCTAAAATTTTAGTGAAGATGTCAGTAACCTATATCTCTATAAGGACATACTCCAAACTAAGGACACCATCCTATATGAGATACCAAATGAATTGAATGTGGATATAAATGTGTTTGGTAAATTTATGATCCACTGGGTTGCATGAAATATGAATGGTACTCTGGTTATCACAAGAAAGATTAGTGGATTGCATCTATGGAAATATGAATGATGTCAATAACTGATGAAGCTATAAAACTTCTTGGATAGCTAGAAAAACACCTCAATACTCTATATCTGTGGATAATAATACAATTGATTATTTCTTATTATAATATTAAACAACTAGAATTGAACCAAGATCATACACAAATATATAAGGGGACCTCTGATCAGCCACATCACTAGCCTAATTTGAGCTAGTGAAGCCCATAATTTATGAATAAACCCATGATGTGTACCTATTATCAATGTGTAAATTGTCTCAAATATATCTCCTAGTGTGTTTATTTGATTGCTAGTGTATATCATGTAGATATTGTGAGAAATGAGGGATAAGGCCTACTATAAAAGTAAATATTAGAGTGACTATGTGTTAGGTATAAAAGACTACCAACTAACTGCTTATAAAAATTAGAATTAACTTGAGGTGAAATGCAATTGGTTATCAATGTAAAAACTAACTTAAAATTTGTATGGGAAGGATTATAACAAAGCATGCCAATGCTATGAATCAATTCTTAAGAATAATTCTACTAATTAATCAAGATACTATTAGATGATTGAATGATTTATTACTATAGAAAATAGTGTAAAAATCCAAAGTTAGTCTTGTAATATTTACCATCAAGTTATGTCATAAATTTTGAATCATTTAAGAGGAACTACATGTGATTACTAAGTCATAAATATAATGTACAAGTATCAAATGGTCATCCCAATCTATCTAGATGTATATTGTATGGTTAGAATGATAACGAGTCAAAGCATAAATAAGAAAGAAGCTATCCATATTCTCATACCAAGCTCGGGGAGCTTATTTGAGACCATATAGTGAATAGTGAAGATTGATTATGGGTAGAGGATTAGAATATAAATTGGTTTCTTAGAGTATTAGAGACATGATTTTAATTCTGCATGTTCCCCTATAGGATTTCAATGCCACCTATGGTTATCTAATATATTTTATATTTTACTTACATGTGTTTCTATCCATGTGCATGTGTGTGTTATATATGTAAAAATGTGTGTATTATAATTATTAAATAAATGAAAAGTATATAATAACTTAAGGAAGAGTAATAAAGAAACTCTTATTAGGTTTCTTCCATATTAAGAATATAATGTTTTAATTTCTTTTAAAATGATGAAACTTCAAAATAACCATAGTGCAAATTATTATTATGTATGAAGGAAACCTAAATTTTACATACATACCTTAATTGAAGAAATATAAG
Source organism: Torreya grandis (assembly GCA_037957365.1). NCBI lineage: Eukaryota > Viridiplantae > Streptophyta > Pinopsida > Cupressales > Taxaceae > Torreya > Torreya grandis. The sequence continues at coordinate 287,944 of JARHVA010002690.1, forward strand.
ACAAATGGTTACTATAAAACTACTTATAAATCAAATCTATTATACCACAATGTTTTATAAATGTCCTTCAACAAAATTTTGATGTCTCAAGGTGATGAATATTGAATTTTCTATGTCTTGTTTTCCAAGGTATAATTTGTATAAACACACATGGGGAGGTGAGGTGTGAATCAATATGCTAGTAACATGTTAATTTCACACTAGATTCATAAATAAAAGAGGACAACAAAGATTTATTAGCTTGAATCCCTTCTTGCAAGTGACTATAAAATATCTTACCTTTTATATGAGTAAAATAAGTGTTTTTTCCTATGTATTTCCTATCTAATATGATTATATGAAGAAACCAAGTGTGTTTTTTTTTTTTTGCACCTTCCTCTTTTCAACTCTAACTAGCTTCTAAAGCCAATATTTTCTAGATTTAAAAATATAATTCTATAAACATATAAGTTAGATTTTTTATGAAAACTTAAGTGTTTTTCATACATAAACTAAGAAAAACAATAATTCTTTATAATTTTTAACCAACTTGCATTTTTCATAAATAATAGATTTATCAAAGGAATAATTTCCAATAAATGAAAAAGTATGATTACATACATATGTAATGATATATTTATATCTAAAGGAGAGTATGTAATTTTAAATTAAAAGGGTTTAAAAATAATCAAGTATTCTATTAAAAATGATTCATTATTGAGATTTTGGACTTAAGGAAGAGCCACTAAAATAATATATTGAGACAAGGGAGACACATCTTAAAAGTGCCTTTATTATTTAGGTAAGAGAGTTCCAACATTTAGTTATACTTCATAACATCTTCCAAGGTATCAATAATGGTACATATTATATTAGTATTAAATTTTAAGTGTAAGTCCAAGATTGTCGATTAGTTAATTATTTAACCAAGTTATGAACTCAAGTCACTATTAATGAGATTTATTTACAGGCTACAAGATTAAAGAAACATAACACATCCTTACATTGAAAATACTTATAGCCATTCCTTTGGAATAAATATATTGATTTAAATCAAGGTAGAAGAGTTTCCTCTCTCTTTTAGTTTTGCCAATTTACATATCTCAATAATATCCTCACAAGATTACCTCAAAGTGTATGTATTACAACATCTCATTAGACACTAATTTCAACTATGAATGAATTATTGTTAAATACCATCCCTTAGATAAGTATTCCCTAAAAATATATGATCAAAAAGGTTCTTTTTAACCCTGTAATTTAGCCTTTCAAGGGTTCAAATTTATAATTCAAAAGAGGTATCTTTTAAGATTCATAGTTTGGTAAAGAGTAATAATAGTATTTTAAAAAAACACAATGATTCTAGCAATAAGTTTTCATATTATGGATTACATATAATAAAATTATTATATGATAACAAGATGCATGAGTCATTAATGAAACCATAATTATTTTAAAATTAAAACATAAGACACTCATAAATAGATATAATTTTTCATTGATAGAGTGTGATAAGATACAATATTAATATAATACATCTCCTTTTTTAGATATAGTTTTGATAAGATAAGTTAGGTCAAGAAAAAGTTACATTCATGAAGGTTAAGACATTCCTCTAATGATAATCTTTACTCATATTGCACTACAATCCATGAATAGTTACATTAACGTTAAGTTGGATTTGTTTTCTCTTAAACAAAATAATTTCCTTAATAAACATTTTTCAATATAACATTAAAATAAATTAATTTAATCTTCCCATACATTTTACCATAACATCACAACACATAAAAAAGATTAACTAGAATCAAATAATCTTCCACTATTTTAATAATGCCATGTAATAAATAGAATAAGGGTTTATGGTGTCAATCTAACATTTACCCTTCCACATTAAATTAAGTGTTACACACAAAAAATAAATAAAAAATAAAAAATAAATAAATAAAAATTCTCAAAATATAATTCAAGGTAATAATTTAATTATTAACCAATACCATTTCCTTGACATTTTATTTTATTCAAGAATGAGTTTGGGTTTTCAATTACCATATTTAATAGTTTTATTATTCCAAAATAAATTCAAATAAATATTTTTACTAAAATTATCACTTGTTATTTTATTTCATATAAAGAATAATTCAATTCTATCTACAATCTCTTTTCTCTCAGGTCTCAACTTGGAATTCTCCTCTAAAACCCTTTTTCTCTTAAGTCTCAACTTTGTCCAACCATCCATATTGAAAATAATTCCCTCTTTAAATCATATAAAATTAAATGTTCATGATAAAATAATATTTTTTGTCATAAATATAATGAACATTGGTCTCGCTAACATAACCCACTAACATTTACCTTTCTACATTAAATATAATAATATTTTCCTTAAATCATTCAGCTAGGCAACTGAATTTAATAATAATTTAATGATTAACCAATACCATTTATTTGACATTTTATTTTATTCAATAATGATTTTATATTTTAAATCACCATCCTTATTAGTTCTATTATTCCAAGATAAAGTCAAAGAAATATATTTACTGTAATTCTTACATTTTATTCAAGAATGAGTTAAGTCAAAAATTTATTTTTATAATAATTTTAATTTATTAATGTATTTCATCTAAATAAAATACAAATTATACATTTTAATAATAAGTATTTACATGCTGGCACTCCAATTCTCACAATCCTTTTTCTCTAGAGTCACAACTCAAGATTATCTCCCACAAACCCTTTTTGTCTTAAGTCTCAACTTATTCCAACATCCCATCTTGAAATTCATTCCCCATTTAAATCATAATGTTCATGATAAAATAAAAAATTGGTAATAAATATGATGAACATTTGTCTAGCTATTAGGCATAATGGTTTATTTGAAAGCTGCATATCTATAAGATAAGAGGAGATGCAATGGTATATAGGCAGGCCCAAAATGAGGGTGAATTAGAATGCAGAGTAGGGAACACTCTAGTGAGTGACCAGCATGGAAAAAATTATCTCAAGAAATTACAAACATAAATGATAGCAGTAAAGGTACAAATATAACAACCAAGAATCTACATAGCTCAATATAATCATAAACTTTCCTCACAACTAGCACTTTCTCCTTAAATCTGGTTGAAGGTATAGGAAATAAATAAGAATAAGGAATCCCCACCATTATATAATAAATTTACTCAATGAGGCATGATAGTTACATAATTAAATTATCTCAAAAAAATACAACTAAAATAAAAATAATATTTACTAATTTTTTTTTTTAAAAAAAAACTTCTAATGGATGATGTTTTAAATCAAATGGATGACTGGAAATTTACTATCTCAAATTGCCTAATTTTTCTTAGGAATGAAAATAATGCTACTTCCTATTTTGGACTAGAGGGATGAGTATCAAGGTTAGTTATTGACCTTAATAAATGGTAGATTCTAATTATGTAAGGCCAAGCTAATTTTATTTTCACCTCTTCAAAATTTATGCCAACTTGTGACATAGAATGTAGGATTAATATGTTCTAAAATGAGATTTTATCATTTCCCAACATGCTCAATATGTATATACTCATTTTTAGAACTTAAACTATCTACAAACTATAATTGTGACTAGATCAATTATTCAAGATATGCTCTTCTTAACCCAATTTCATGTCATCTTGTATTTTATGATTGGACTATCAAAACTTTGACAAATAAGGGAATGTTTTATTTGGTTTCATTTAAAAATCACCTTTGTTCATATTTATTACAGTTTAGTCTCTATTCATATGTGTATTTAGTCTTGAAATTAAATATTACTTCTTTAATTTAAAATTATTATATAACAAATTCTACAAACTCTACCAATCATGTAACATTGTGAAAAAAATATCAAAACTTTCAATATTGCTTCTCACCTAGAAGAAGCTTGTGTTGAAGTTAATTTATACTCTCATGTTTAGTAGTGAGAGAGAGGTTGAGGGGTGTTTTAATATAAATTTATCATCTATTTTATGCATTGGAAGAGATGGATATGGATGTTGGTGAAGAAAAAATCAAATCTTCTTATAGACATCTTGCCAAATACTATCAACCTGACAATATGTATTTTTATAGTTACAAATAATAGATGAGCCCAATCATATCCTCTCACCATGATAAGGTGACTAATAACCAAGTTAATTATAGGGTGCATTCAAGCATGGCCTAATTTTAATAATGTTAAAATTGTAAAAGCACACCCCATAACCCCTTAAAGTGGCCAAAGATTACAAGAATTAAATTAAATAAATAAATAAAAATTTTGACAAGATATTCAACATCAGAAGCCAAACAACTTCCTCATCACATATAAATTTAAAACTACATGATTGATAGTTTACAATATAGAAAACAAAAACAATGGAATAAAATGGATTTTAGTAAGAAAAATAAAACAAAAATTATTTCTTATTAGTTAATTCAACATATTTATTTAATAGGGTACTATGGCCTCTGCATCTTTGACTTGAGAAACATAGTGCAATGTTGTGCTGCATGGATATCACATTATTTTAATGGGTCATAGTCTTTATCTAAAATCTACACAATATTTTTATGGCCTATGCTTGCTACCATTTATAGTGCAGTCCTTCCCAAGTTATTAGTTTGCTCAATGTATCTTTTATTTACATCAAAAGATAATAGTTTTTGACTCATTATTAAGTTACATTTTGTAGCTACTATATGCAAGGGCTTCCTTCCCTTCCATACCTTGAATAACTTATGTCATTTGAAGATTATTTAATTAAAATATCCACAACATGATGCCTATAATTATATTTTTCTTATTGATGTAATGAATTCTTCTCCCAACTACCCTTGGCATCTGCTTTTAACTACCATTTATCAATACTATATGTGCAAAAATTAACTTGTCCATTGGGTGCTACCCAATGAAGAAAGTTCTTCCACATTTATCCCTTCTCTATATCTACTCATATTCATACACTATATCAAGTACTTGAAACACTTTTACATTTCATGATTTGGATGTAATATGAAAGAGCATATTTCCCTATTTGTCTTGTTGGAGTTCATTCCAACCTTTAACATTTCACAAATATAACAAATTCTATATGTTTTGTAAGTATCCTTTACAGGCATCTCCTTTAAAAACTTTAGACATAAATATGTGGTAGTTTGTATAACATAATATTTTATCTCTACCAAATCATTGTCTACCAATAGACTATATCCTCTTTCAATTTCTTTAATCAAAATGTCTTGAAAGTAATTCTTAATCTTAGACATCTAATTTTCTAGTGAATCTTGTTGAGATATTGAAAAGATATTTCTAAATATGGTAATCCATTTATTCTATGTATCTATCTTCAAAATAGACAAACCCTATATAGTTTTGAAGTGACCAATAGAAAGAAAGTATACCACTATATGGTGTAGCATCTTAATTAGTGAGCCAAATGTGTGCGAAATATTTACCCTGATAATAGGAGTGATAACATTCCAAAAGAAATGAATGAATTTTAAGAAGAGATAGAAACTATATTGTATAAATTTGATCAATAATCCTTTGTTTCAGGAACCATCATAATCCTAAAATAGATAAACAACAAGTCAAAAATATAATATTCAATATGATCTATTAGACTTAAGGAAAAACTAAATGATTTTGGACATAAAAAATTTGCCTAGTCTGTCATTATCATCAGATGGCTAACCTCTAATTTATGGAGTCCAAACCTAAAGTATAGAAAGATGATTTTGGTTGAGACAAAATCTAAGCTTATAAACATGAAATAAGATAGGCAAAATAACAGTCTTACTAAAAAATTACAACATTCAATAGGGACAAAAACACTAGTAATTAGACAAAGTAGTAAGAACAAAATAAAACAACGTAAAATAGAACCAAACTAAGACAAAAGATGATTCACAACATACATAAAGAGAGTTATTATATAACTTATGCATAAATTGATGTTCTAATGCTAGACAACAACTTGTCAAGTTCAAAAAAAATCAACCTTCTGTAAGAGCTTCTTAGCTACTTCTGGTTGTATTCCAAGATTATGTCCAATAATATTTCCCATAACACAACTAGGTTTTTCAACATGAATTCTTCATATCCATTGCCATATTTTTCTTGTATGAACTTAAACATGTCTAACTATATAACCTGATAGATAACAGTAAATACTATATATGTTAACAAAGTAATAAAAATATTATGAATTTCATAAAAACACTTATTTAGTAAGCCTAAGCTTGTAATTTATGAAAAATTTCCCAAGATTAAAAACACAAATAATATAAAAAAATACTAAATTGAAGGCAATACATGCCTCATTCTTCAACCTCTAAAGTGTAGATCATAATATTTGGCCTTCATGATATCAAAAACCTTTGTAACATGAGGTTGTATTTGTATTATTTTATCTATCAGAACCATAATTTCCAAACCACACATAACATCAAAAACCATTCAACCTTAAATTATATTTCAACCTTGAAATTTTAGAAATAAAGCTACCAAAGCTCCAAATTACTGCATGGAGAACATATAAAGATACCATACCTTTGGAAAAGAATCCTCTAGTAATAATCAATGATCAGTTAAGAAATGACATTTTTTTTTTGTGATAAGTTAAGAGTAGTTGTTACTCTAATTATATTTTTTTGTGATAATTTTTTATTAAAGGAAAAATTTTGGGTTTTGAAAGGTGACCACCCCTTGTACAAAGGAGAGTGATAAAATAATAACAAATTTAGTATCCTCTTCCATTAGATACAAAGTAAGGTACAAAAACATGAAAAAATGCAACCCACAAAGGAACCAAAATGATCACACAAAGGCACTGACCCTCCCTAAAAATATTATTTCCATATTATGAGGAACATAATTAGTGGTTTTGATTCCATCTTACCTTTGCTTTTTTTCTTGTTTCTCACAACCATCCATTCCCCACTTCCCTAGGATCTTGGAAGATAAGAATGGTGACTTAAAGAGAATCAACTGGTTTAAAAAAACCTTAATCTTGTAGAGTGGCTAAATGATTGATCTTATGAGGTATTCTATCCATCAAACCCTGAAATGGAACATCTATAACACTTGAAACAAAACCAGCCTTTGGAAGGGATCCTACTTCTTTTCTCTATTCTAGAACCAAAACTAATTTAGGTGTTTTTGACACTTCACTAACATTTTCTGAGTTGCATTCTTCTTCTGAGTCACCAATTTCTCTATCTAAATCTTTCTCAGGGTTAGTATCCTTCTAACATGAAACTTTATTTGCATGCTTAGTGATGATACACACATCTTCCAAATGACCTATTGTAAATCATTTACAATAATGAAATGGCAAATTCTCATAGTCTAGAATTTTTTTCCATATCCGGCCCTGAATGATCAAATCAATATAAGCTGAAAGATTTTCTAAAATTTATAAAGAAACTAGGATCTAAGAAAAGGTTGAATGCTAAAAACCTAATGTTGATGAGTCTATATTAATTAATTTTCACAAATAATTTCCTATATCTTGAAATCACTCGTTAATCCAAAATAGGAAAGGAAGGCAAGGTAACCTTACCTAGATTATTTTGGTTATGAAAACTTCTATAAGTGGGTCAAAAGAAGGATACTGAGGCTTAGACTATATAATTAAATAATTCCATGTCAAAACCTCATTATATAAAATATCCTCCTTATCCTTTTCATGATTAAATACAATAATAAAGAAGCCATTGGTACAAGGGAAGAATTACAAAATACCTCTCATCAAGGGCTTCTAATTTTGCTTTGTCCATTCCTGAAATGTTGCAAGAGAGGGCCAAAAATTAGAGAATTTGTAGATGACACCTCTACACAACAATGCTTATTCATTAGGGAGGATCAACTTTATGGCCTCCCCATAAAAAAAGATTGATGGGTTAGATACTCTAGGCATAATAGGTTTCTATGGTATTTTTCAGCATAAGTTAAGAGTAGTTGTTACTCTAGTTTTAGTCTACATTTATGACATTTTATATTATTCACCTACTAACTCTTTTAATAAAAGCATGGAAATTATTTTTTTATTAAAAAAACATGACAATAAATTAATATAATCATGGACAACACATAGTTCACAAAGTTTTGGGGATTACAAAGATTATGCATTGAATTAGAAACAATATGTACATTACAAGGATTGTGCAATGATCACGTAAACAAAGTGAGCACATAAAATTTTTAATACACTAAAAGGATTATGTTATTTATACACATGGAATTTTAAAATATCTCAAAATATAGTGTATCAAATAGGGGTACAAAACATATTTTTAAATAATTGTATTAGATACAATACAATATTATATTATACAAAATAAATAACATTGTTCAAAATTTTGGATCAGAATCCTTTAGTAGCAGTTCTAGATCAGTTAAGTAACAGTCAGGACAAAAATTTGAAAAAAATAAAAATTAAATTACAACAAGCTAAGTAATTACAACACAATTATTGTGATCCATTAAATTGTGTGACATAATAACCAAGTGTTGGTAGCATGTTCCAAGGATCAGGTCATTGTAGCTTATATTTGTTCAATATTTAGATATCTCAAATGAGCATTCAATATCATGGTATTTAAATCCAAAATAGAGCTCACATCTCTTTTAAATAGATTTTGTCAAATCAACTATATACCTTTACTTGATTAATGATAAGATTATTGTTTTAGAGATGATATTGAAGGAATTGTTCTTTAGAACAAAATTTTACAAGCCTTGAGGGCATGGTAACACTAGTCTAGAGACTTGATTCAGTTTCATAAATTAATTCTAGTCATATAATAATATAAATGAATGTTTCATATTTACTAAGTAATAAAATAGACACATTTTAGGAATTTACAGAAAGCTAAAGTATTCCAAATTTTCCTTGAAAATAAATAAACTAGCTATTGCCAAAATGTATTCAATCTTTCCCATTTCTCTATTTTACCTCAAAATGATCCAAAGGTGGTGTAGATGATGTTGAGAATTTCAAAATATTTCACAACAAAGTTGGTTGATTTTAATTGAAATTAAAAAAATTTAATTCAAGACTATCTCCTACAATAGAAATTCTCATTTATAATTTAGAAACATTTGCCTACATCAAAACCATTTTCAAATATTTAAAAAAATGCTTCTTGGCACTATTATAAAAACTTGATTTTCCAAAAAAAATTTAAAAAAAAAATAATTCTACAAAACATGTGATAAGAACACTACTTGAAAAATTCATAACATGAATATTCATTATTAATGAACCAAAAGAATGGAAATATGATTTGATTGATCATTCAAGAAATTTTAGCAACATATTTAATATATTATAATATATTCTTCTTGTTTGAACATAAAACGAATTTATATAAAAAAGGAAAAAAGAGAAAAATAACTTCTCATTCCTCTAGACTAGACAATTCATATGTCCTTCCTAAATAAATCTTGTAAATAGATACATTAAAAATGGTGTTGTGACTTGTCATTGATCAATAAAACATAATCTCATAAAACCCTCTCTAGGATATCAGTTGGATTTGAAATTAGATACTTCCCAAGTCAAAAGACCCAAAAAAAATACATGATAAAAGCCTCACTCAATGGATTAAAAAAACCATGATAAGGGCCTCAATTAATGAATCTAAGAAATATAACTTTGTTAATAAATAAATAATGAGTTAATGTTCAACTCCCTCAAATAAATAAGCCAAACACACACTATCATATCGAGAGTCTCTATAAAATAAAATATATAATGTTTATTACATCAAATGCTTCTATGATATCATAAATATTCAATTTTCCATTCACAAAAGTATAGAGTATATTTTATGTGTTTATCATAATGCCTTCATTAAGTTGCATTAGATCTACCCTGATCATATATTCACCTACAATCTTTTCTTTTTTCTTTTTTTTTTTATAAATTTTCCTTGGAATGACAACTAATTGTAACACTTAATCAGTAAATCAATTTCCATACTTTGATATTTTAAACCTTGTTTCATGCAAGAATATTATCAAGGACATTCTTTTTAAGTCTCTACCTAACTAAAACGAATAGGCTTCTTGGTACCAAACTAAAACAAAATGGAGGTCACCCCATAAACATAAATCTTTTCATAAATTATCCTATTCACCAGTTATACTATCATTTATTTGAACCTCAGTTATTTATTTGGATATAACCTAAAAATATAGATTTAAGTGGTGTTGATTCACATTTTGTAGGATCATCATCTTTTGATTTTGTAGATATAGGGTCAGGGTTCACATGGTAAAACTATTGTTAAAAGGTTTAATTCTTGAAGCTTCTATATTAGTGATCTTAACTCATTGGTTGAGTTCCTAAATGTTATTAGTAGGAGTGCTCTCCCTTAGTTGAGTTCATCTCTACATATAACTTTTTTTTATTGAGTTTTTATTCCTTCAATGTTTTGATTGAGTCGCATTGAACTTTCCCACACAACACTAGTTAGACCACTTAACCCCAAAAGTTTAATAATGTCACTTTTATGTACCTTACAAGATATTTTTTCCTACCCAATTTGAACAAACATTAGTTCTATATATTTCTAAATATTTATGAGAATTATGATGTTCTATTTCCTTACCATCCAGAGGTAGATATCTATCTTTCTATGTTGGTTGAACATGTACACTTGATTAGCAAGCCTATATTTAAGTGGGACGATAAATTAGGCAATGACTAGTGTAGTTTGACATACTCACAACTCCATGATTATGCATCTACCATATATTTAATTACGTTGTTCTCATTGCAATAATAGTGATATTATTTATAAATAATAAGGATTTGTTTTAGTGTACTCTATACGAGGGTTATATTATCTTTATAAATAATGATACTTTAGTATTAGGGAGGGAGGCTCAAAATGATAAGTATTTATTTTAATTTATTCAAAAGTGTACATCAACATACCATAATGATCTGGTTTCTAAATATTATAAATAATTAAGAATCATATCAATGATGACCTTTGTATGGTCAATGTAGGTAAACTTAATTACTTCCCATTATATATAATCACATAATTAAAACATGATGTAAAAATTCTATGTGAAAGAAGAACCTAAATACTTAAGAATTAAATGTATTAGATAACTTAGAAGGAACATTTACATAACTATTAAGGTCTTGATAATGACATTTAGAATATTTACAACACTACTTTATGGTTTAATACATGAGTTATTTCTTCCCACAATTTACATATGCGAATAATTGTAGCTCCCTTGGAATTTGACCACCTTATTTTGAATAGATGTACTGAATCAAATTTTCATAGATTGTATGTAAGATGATCTACAATATACTATAACAATGTTTTAAATGTCTCCAAAATGTCATATTTGGACCAAAATAAGTACAAATTTTAGAGAAGATAAAGCCAAATATTGGTGGATTAAAAACTAGTTTACACCTTATTTTCATGAATTTTTTGAGAGAATAATAGTTATACTAGTAGAGGAAGAGTAACAAAAAAATGGACATAAAATTTTACATTCTCCCCATGCTAAGAGATCCCGCCGAACCATGATCCATGTTTAATCAAGTCATCAGTAGTATCATTTTAAGATTGAAAATATCATTGACAACAAGTTAAAATAGGGATTGTGTACAAATGTTTTTAGTGCCTTCCACATACTATTGAACTACTGAATAAAAATTAGACAATATGCAAAGTGGTGCTTTGAAATTTTCACCAACACCTAAATATAAGGCATAATATTCATGATTTCCACTTGAAAGGTATATTTTTATTGTATGAGTATCTCATGGAATAAATAGATATCTTATAGATTACATTATGAAAGGGTTTTATTATAGATCCAATGGTTTTGATATCTATGGGTAAATAAACAAGTCCATTACTTATTAGTTACAATTATTCATCCCCTCCAAACTCTACTAAATCATATTTACCATTAAATATTCTGAAAGGTATAGTTTCTTATAAGAAATATTTCATGAAATAAATGGATCTGTAGCAGATTCTTTGATAAAGACCATGAATTTCCATTAGAATAAGCTCATTTTCACTAGGTACAATAGTTATGATATTTGCAATGATTTGAGAAGACAAAATGAAAATATTTATATAGTGATATTTGCAATGATTTGAGAAGAAAAAATGAAAATATTTATATATTATTTGGAATTAATATGGTCTAGTTAGGAAAGGCATATTATAACTTGGTATTTACGGATTGTATCATATGGTTGTGACCAAGCATGGAGGTGCATCCTAACAATTTTTCATTTGGAAAATAGAGACATTAAGAATGAAGGTCCATCCTTGGATGTTGTGACCATTTCAGCTAGTGGTGTAAGTGGAATTTGAATTTGTCCTTATTTATATAAAGATATTAATGTGCATGTTAGAGGAGTGGATTTAGATGGCTTGGTGACTCGTTTATCTACCTCAGTAAAAAGTTCAAATTTTGCAACTGCTAGCAGTCATGATTTTTTAATATTCAAGAAGCGAACCATCTACCATTGTTAGAAGGCTTAATTTATATTTTACACTTGTTGAGGATTACAATAGAGTAGGCTTATTGCTTTTAAAACTATAGTTCTAGGTTCTAGTAATAGGAAAGGCAACAATAAATGTTGACAGTTATGATGGTCATGGTAAGGATGTCCAGTCCTCCTTGGAAGAAAATGAGATTAAAGAAAAGAAGGGAGAAGAGGAACAAGAGGAAGTGGAAGAGACAATGTATGAAATGAGGGAAGTACCGATATGGACAACATCACTGAAGCTAAAGAATGGAGCTCAAGCTGAAGCTTATTTTGGAATATTTTTTGTGGACCTAGAGGGGCCAAATTTTGATTTCAACATTACATGATCTCCCTAACATGATATTTTTGAAGGACCTTTCATGAAGATGTGGGAAGATGGCTGAAAACTTCAATATAATCATAAACTTTCCTCACATCTGGCATTTTTTCCAATCCAGATGAAGGTATAGGAAATAAACAAGATTAAGGACTCCCCACCATTTTTTAATTAATTTCCTAAATGATTCATGATATTTACATAATTGGATTATCTTAAAATAATATAGCTAAAACAAGAATAGTATTCTAACAAAAATGGTGCTCCTATAAGGAGACACAACCCTCTATTTAGGAAGAGGAAAATTTTAATCTTTAAATAAATATATGAATACTAAATTCCTTGGAGTTCAACAAAAACATAGTGATTTTACCCTCTTTCATTGAATCTAATAAAAAGAATGATTTAATCTCTATTTATGGAAAATGTGTTTGATAGAAAGCACAATATTATAATCAATAACCCATTTTCAATCCATGTAGGAGATGGAATTTCCATGGTTAATGATGTAACTAAATAAAACTATTCCAACACGCCCCTTATCTAGCTACTATAAAACATAGAACAATTGTTATGAATTTTAAAAAGGAAAATAATTAGAAGAAATATTTTTAATGAATAGCAGAAGAGAATAACTACTACTTGAATAGATTCCAAATTTGATGTTTTGTGGCTTTCAAACTAGAATTTTATAAACAAATAGCTTAGCTTTTATAGGAAGAAATCCAGTAGATTTATCCAAGGTATAATTTTAAAGAAAGAAAGAAGTATGATTCCTGACATATTTGTATCTAAGGGAGAGCATCTAAATTCAAATTGAAATGGAAGAGGAATTTGATGGTAAGTTAAGAGTCCAACCATTTGATATGCTTTTCACCAACATCATCGTAATTGTCGACTATTGAAAAAAACATGCTACAACACTATTGGTTGTATGGGAAGAAATTACCAAAAATATACATGCCCAAATGGGTAGAAAATAACCACCAATAGATATAAACAAGGGAGGAGAGAAAATGGATAAGTAAACACTAAAACTTGCATATATTTAAATATCAAAAATTTCCTCTACAATCATAATTACAGTTGTATATAAAAACCTCTGATATTTCCTTGTTCTTGTCTAATTGTTGTCAACATATAACTCTCCTCTACCTCCTTGCTATGGGCTACTCTATTTTCCTTTTTTATGGGCTGTTGTAGGTATTTACTGGTTACTATTGTAGGTTTTTACGAGTTGTTGCTATAGGTTTTTATGGGTTGCTCTATTTCTCTCCTTACTATTGCTCTATCTCTCTCTTTTCCACTGGTTCATAAAAGCTTCTACTAGATGTTGTATGATACTTCTCTCCTTGCTACTAGCTATTGTAGGGTGTGTTAGGATGTAATAGGTTTCTATTTCTTTCACTTTTTATGCTCTATATATTCCCTCTACAATGGGCTATTATGTTGGAATGTTTTCTACTGCTCACATTCCTCTTCTCTATAGTTACATTGAATGTTGTCTTCTTTAATACATCTTCCTTCTTTTCTTTTCTACCTTTATGAAAAAACTCACCTAATTCATCTTTTTTCTGCCCAACTCTAAATGGTAGACAAATTTTCAAATTTGAAAAAAATAGCATTTAATGATAGCAACTATCATGAGTGGTAGGTGGCAGTAAGAAGTCAAAATAATAATATTTTAACACTCCCCCTTATTTTGACCTTCCTACCATGGTCAATTAGACTCTTCTCAGTCTTTAAAAACTCCTTATAACTTATTTTTAACTTGCCAAATGTTTTTGCATCCTTTTTATGTAGGTATGAAGCTTCATTACTGAAGTTTGTAGCTCTGTTGTAAGACTCCTGAGCTACCATAACACTATGTAGGCCTAATGATACTACATTTATGACCCCTAGCCTTTCTCTTAGGTGCATGAATGTGTCCTTAGGTAATGTCTTAGTAAAAATATCAGCTAGCTATTGATCAGACTTACAAAAGCTAATCTCTCAGACATGATTTTCAAGTAACTCATGAATAAAGTGATACCTATATGTAATTTTTTTTCTCGTACCAAGAAATATAAGGTTCCTTGAAAATGATAAGGATGATACTCCTTTTTGATCCTCATGCAAAATAGAAAGTATGCTTCTCAACCATATAGCTTGACATGTTGTTGCATTGGCTACTATATACTCCACTTTAGCTATATAAAGTGACACTATCAGTTGTTTCTTTAAATCCAAAGATATGCATCTTGACCCAAGATGAAATAAATACCCAGAGGTGCTCGTTCAATAATCAAGGCTACCTAACCAATCACTGTCTATGTAACCAATAAGCTGAAACTCATATATTATTGCATTAAAAATACCATAATCTCTTGTTCTATTCATGTACCTCAATATCCTCTTGACTACTTGCTAGTGTATCTCTTTTGGTGTCTCCATGAATCTTGATATAAGGTTGACCTCATACATGATATCCAGCCTTGTTACATTTAAATACATTAGACTTCCCACTAGGCTCTTATAGTGTGTGGGGTCTACATTAGTGTCTCAATCATCTTTGCACAACTTAAAGCTTGTCTCAGTTGGAGTAAACACAGGCTTTCTATCTAGCATCTTGAACCTCTCCAAGATCTCCTTTGCATACTTTTATTGACATATGAATATACCTTCATCCATTTTCTTGACTTTTATCATGAGAAAGTACTTTAAGAAGCCCAAATTAGTCATTTCAAACTCATTTTTCATGGCTATTTTGAATTCTTCAATGAACTAATTTGCATTACCAATGAATATAAGATCATCCACATAAAATAAAATAATTAACATACCTTCTTTACATGATTTAATGTCTAATGTGGGCTAAATTACACTCTTTCTAAAACTATTGCTCAACAAATATGAGTCTATACGACTATATCATGCTCTTGGGGCTTGCTTGAGCCCATACAATGCCTTTTTTAGCCTATACACTTTGTTCTCATGATTGAGACTTTCATATCTAGGTGGTTGTCCCATATAAACCTCTTATTCTAGCACTCCATTCAAGAATTTTGACTTCCCATCCATTTGATGCACCTTCCGCTTGTGTTGGGCAGTAATGGCTATGATTATTCTTATGGTTTCTAGCCTTGCTACAAGTGAAAATGTTTCATTGTAATCACATCTAGGATTTTACTTGTAACCCTTCACCACTAGCCTTGCTTTATGCCTCTCTATCTTGCCTTCAGGAGTAGTTTTTGTCTTTTATACCCACTTAAATCCTATGACCTCTTTTCTATTTGGTAGGTCAACTAACTCCCATGTGTTATTTTTCTCTATGACATGCATCTCTTCATCCATAGCCTCACACCACTTATTGTGCTTGACTACTTCTTCAAAGTAGATAGGATCTAATGATAGAAAGAGTGCATAATTCATAGTTTCATCTTCATTTTTCTCATACCTTGACTGCTCATAAATATCTTGCAAGCTTCTTGTCCTTACTTGATGTTGACTTGAGTTGGAGGAAGAGGATGTTGACTCATAAACTACTCCTTAACCTCCTTGATTGCTACTGCCTCTAGATGAATTAGCCCTTTAAGAAATAGATGCCCATGTTGGTGCATTTGCAGTTGTACCACCTACTATTTTAGGTTCAATAAAGGGTCTACCAGCCCTTGTTTCCACATGCTCTTCTCCTTGTCTCTCTTCCCAAGCTTCATGCTCAATGAATTAAACATCCTGATTGATTATGAGATCTTTGGTAATGGGATTATACAACTAGTATGCCTTGGATTGGTTACTATATCCTATTAATATGCATTTCTCACCTTTTTCATCCCATTTTCTCTTTCTTTTCTTGGGGATGTGTGCATATGCTACACAACCAAACACTCTAAGGTGTTCAACACTTGGCTTCTGATTGTTCCATGCTTCTTGAGGGATCACATCCCTTACACTCTTCATTGGACAATTTTTTAACAATTACATGGTTGTTACTATATCCTCAACCCAAAAATCATTATGTAACCCTTTTGCATTTAACATTATCCTTGCCATCTCTTGGATGGTCCTATTCTTTCTCTCGGCCACATAATTTTATTGTGGTGTATACCTAGTTTTAAATTACTTCTTTATGCCATGATCCTTGAAACAATTCTTGAATTCATAGGAGATATACTCTCCTCCTCTATCCATCCTCAAAATCTTGATGTAGTGGCCACTTTGCTTCTCCACCATGGCCTTGAAATGCTTGAAGGTCTCAAATGCTTCCAATTTGTTCTTCAAGAAGTACACCCATATATTTCAGCTATAATAATCTATGAATGTCATGAAATAGAAATTTTTGGATAAGGAGGGAGTCTTCATTGGACCACACAAGTCTGAATGGATCAGCTCTAATGGAGCTCTATCTCTCTATGCCTTGCCCACAGGAAATGCACTCCTATGTTGCTTCCCTAATATGCATCCTTCACACACATTATTTGGATATTTAATAAGGGGTATCCCCTTCACAATATGTTTCTTATGAAGAAGATTCATCCCTCCAAATCTCAAATGATTGTACCTAAGACGCCAAAGATTAGGTTCATCTACTATCATTGATTTGAACATTGTTGCAAGCTCACTTTGCATTCTAAATGAAAACATCCAAGTGCTTGTCATCTGGCCTATTGATATCTTCTTATTGCATCCACTCCTATCAAAGATGATGCAATCATCATTCTCAAATCTGATCTTGTACCACTTTTGCACAAGCTACCCAATGTTAATAAGGTTGTGTTTCAACCCGAGTACATAGTAAACATCATGAATTTGCCTTTTGTCACCTTTCTTTGTGTAGATTAAAATGCTACCCTTACCCATGATAGGAACCTTATCATTGTTTCCCATTTTCACCTCTGATTGTATTGTCTCATCTATGTGGCTAAACATCTCTTTGTTCCCACTCATGTGGTTGCTATAACCACTATCTAAATACCATGTTTCTTTGCCACTTTGCTCAACAATGTTACATATTATAAACAAGCTTCCTCCTTTCTCATTCATATTTGGTTTAACCTCTTATGTATGATTGAAATTAGAATTCTACGTATTAATGTCATACTATTTATTTTTACACTCACTAGCATAATCTCCATACCTCTTACAATAATAACATTGGATGCTAGACTTATCATACCTTTGTGTAGATCTACCTCTAGAAGTGTTGTTTCTCCTTCCTCTTCCTCTTTCATGTTATTCTTGATATCTATGTCTTCCGCCTTCTTGACTACTACAAGTTCTTCCTCTTCCTTTATTATTGGATCCTCTCCCCCTTCCTTTCACAATGACATTAGTCTTGAATGCTTACTCATGGGAGGAGGTGGATGACCTATTCAACCTTTGTTTATGGGTTTATAAGGAACCCATTAGCTCATTAACCATAATTTACCTCAAATCCTTTGATTCTTCTATATTAACCATTATAGGATCAAATCTAATTGGAAGGATCCTCAACACCTTCTCAATGATCCTATGGTCTTTAATAGTGTCACCACATGTCTTCATTTGATTTAATATGTTCATTGTTCTTGTGAAGAAGTCATTTATTGACTCATTATCCTTCATTTTTAGGGTCTCAAAGTCTCTTCTTAAGAGTTGTAATTTGATAAGTTTCACCTTGTCACTCCCTTGATATGCATTTTTCAAGATATCCCATGCTTTCTTCGAATGGATAATTGTTGATATCCTAGGAAATATTGAGTTAACCAAAGCCAATTATATGTAGCTAAGTGCTTTATAATCTTTCCTTGTATTCTCCTTTAACACATTATTTTGTGCTTGAGTTAAGGCGTTGAGGGCTGTTATGCATGCAACCTCATTGTAGCCATCTTCAACCAAATCCCATAGCTCTTGAGAGTTGAATATTGTCTTCATCTTGATGCTCCACACATCATAATTTTTTCCAACAAACATGGGGGGGTTATTGCCAAGACCCTGAATTTCCTACTACCATGTTTGAATGCACTCACAACCTAGTTACCCTTCACCAATAGCTCTAATACCATTTATTGGGGGAAAAAATGCTACAACATTATTGGTTGTATGGGAAGAAATTACCAAAAATATGCAGGCCTAGGTGGGCAAAAAATAACCACCAATAAATAGAAATAAGGGAGGAGAGAAACTGGATAAGTAAACACTAAAACTTGCATATATTTAAATTTCATTTTTTTTCTATAATCATAGCTATAGATGTATATAAAAACCTTTGATATTTCCTTATTCTTATCTAACTACTATCAACATATAACTCTTCTCTACCTCCTTGATATGGGTTACTCTATTTTACTTTTGCTATAGGTTGTTATAGGTTGCTACGGGCTACTACTGTAGGTTACTACAAGATATTTTAGGTTGTGGGTGATTGTTACAGGCTACTCTATTTCTCTCCTTTTTGCTACTATGTCTCTCTCTTTGCCATGGGTTCATACAGGCTATTATTGGCTACTACAGGCTACTTCTCTCCTTATTATTGTCTATTGTAGGGTCTTCCAGGCTACTATAGGCTGCTACTACTTGCACTTTTCCTAATTTATATATTCCCTCTATAATGGGTTGCTATGTTAGAATATTTTCTACTGCTCACATTCCTCTTCTCTATAGTTGCATTAAATGTTGTCTTATTTAATACATCTTCCTTCTTTATTTTTTTAACTTTATTACAAAACTCACCTAACTCATTTTTTTTCCACCCAACTCTAAATTCTAGACAAAATTTCAAATTTGAAAAAAATTATATTTAATGACAATAATTGTCATGGTTGGCAAGTGGCATTAGGAAGTCAAAATAATAATATTTTAAAATTGACTCTAAAAGCTTTCCAAAAACCTAGAGAGGCATCAACTATATTTTTATTTCAAGGGGGTTGGTAGTCATGATCTACATCATAGCTAGATAAAGAATCACACTCATCCACCACCATAACCTACACACTTCATCCATTGCCTAGATTAGAGATTTGTATGTGGTTGTGGCAACAGTTGCCTTGGGCATACCAGCCTATGGAAAGAGAAACCACTAGATCATTATCATTATGGTAATTTTTTTCTCACTCTAAAGGCCCTCCTCTATCTTCACTCTTTTGAAACCCATTCAATGTGTGTCTGGTAGGGGTAGTGTATGTCACAGGGGGTGAGAATTTGTATTGTGGGTATTGGTCCCCTGACTTGTAGCAGTCTAAGTTGTGTTCTTGATTACAGTGGTAGGATTTTCCATGTAAATAACTGATGGGATTACATGACACAAGCATTCCTGCAGCATCAAGTCTACCACATTCCACCATGCTCATGCTTAATAGTATTCCAAACACTATTAACATATTCATCTTCCCTACAAAACCCAGGAGAAATATATAGTTAGTAGGCCTTGTATAAAAATTCTACATGATCTCACATAATTAAATCATTCCCTCACCTCACCTCTAAACTTGCAATGTAGATAATAGACTGTACCATCTATAATCTTGTCTTGTCTTGATTAAGATATAATTGTGTGCTATGCTGCACTGTGTGAATGATAGCTTTAGTATGTTACCATTTATTTTTATAGCTACCACTACCACTATTACCATTACCATTGTAAGATCTATTTCCACTTACAAATCCCAAATAAATACAAATGAAGACATAGACAAATGGATTCCTACCCTTCACCTTTAGTGTCCCTAGTATACTCTTTCTAGACTCAAATATCCTAGTATTTATTTGGATATACGATAATATCAGCTCAGCTCTATTACTCTTGTTACACTAGAGACATCTATATTGGTAGGAAGAGAGCAAGGATTCATCCAAAGATTGGTTTTATGTTAATTTTATCTTATATACATTTTTATGCCAATTCTATCTTGTTTATGGATTTGATGTAATAAAATATCCTTCAAGATGGTAACATAACATTAAGTGACCTGACATAAATCAAATTTAAATGACTACGCTCATCTACTTATCTCATAATTTTATCCACATTAGGCTTTGAAGCTAGCACTGCGTTGATAATTAATATGATTTCATGTCCGAGTTAATAACGTTGTTGTTATGTTGGATGTCAACATTTCCCAAGCTATCTATATTCCATATAAAACTAGATTCACTCCCTATGCTGGGAGATATTTCTTTTAAATTATTTACAACATAATCAACACTTCTTAAAAATATGTGAAACAATGACCCATGTTTTTCTTTGGGAGATGTATTCAGCTAAATGCCTGGGTCTTGGTGGCTCCTTGATTTCTTGTTAGGCACTACACTATATTCCATTAAAAAATAACAATTTTATTATTTTCTCTTTACTTTTGAGAATTTTTTAATTTTTTAAAGTTTCACATATTTTTACAATACTTTTATGTTTTAAAGTAAAGTAATTTCATGCCATATATATAAATAAAATTCTATTAAAATTCCATTATGCTTGGAGTAGATATGACTGTACAATAGGTTCTTACACAATATTTTTCCCTGTTGGGTTACTAAAACATCTTAGAGGCATTTGAAAGTTAATTTTATTAAATTGGTAGGATATATCATTGTAGTTAGCATATTTTTATATTTGTCTTGTCATAAGTTGATTATCTTCATTACTTTAGTGTATTCGAAAGGTATCAGAACCCTAGTTTTATTTTTTTAAGGGATCCAAACGTCATATAAGAAGAACTAGATTTCTTACAGGGAAAATAAGAAATTATAGTGGTACGTATATTGAACAACTAATCCATTTTTATCACTCCCAAATAAGTCTATAATTTGAGTGTTTTAAGACATAAGAAATCATGTGATCTATTTTGATATGCTTTAAATATAAGGTATACATGTTTTATCACATGCAAGATACATCAACTTACAACTATAATTTACAAAAATTATTGTAATTATGGAAACATATGACACAATGTCTATAGTTATATGTATGTATTTCATAAAAATTTATATAACTTGAATAAAAATACTATTTCATTTATATTATTTCAGAACATGCTTATCATTTTATTTGATTGAATATGAAACAAATCCAAATTGTATTTTAAATCATCTGAGGTAGCCATGACCATCTAAAAGGATGATCAAAAGAAACATGATCATCTATAAATAGCCCTAGTCCTCCCAAATAGTAAGTGCCCTCCAAATTAGAAAGCATACTACCTTCCTCCACCTTCAATACTATTGGGTCCATAGCTTCAAACCATTGGGACATTAAAAAATACTAATAATCCAAAAATGCTTGTACATCAAGGGCCCCATTATCATTTACTTCCACACTTGCAAACCTTTTAATTATTTTCTTTGATCAGAATGACCTTGGTATATCCATCACAGATTAAGCCTCACCAAATGCGATGTGCCCAAATCTACTCAATTAATCTCATTCTTATAACACTCAGTGGCTATGACTCATTCAAACCTATGAAAAACCATACAATATTTAAGTTGGCATCATCCCTATGCATGTAAAATGACCACCTCCTCCTTTATGATTTGTTGACCATAATACTTAGTGCCAAAAAAATCCCCCAAAAAAGTCTATTTTTTCACATGTTAAGAGTTCATTTTTCTTTGAGGAATGACACCCTAGTAGTAGGATAAATTATCCTTTAATCCTTTACTACGTTGAAAAAATAAAAAGGTTTTGTTACAAGTACAAAGGTTAGAGGGGCAGTTCATCGACACTTGTGAATTTACCAACATTTAATAGTTTGTCATCCCTTTTTACCCTACATTTTAGCATATGATTTCTTGTTTTAATAATATATTATTAATATTAATTATAATATAATATATAAATTTAAATGATATAAATTATATATATATATATATATATATATATATATATATAATACAATAATATATTATAATGTTATATATAATGAATATTATATAACTATATATTATTAATATATTATAATCATATGTAAATATAAATAATATTTATATAAAAATGTTATAGAGTACACTATATTATTAACAATATAAATATATTAATACCATATATACATATATAGATATATAATAATACAAAAGTATTAAATATATATATATATATATATATATATATATATATAATTAGTAATATAGATATATTATTATTATATATACCCATCTGCTCATTTTGTCATTTTGGTCATTTTTGAATCCTTCCCATTTATCACAACAATGACAATAGTCACTATGCCATATGTATCTCATGGAACTCATTGACATTGATGTCAGTGAAAAATATGAACTTTCTGTCATTACATATGCTGGTAGCTATACACATGTTCTATAATTATTATTTTAAAACAAAATAGATCAGAATAATAATAATTACAAACACATAAGCAACATTTCCCATCATTTATTGAGCATGACTAAATAAGGAATTTATCACTTGAAATAAATTCACTAGAAATAATTTTTTATTATCATATTTAACCTTCAATCAATAGTGGTAGACATATATAATAGGCCAATGCATTGTGTAAATTCACTAAAATGTTTAGAACATTCTTTGGAGATCTGACGAGTAAGACAACTGTAAAATTTATTGTTCTAGTTTTGTACTACCAAGTTTTTAATTCATAGTAGGAAGTAAATTAATTTTTTATAGTCCATGTGTAAGGTTTTAAATAAAACTGTATCATTTAGAGAATATAGGGAGTGGATTAAATATATAAGGGAGTCACTCCTTCTAGGACAAGATAATTGATAGAAGTGGCATGTCATTGAATTTTTAACATGTATCTATGTTGGCTTCTTCAAGTTTATCAACTAAAATACCATGTCATTTCCCCTCACCATCACCATTTAGTTCATCTTGTAATCTTTGACTACTTTTATGTTTTGTATGGCCTTTCCCTTCACCATGACTTCATTATTCCTTAAGTTCACCATGAAATAAAAATCATCCTACTTTTAAATATTGTTTTCATGTCATATGAAGGAATAAACCACCTCATTTCCCATTGTCACCTCCTCTAGAAGTATCATATTATTATTTATAAATGTTTCACACACAAAAAATAATACAAGATCAATGGTCATAGATTTTGAGTGAGTTATGATTTCAAATTTACACTCTTACACTCTACAAAGCCTTTCTTCATTAAAACATCTAATAACACTCCTCTCGATGTAACTTGCACCTATGGGTGAACTTGAGCAATGTTGAGGTGGTGGGAAAGGTCAAGCCCATACATGACATGCAAGTGCTGAAAGATATTAGGGTGAATTGGGTAGTGATGGTAAGGGAGAATGATATGGTATTTTATGCTGAAGGATCTTGTTGAGATCATTTATTTCTTTTCAATTCTATCCATGGTTAGGGCCCTTTCCCCTAAAAATAATAAAGAATTTACCACTTTAAATAAATTCACTAAAAATAATTTTTGATTGTCATGTGTAACATTGAATTAAATTATACTGGTAGACATATATAATAGGATAATGCATTGTGCAAATTTGTAAAAACATTTACAACATTATTTGGATTTCTGATGAGTAAGACTACTATAAAATTTATTTCTCTAATTTTATATTGCCATGTTTTTAATTCATAGTAGGAGTAAATTTAATTTCTTATAGTCCATGTGTGGGGTTTTAAGTGAAATCATCAATTTTTTCACATTATCCAACATCATATATGATAATGTTTGTCTTTTTACCCTTTTTTTATTTTGTATCATATAAATAACACACTACCTCCTTTTCCACTATCACCTCTAGTATAAATATCAAATTATTTTTATTTAACACTTCATGTACAAAAGATGAAACAATTCTCTTGGTCATTGGTTTTATGTGCATTACTCCCAAGGATTTACACTTTTAAAATTAGATGACTTTAGGGCATTGGACACCTACGTCAGGTTATGACACTAGCATCTATGCAAGTGTTTGCGCTGACACTTGTGTCTTGGTAATTAGAAAATAGGTACAAACTTAAAACTTCTAGGAGCATAAGATAAGCATATTTTAAGCATTTTGGGAAATATAGAAGTTCTAGGTCATCAACATAAGACTATTTAGATTAAGATATAGGTCAAGGGGCACAAGATATATAATATGTAAGACTTTTGAAAGTGAGAAAGGTCTAGAACTAAGAGGAAAAAACAAGGTCTAAGTTTTCTAAGTGTACAAGATTGAAGTGTTGTATAATCCATGAATATAATCTACACCCCCCCCCCCATTTAATCTACTAATGAAATCAATGGTTTATAAGAGAAAAAATGCATACGTAGGTGTGTATAACACACCTTGCCTTTACATGAGTCTAACTTGAGTGCTTTTTTGATGACTAACCTACAACCAAGAGTATGTTACAATATATAATTAGTGCATATAATCTAAAATTGAAAAGCATTTAAAATTATTTAAATTGAAAGAATAAGATTTAAGAGTACACATGTGTACCAATTCAAGTACATTGTCTATTAACAAATTGATTTGAGAGATGTAACACTAATAATCACTAAAACTAAGATTAGGACAAACATATAAATTTAGAAAGTGTATATATAAGGAGATATAGAGATTGTAAGGCATATTACTCCAACCTTGAAGAAAATGTGATTTGCCACTTGATAGTTTAGATCATCTCAACTATGTAACCCAATCATACTTATAACCTAGTGAGCATGAGTGAATAAAGTCAAAGCATACTATCAAACTAGTGAGGTTGGATGATACAATCAAGTCCAACCTAAAAAATTGGAAAAATTGAGATATTTAATCACCCCAACCATACCAAAAATTGAATCAACTAATGTAGTAGATTGGCTCAATACAATCTATAAAAGTCTAACTTGGTCAGTGGTCACAGTCTTTGAGAGTATTTTGTACTGTAAAACTGATTTTGGTTTTACAATAATATGCATACATTACACAACATACATACCTTAGATATATCTCATGCCAAAAGTATGTATAATAATAGTACCAATTTATAAAATTCTACCACAACTATGAATCTAAATTATATAACTATGTGCTTTAGCTAATTTAGAAACGGTGTAAGTGTAGAGAGTATGCTTATAAAGCATGCCCACACTATATATGGAGAATTATAAAAAATAAAATAAGTGCCAATATGGAGGATATTTTCCAAAACATGGCCCCATTAAATTTGGGTGTGCCAAATATTGAATAAGTGTAGAGAATATGCTTCCAAAACCTGCCCCCACTAAATCTAAAATTGTGAATGTGTGAAAACCATGCCTATATTACATTCCCCAACCAAATATGCCTCCCTTGAGGTGAGACAAGAATAGAAACTAGTAGTTACCTCACTTCAAAAGGATAAGACAACTGTATAATCTATGAAGGGAACCATGTAACATATAGAAGAACATGTTTAGATAAATGTAGCATTGAAACACATAGAACAATGTGATCACATGAAGGCATATGATGCATGATAAAGATCATGATAATTCATAGATAGTAAAAATATAATTTCAACAATAAAATCAATCACATACATAATAAAAATCAAAAGTAATTCAAAATACAATGGTCCAAGGAAACTGTAGACAATGGGCATGTTCAAATGTTGCATAATTAAAGGGACATGACTTTGTTAAATGTCCACAAAAGAAAGAATGACATATTGAAATGTGCATATAAAAAATAATGACATATGAAAATGTTAAAAAAAGAAGCAAAGGCATAGGGGATGCAAACAAAGAAGTATATTCAAATTTTCAAACAAGCAAGATAATAGCAAGGCAAGACACTCAAGGAAGTACATAAAGGAAAGCATAAGCAACCAACATAAACATATCATAGTAGCTCATGGATTAAATATGGTTGTAAAAAATGTCAAGTGCATATCATATCAATTATCCTTTTAAATATATAATCATGGTTAAAGGCATGTGTAAGTACATATGAGTTTAAACATGATAATGAAAGATGATCATCGAACCATAAAGCCTATGAGTATAAAGAATGAAAATAAGTGGATGTCTTCAATGTCCACATGACATGATTACAAGGAAGTTACAACATCTAAAATAAGAATAGATCATTTATCTATGTATGCTTGTATCACACTCAAGTAAAATCATTACACACATGTATGTAAAATAAATTAATATGCCTTCCATCAACTTAGAACTAACAAATACATGCCAAAGAGCCAAAATTACATGTTTATGATGAAAATATTTTTGGAGTTTTGAAGTTTTTTTATTTTTTGAGTATTTTAGAATATTTAAAACCAAAAATACTACCATATTATCCCATCTAATTAATGAGAATCATCAATGAATTGTGAATGTATAACCCATCCTAAACAAGATGTGCCATATACGTGCATAAAAGAATCAAAAAGTGTATCATGATTTTTTGTATGTTTGTACTTGGTATATTCGGTTTGTAATTATATAAATTTGGTTTCTCATCTAATGGTGATGGATTCAACTGATATGTACCAAGTCTTGAAGGTATAAATAGATCATGTGGTAGTTCATCAAGTGGATCAGAACATGATTTTTTAAATTGTTCATATGTAGATTACGCTCCATCTATATGAGTAGTGAGAGTAAATGTGTTTTGATATGAGGAAGGGTTTATATTTTCCCCCTTTTAAAAACATTTAAAATTTTATATTTGGCAAGTTTCTCTTACTTTGGTAAATTTTTTTATAAATCCTATTATTAACACTTGATGTTCCCATTGCTCTTTTTGTAATGGTATCTTTTCTATTTATGATTTATTCTTTGACTTGTTATCATTTATAGGTGGTTGTATTTTTTCTAGTGAATCAACTATTTATGTTAGTATTTCCAATACATTCCAAGAATTGATGGTCATTCTGATCATATGTAGGAATAGGATGAATGATGCTTTAGGAATGTTTTCCCAACCCTTGACCATGATAACAAAAATTTTGTAAATATTTCATTCCAAAACTATATTGTTTGGAAAACTATGTAGCAACATTGAGAGGTAAATATGTATCTTTTTCTTGATCTAATTTTGTTTTTTTAACCTTTTCTTTGTCTAAGTTTGATATTTATAAATATTTTCACTGTTAATTTTTCTTTGGTACCCACATTTATTATTTTGGTATTTGTGGTTTAGGAGAGGTATTCATAATGTGAGTGATTTTCTTGTTTGATGTATCAATGATATGATCACCACTATCCTTGTGACTTTTTATTTTTTTCTTTAGTGAAAAATAATAATTTGTATGATGCCCATGAATTCTATTCTACACACAATAGTATTTAGATCTATGTATAGGATGCACATGAGGTAGTTTGATCACCTTATCTTGAATCATTTCCCTTGGGATTTCACTTGGTTTCTTATCAACAATTAGTATAATATTTAGATCACTTATTTTAGATGTGTTTTATTGTAGATTTTAATTTGGATAAGAAACCTTATTTGGAACAAAATTGGTAGATGAGGATGCAAACACATGATTAACACTACCATGTGTTGCATTCTGTAAGTATGTAATTTGATTTTACAATAATCTGATCTTTGAACTAAAATTATTTTTTCACTCTTTTATTGACTTTCTCATAAGGATGAATTGATATTTTAAGGCCTCACAAGACTAAACCCTAGGTACCTCAGATTGAACATTCATATATATACCATATACCCTACTACTTGAAGGAGTGATAACATGAACCTGGTTGGAGGGATGATAATTATCACCCTCCTTAAGTTTAGGAGGAAGAGACTCAATACTATTTCCATAATATTGGTAAATATACATTTGAATTTTATATTGATTATGATCATTCTTTAATTTTGTTGATTTGAAATGATTACATTTTGAACCACTTATAGCCTCAATTGACTGAATCGAGCATGAAACATAACAAATAACAACTACCATTATGTATTTTATAATGAAGTAAGTAAGAAATGTATCCATATTGAAAATGATTTTGGAAAATATTAAATTCTAAATTTTTAATTTTTAACACTTTGAAATTAGTAATCAAAATTTAGAAAATAGTAAACCATGAAACACTAAATCAACAACAGTTTTGAGACCAAAGGTCAGGGTCACCATAATGTGCCAAATAAAGAAAAATAAATATAAATTGATTAGATAAGAAATTTTAGAATTTAAAATAGGTTTTTTAGGAAAAACAAGAAATGAGATGAAACCAAAATAATAGGGGAATAAAAGTACATGTACAACCTATAGATCTAAATTTATTAAAAATAGTAAAATGTTAAATTTGTGAAATTATTAAAATATTTTGGAAAAAAGAGTTTTTGTTGTATATCAATATAATTATGAAAAAAAAATTGTATAATTTGAATTTTGATCTACTATGAATCAAAAAAATTGCAAATACTGGGGGATGCTTCGCATGTAAAACTATAGAATATTCTCAATAAAGAATCAACAATTTTGAAAAAACATGAATTTATTTCAAAGATATGAGAGAGATTATTGAATAATAAATGTTTTTTGGTGCAACCCAAAAACTAATTATAAAATAATTACAATATTTACCTTATATGACAATATTTACTAAAAATAAAAAATTACAAAAAATGAAAAATCCATACCAAATTGTGGTGAACAAAAAAGTGATTTTTTAGTATACCAACCTTAATTAAAATACCTGTGACAAATTTTAAAATGAATTGATTTGGAGGATAAAATCCACCAACCAATTAAGAATCCACTTGAAATCATTTGCACATGAAGACCTTATGACCAGAGTAGGGTAAAACCCTAGGATAACATTTCATATCTAAAATACATCACAACAAACTAAAACCCTAGAAGTCTTAGAAGCCTTAGATCATATTTTTTTGCATTCACATAAATATAGTTCACCAAATGCTTAACCTTAAATTATATGTGGATCATACTTTGCTAGATAGGATTAAGAATATAGAAATGATAATGCACAAGGGTGATAATTAGATCTATAGCAGGCTAATTAAATGTTAAATTTAGATATAACATATGTTAAATTAATTAAATTAGGATAGTTTAAATATATTAAATACAATAATTCTAGATATGGAAATAATAAAGAAAAAATGTACTTAGGTGGTTTTTGATGCTAACACAGTTCTAGATCTAGAATAGGTAGGAAGTAGACTAGAAGAAGTTTCTATAATAGTTCCAAGATTTTGGATTGAGTTTCTTTAGAGTCATAAACACTAGCATCAACCTTGGATGGTTATGTGAATGCTACTATCTGAACAAGATGCAGGTGTCCTATTGGAATACCTACTAGCAAAGGATTCGACCACCTAAATGTTTCTTGGTTTTTCTTTACCTTCACTCTTGTAATCTTAAATTTGGGTCATGGACTATTGCTCCTCATGAAATTACAAGACCCTAGTTCTTCATCTTCATAGTGACCTTGATAAAAATGGGTTAGTGGACAAATAATGTCGAGCTAACCCCACATACCCCTCTACATATACAATACTCTGAAGAGGGACTCAAACTACTGTACTTCTCCCCTACATGTTAGCTTATGTGTGAATCATGAAATATGTGGAAAGTAAGTAAAATAGTGACCTAACTTGTAACTTGTAAAATTTGGCTCAAGGATTCTCCTTTAGTAATTTAGACATGTGTATGTGCTATTCATATGGTTGATATGAAATTCACCTTGGTTTGTGTTAGGTGAGGAATGAATGAAGAGTTATTATGAATATATACCACTCCTATCAGGAAATATCTCACATTAAAGAAATTAGGATAACCATTAGGATATAATTTATTTGAAAATTAGATTATTTTAGGGCACTAGACACTTGTGTCAAGTTAGGACACTAGCATCGATGTAAGTTTCTAGGGATAACACTTGTGTTTGGGTAGTCATAAAATAGGTATAGGATCAAAACTTGTAGGTGTATAATATAAGCATCTTTTACGTATTATATGTAAAATAGAAACAATGTGAGACTTCTAAAAGAGGGAAAGATCTAAAACTAAGATGAACAACCAAAGTCTGAACAACCAAAGTCTGAGTTTCCTAAATGTACAAGACTAAGGTGTTATATAATCCATAAATATCATCTACAATAGTTTAAATTATTTTAGGCCCATAAATGTCACATATGTTATTATGTTTATAGGACTAAAAAACATTTTTTTTAATAGGATACCTTTCCTTTTGGGAAGCTTCAATTATGGAAGCTTTTGATTCGAAAATAAAAGAGATTTTTTAATTAATAGCAAGTTAGTTGACCGATATAATTATATAATACATATTATGGAATCAACATTGGTTTTGGTAGGATTCCATTTTTTATTTTTTTAATTCATGATACCTTCAATGTTCCCACCATGTCATACCAATATTTTTCAATAATTATAAACTAATGAACATTGAAAACATACAAAGTTGAAAGTGGTGATTCTTTGTTTAATACAAAAATTCATCTCATCAAGTCCTCTTTGTCTATGGTATATAAATTCATATCTTGTTAGTCTTAAATATCCTTCCCAAGTCTCTAGTAATGTTAAATTAGAATGCTAAAATGTCTTAAAATTAAATTATAAGGTAAGTTTTCTCATAAGTAAAATATAAACAAGAGAGATGGTATTTACATGGTCCATGAAGTAAAGAATGAATAATTTATTGAATAAATAATGTACTAAATTTTTAGATTAACATTTAAAATCACACTCCATGAGTCGTCATTAGGAAAAGAGATAAAGAGAATAGGTAATGTCTCATGAAGTATGATCTGAAACATTGATCTAAAAATATTATACATGGTTTAATCCAAAAAAAAATCATTATATGATAAAATAGAAGTTTAGTTGTATCAACATCTATAAAACTAATTATTTTTTGAGTTTAGATATTTGAAGTCATCTTATTTTTGTACTTTTGAAAACTATTTTAGTTTTGATAAATGTATTTTTTGGAATATATATTTTAAATTAATTCAAGCCTAGAAATCACATATGTGCTATTATGTTTTAGAAATACTAGGAATTAATATTGAAGAAGATTTGATGAATGATTTTAATGAATCCTCTAGAAATAACACCATATAAGGAGTTTATCACCATTATATTAGAATATAACTATTACTATCCATTTAATATTCCCTAAGAAGCCTTGAGTGGTGAAATAATGTACTATTTAGGCATAGGGGAAATCTTGAGGACATGCAACTTGTTTATAGGATTGGAAACATTTATCACATTTATTTTATAGAGGATACCCTTCCTTTTAGGATGTCCTAGTCATGAAAGCTTTGGATTCAATAATGTAGGAGAAATATTAATTAATAGTAGGTTAGTCGATCAACAAAATTATATAATACATATTATGAAATCAACATTAGTTTTGGTAGGATTGCATGTTTTAAAATTTTAATTGCATTATACCTCCAATGCTCCCACCATGGCATACTAAAATTTTTAGAAGGAACCCTTTAAATAATTTAAAACCATTAAATATTATTAGAATAAAATTTGAAATGGGTGCTTATTATTTTGACACACAAAATTAATCCCATGAATTCCACTTTGTATATGGTATACCGATTCATATAATGTTAGTCTTAAATATCCTTCCCACATCTCTAGAGATGGGAAATTAAAATGCTAAAACTTCACAATTTGAAGTGAAACATAAGTTTATTTATATTAAAAGTAAAATATAAGTCTAGTTATATCTAGATAAATAAAACTATTTAATTTTTTATTTTATATACTTGTATTCATCGTGTTTTCATACTTTTAAAAATAATTTAAGTTTTCTAAATTTATTTTTTGGAATATATAGTTTAAAATATTTTGGGCCCATAAGTGGTGCATGTGATATTATGTTTTAGTAATATTAATAATTACTATTGAAGGATTTTAAAACAATTATTTTAATGAATCATCCATAAACAACACCATATCAAAGGAATAAATCACCATTTTTTAGAGAACATACCTCATCCTATCTATTTATTATTCTTTCCAAAGCCTTGAGTGGTGAGATAACATACTCTTTAGGCATAGGGGATCTCATGAGGGCACGTAACTTGTATATAGGATTGGAGACCTTTGTCACATTTATTTTGTGGAGGATACCCTTATTTTGGGGATGCATTAGTCATGGAAACTTTGGATTGAAAAATATAAGAGAAGTATGAATTTATAACCTAGGGTAACTTACCAACAAAATTTTATAATACATATTATGAAATCAACATTAGTTTTGGTATGATTTCATATTTAAATTCATGATACGTCCAATGTTCCCACTTTGGCATACTAAAATTTGTTAGGAGGAACCATTTAGATATTTATAAACAAATGAAAATTGATGACATATAATTTTAAAAGGGTGATTATATATCTAACACACAAAAATCATCTCATTAATTCCTCTCTATCTATGGTATTCCAATTCCTGCCATGTTAGTCTTAAAAGTACTTCCCAAGTCTCTAGCAATGGAAAATTATATCAAAGAGAACAATAAATAAATAAAAAGGTCTCATTTCCTTCAATCAAAATTTATTTTGCCTCATAAAAAATTCTAGAGGGGATAGAATTATGAAAACTACTCTAATGGAATGTACAAAACTAGGTGCTCAAATATTACAAAGAGTGCATTTTAAAGAAGGATAAAATATGGAGTAAAATTATTTATTGAAAGCAATTAGATTTTATGACACCTTAGAATAATATTATTGATACAATATTTTTATAAGGGGACCCAATATATAAAATTATATTAGTTGATATTCTTAAGCAAAATTTTTAATTGTAGATATAAATGATAACAAGATTGAAACTTTTTAGATTGTGTGTTGTTGTACTATCTTTCTTTTGTAGTCATGAATGAATTCTAACCTCTCAAACATATAAAATAAAATTCATCAAAATTTTATTATTGTATTGATAATGGAGGAATTTTTTATTAAGAATAAAGGTAAAAAGACATAGAATGATGACACTTATTTATTTAGTGGTTTTGGGGGGAAATAAGGAAGTGGAAAGTCCAAACAAAGAGCATGCAAAATAAAGTGGACTTTGTGAGCAACATATCATATCAAAATCTTGTTTAAGGTATATATTATTTTTTCTTCTTATGTGTCTTCTACATTTATAAATGGTGGTTATAGAGATTGATAATCTATATAATGTGTTCATATTGTTGTAATTTTCCATTTTTAGGATGTTTATTTTATGCAACATCAACTACATTGTCTTAATTTATTTCACATTTATTATTATCATTATCCTCATTTAAATCTTATTTGTCTTCCATTTAGGTGTGTATGAAAGATAAAAAGTTGGCATTAACTAAAAATGTGTTTACACCCATGATATTTATTATAATATTTCTTATAAAACTACAGGCCTTGACAAAGGTGTTGAGAGATGGTGATAAGTATTAGGGCTACCATTTTGGCTTATTTAACCCCTTTTAATATTCAAATCTAATATATGATGTTGTCATTGGATAGCTAAAGATATCATAGAAGATGATAAATGGATTAATTACATGGTTTCAAATATGTGACAAGGCTTATACTTTCAAGAAGCCATGGGTGTGAGCCCTATTAAAAATATGATGTATCTTTTTCAAATTTGAATGTTATCCTAAAGATTCATATTGTTTTTGAAATTTTTTGGCAATGAATTGTGAAGGACTTGTGATTATAATTTATTTTTTGTTGGTCTTGTGTTCTTCTCAACTTGTCAAATATTATTTCTTTGATTGAACTCATGTGTGATCTCTACCCATGTACACGCATGAGTCACAATTAGTAGGAAAATGAGTAAATGTGAAAAATTTTAAGATATTAGTTTTGGGTAAATGTTACATCTTGATTAATTTCTAAGTAAACTATTTGATTATCTATGGATATTTATAGTTGAAAAAATTGGATTTGGTTACTTTTTACTAAGCTTTGAGATATTTACTATTATGGGGAAGTAGGATATTGCTTATTTTACATGTTTAAATTACTATGAGCTAGCTATAGTGTATATATTTACATTATGAACATGTTAATTTATTATTTTATCTATATTTTATGATGTATGTATATCACACTGATATGGTATAACTAATTTTTTGTTATGAGGTTGATGTAGGAGAACTCATCCCTAAGAGCGTAATAGAGGGGGAGCATCATCAGAGAGGGTGACATGGATGGATATGTCAAAGGATGACAAAAAAACCATCTAGAACCTTGCACATACCACAATAGCTAAGACATGTTAGAATACATAATAAATGGTTTGCACATGTGATTATTTCTTCTTGCATTAAATAATTTTTTGCTAATGATTTGTTAGCATAGTTTAAATAGTTATTTGGAGATCATCTTGTATGGCATTTGCATAATTAAAATAAATTTAGATTTAGTGATTTGTGAATTTATCATTAAACCATTTTAAAAATTAATTGGTGCTAATTTAATTAGTGAATTTATTAATTATTAAAATTGAGATAAATGAGTAAAACATGAGGAAAAAATATGAAAAAGATAAGGACATCAAGAAAACAATAAAAATAAATAAAATGGTCTAAAATTAGGAAAATATGTCCATTTTAAATAAAAAATAAAATAAAAGCAAGTTTTTATTAAAGCTCATGATTTATGAAAAAAGAGATAAAATTAAAAAAAGAACTAAAATTAATGCAAATTTATTATTTTTAAAGAATAAAAATCTATGCCATTTTCTCTTAAAAAGGGGATAAGGATAAAGAAATAGGGAAAAAGACAGAGAAGAAGTAGCAGAGCACATTAGAGAGGATAAGAACGATTGGATAAGACAAGGAAGTAACAAAAAATGAGAAACAAAGTGATTTTTTAGGTAGGCTATGCATTTAAATTCTATATATTGATACGATCTATATAAATAAATATGTATGTATTTGCCTGAACGTATAAGTACATAAATACCAATTATATATATAAAACCAAATATATGAAATAGTGACTCCAATATAAGAGGTTAATCTATATAAGCTATATAAAACTGAGGGTATATCCAATGTTTCATTATGGTATACATAATTTGAATGTTTCAAAAAATAACAATGTAGTAAACTAAGTTCGTAAAAAATACTAAGTTATGATAATCACTAAGTTAATAACAATTACAATGCTAATCACACAAAACTTATCCATACTTAGTCATAGCACTATGTAATTATAATGGAACATTGTTATGTTTAGCCTGTAAAACATTGCATAAGTTATTTACTTCATTTAGCTATGTTACTTGTGTAGGTCGCTTAACATCTACAATAATTTATAAATATTATGGAAATTTATACCTAGGTGGTGATCTTAGCTATGCAGTAAGTTTTGACATTATGGAGAGACTTAGTTATTTATACAATGAACTAGATTATATACATAGAGTTGTTATCAGTAGTTAAAAAAAATATGAAGCAACTTATTTTTAGCATGTAACGATTTATTATATGGAAGAAGTGATTAATTTTGACAAATAGTAAACTATATTATAAGAGGCAATGCTAATAATATACACAGAATAATACCATGCATGAAACACTTTAAATTAGTATACAATAAATTGTCAAAACAAAACAATGATTTAACATAATAATGACTAAATCTCTAATTGAGGTTGATAAATGAAACACAATGACTCGATTTAAATTATTAAATGATGAAATTAAGGTAGAAGTATCACTATACTTTTGTGATTTAACTATTGCATTAAATAATGCAAGGTTCATTAAATTGTTTAAGCTTTGATATAATTTTTGGATATTTATTGACCAATGATCTACTTTACAGATTTATATAAGTATACATGGCAATTTACTAATTGGTTACACTCCTACTTGTATCTTATATACTTGGATAAATATAATTAGTATATTATGGTTATTAAAAAAGTTATACAGTAATACAATAATATCATTATATTATTGTTGGGAGGATGTACACCAGAAGCACACAATTTGATTACCAATACCAAGCAACTTAATATGCGGAAATTAACCAGATTCACCAAGTAACTAGAATTCAGAATAACACAGCATATGAGAGACAATACCAAATTGTATTAACACTTTATACAGAAAAGAATACAATAAAGAAGATGCCACTTCTTCTCCACCACCTTACAGAGGTTTCCCACACCTCAAGTGAACAGTAATTCTTCTCCCCAAAGCTCTCCCTCTCACAGGTCCCAACACCCAACTCAAATACAGAGTTGGTGTTCACCTCCCGTGCTCCACGCACACCACAAGTGCTCCACGCACTCCACAAGCACTCCACGTGCTCCACAAGTACTCAAGGTACTTCAAGTAGATCTCCCATGAATCTGCAACAACCTGCAATTCAATAGACCATACTTATGGAAGGAACTCCCTTGCCTTCCTCTTGCTCTATCCGAGTACACACCTGTACTCCAAGTAGATCCTGCCTGATACTGCTCCCTGTTGTGTTGCTGTCTGTATGACCTTGCACACCTGCAAATCAAGCAATGGTTCCAATCACCTGTGAACCTCGACCTTGCACACACATACACCTGCAGATCAATGATCTTACTTACCATGTAGATCTCCTATATAGGCCATGCAACTGTGACCAAGATCCTACACTCTTGAAGAACCCAGCTGGCTCTCCAATCCAGCACCAACACACCTGGTACTGTGGCACTAGGAGGAACGCACCATAGCTCTACCTCACACACAGAAGGAGCTTATAATTATGCTCTCTTACTCCCTAGCACACTTTTACAATACAACCATGAGTCTATTATATAGATCTCATCCAAACAGTGATTAGACATCTAATTACAATAATTAGATCCGCAGCTATGAGTCTAAAATTAGCGCTCATCATGCAAACTCTTCATTCGTTAGCTCACTGCCCGTAATTGACTTGCAGTCAAACTACACAGGTGACCGACGTCGGTCCCTGTCTGCCTGGGGTCGCCGACGCCGGCAAATATATGACCGACGTCGGTTGCCTTCCTGTCTTACCCTGCCGACGCCGGTTGGCCAGACCAACGCCAAACACTTGTGACACTCAGCAACTCATTCTGCAACCTCCTCCATGTCTGAATCAGTGAAGCTTTTAGCTCCACAATCCTAACAATCTCCCACTTGGAGATAAACAGCTGCACTGTACCTGTACCTGTACTCCGTCTAATCTATTTCCTGGTTTGTATCCCTCTTCAAGCTCCCACCTGAAGACAACCCTCCACACAACCTGTGATGTACCACCTGTCATCCAAGTACCCTACCACATCCGATCCTACAAATGCATGTAGTGAAGTCCTGACCCTGCATAGCAACACCTGCTGCCGGTCCCTCTCAAAAAACCTGAGAACTCACTTCCCCGAATTGGCTCCTAACTCTCTGACAGCTCCCACTGCATGGGAATACTCAGGTCTATACCAGACCTCATGTGATTTTGAACACTGTACCTGTCCAGCCCTTAGTGTGCTCCGGCTCTGTATCCCGAACCTCGCCAACACCTGATTCACATCAGCTCCCACTCGAGACAAAATCAACCTGTGATCTCCATGCCTCCCATGTCAAAGAATTCCGCTGCTCCAAACTCCTCCTGACATGCCACTGAACTAATCTTACCCTTAGCTCAGCAAAACCCTGTATGTACACCCCTGCTAGCTAGCAAACTATCCACATACAGCAACAGAATGATGTCATGACTCATCATCCCCCTGGTAAGATAAAACCACAGTAGTTACCCTGACACTGACTGAAGCCATGCTTCGTCCTCCACCTGTCAAAACCTGTAACACTGTCCTGCAGCTCCACAAGACCATATACCTGATCTTCCATCTCACGCATCCGTTCTCTCTATTCTTCTACTAAGGTATCCATTCGTCTCTGTGCTTTTATACCTACTGGCATCTCTACCAAGACACCCCTGTCTGGTTCTCCTCCAAGGAATCACATCCTCATCCATGCCAAGCTCACACCTGTTTCCTGGATCCTTCCTGCTCTACAATCAGCAACATGTATGAAGAAGAGGAACAATGAATTTGAGGGCCTACTTACGCCTTCAGTCCTCCGTATGGGTGTTTGAGACTCCTTGACAGCTTGCTGTCCACCCAAAATCCGTTACAGTGACCGACCTCGGTCACCCCACAGTCTGCATCCGACCGACGTCGGTTCCATGCGTCTGTACCTGACTACCAACCTGCCTGCGCGGGTGTCCCTGCTGCCGACGTCGGTCCTTTTAACCGACATCGGTCTTACCTGCTGCCGACGTCGGTCTTCTGACCGACGTCGGTCTTACCCTGCCCGACATCGCCGGCTTCGGTCTGCACATGACCGACATCGGCACCTGTCTGTTCGACGCCGGTTCCTCCTGACCGACATCGGTATCTGTGTTTGCCTGTGAGTGATGACTTTTTACCTGCGAGCTTCTTTGAATCAAAACCCATGTCCAAATTGCCCTGCTCAGAAGTATCCAGCCACATCCACTAGGTTTTGTCCGCCATCTCCTCCATAAACACCAAGGCTTTCCAGTTCTTAAGCCTGTCAAATATATCTGTCTTCCGCTTAAGAACATGCATCTCCTTCCTGCTCATGTGACCAAGCCTACGAAGCCACGTCTCCGCAACAAAAGAAGAATCAGTAATATAAACAAGTAGATAAAGGATACCTGTTTTCTTACCACCAGCTAATTCAAGTGCATCCGCTGTGAGAGTTCTTGTGCATCTCTCATCACCCAATATTTCTGAAGAAATTAGCCATATCTCCAAACCTGGGACCTGCATGACCTTCATCAACACCTGTGTGTTGGCCGCCTGCAATTTCAGCTTCACTTCCCCTTTGCCAATCCTTTGGCAAGGCTCACCAGCTCCTCTACCTGGAACTGCATGGAAAGAGGCAACCGAATCTTTTATCCAAGATTCAACTTTATCCAAGAAACCTGCAAACACATCCTGTGCAACAACACCTGCTACATCTGTATCTTCAGTTTTTTCATGCTGATCTGTTACCAACCAATAATAATCTTTTACCTGCTCTTTCTTTCCATAGGACCGTGAGTGACCATCTGTGCTTTTCAACTCCTCCATTCTTAGCTTACTTTGATCTGCAGTTGCTCTACTCCCACTCGATCAGAAACCCCTGAGAGTGCCCTGTAACCAAACACAAAACCTGCTTCCTCCAACCTCGGCTCAGATACCACCTGTTGGTATCAAGCTCAAGAACCTACAACCAAGGCTCTGATACCACTTGTTGGGAGGATGTACACCGGAAGCACACAATTTGATTACCAATACCAAGCAACTTAATATGCGGAAATTAACCAGATTCACCAAGTAACTAGAATTCAGAATAACACAGCATATGAGAGACAATACCAAATTGTATTAACACTTTATACAGAAAAGAATACAATAAAGAAGATGCCACTTCTTCTCCACCACCTTACAGAGGTTTCCCACACCTCAAGTGAACAGTAATTCTTCTCCCCAAAGCTCTCCCTCTCACAGGTCCCAACACCCAACTCAAATACAGAGTTGGTGTTCACCTCCCGTGCTCCACGCACACCACAAGTGCTCCACGCACTCCACAAGCACTCCACGTGCTCCACAAGTACTCAAGGTACTTCAAGTAGATCTCCCATGAATCTGCAACAACCTGCAATTCAACAGACCATACTTATGGAAGGAACTCCCTTGCCTTCCTCTTGCTCTATCCGAGTACACACATGTACTCCAAGTAGATCCTGCCTGATACTGCTCCCTGTTGTGTTGCTGTCTGTATGACCTTGCACACCTGCAAATCAAGCAATGGTTCCAATCACCTGTGAACCTCGACCTTGCACACACATACACCTGCAGATCAATGATCTTACTTACCATGTAGATCTCCTATATAGGCCATGCAACTGTGACCAAGATCCTACACTCTTGAAGAACCCAGCTGGCTCTCAAATCCAGCACCAACACACCTGGTACTGTGGCACTAGGAGGAACGCACCATAGCTCTACCTCACACAC
Organism: Torreya grandis; assembly: GCA_037957365.1. Lineage (NCBI taxonomy): Eukaryota > Viridiplantae > Streptophyta > Pinopsida > Cupressales > Taxaceae > Torreya > Torreya grandis. The sequence goes on from JARHVA010002690.1 coordinate 328,725, forward strand.
AGAAGGAGCTTATAATTATGCTCTCTTACTCCCTATCACACTTTTACAATACAACCATGAGTCTATTATATAGATCTCATCCAAACAGTGATTAGACATCTAATTACAATAATTAGATCCGCAGCTATGAGTCTAAAATTAGCGCTCATCATGCAAACTCTTTGTTCGTTAGCTCACTGCCCGTAATTGACTCGCAGTCGAACTACACAGGCGACCGACGTCGGTCCCTGTCTGCCTGGGGTCGCCGACGCCGGCAAATATATGACCGACGTCGGTTGCCTTCCTGTCTTACCCTGCCGACGCCGGTTGGCCAGACCAACGCCAAACACTTGTGACACTCAGCAACTCATTCTGCAACCTCCTCCATGTCTGCATCAGTGAAGCTTTTAGCTCCACAATCCTAACAATTATAGTGAACTATATACCAAATTAGGTATATATATGCTGACTCTTAATAATGCATAATCTCCATGATAATAAAATATGGAATCACATTTTTGGAACAAATATGTGAATACTTAAGTCAATGAAAGTATATGTGTAATAGTCATTATATTGTGTTATTTTATAATTTTAAGTATAGCAATATTATTTATTCTTGGAAGATGAATATACCATGTTATGGTGTAACATAGAGGTTGATAGGAGGTTATAACAAGTAATACTATGGACTTTGATTCATAATCAAGTAAATCAAGTATATTATGTTATACTTATGATATAATATTATTAATGGATTATTTTCCTGAATGCATGCTTATATGAATAGAATTTATGAAAATAATTAAGAGAAACTATATTATCTATCCTACTTGTTAGAATGATAATGACTATTCATATTAAAGCTATTATTTTCTGTGAATGTGATTACTTATTCCTTAATATTACAAAAAAATTATTATGTTTAGTTATATCTTTTCAATAAAGTTATATTGACTAAGTATTTAACTGATAATTTTAAAGGTTAATGATGTCATTTATATTTTTAAACATATTAATGTATAAAGGAAATAAAGGTGCTAAGGATTTACGAGTCATTGTAATATTTTAATATGTATTGGGTATATCAAGTTGTATACCTCTAAGTTATTGATAAATATAAATACATTTGGTCATGGGACCCGAGATTTGTGGAACTGTGTCAATTTAAATATAAACTCCTAACCAAACATTTTAAGATAGAATCATGTTCACAAAAAATATAGTTAAGTTTATGTACTTTTGACTATTAAAAGATAGATAGTTGGTTGGACAAAATATTATGTTTCCATTGACTTATACTACTAGTTATGGTAATTAGTAGATATGCTTAAGCACACCAAATTATGATAATATGGGCTATCACAGGGTGTAGAATATTTGGTAATATATTTAGGTATGAATAAAAACTATGAAGGAGAATTACTTTATTGAATGCATCACCTTATAAAATCATCAATATATTTTATGATCAAGATTATATAACGGTTGTTAAAATCATATAGATTCTTTGACTTAGAAATATAGTTGTCCATTGATATAGTATTTGTATATTGTTTGTGTGTTGCACATTTATTCATATATAAAAAACATATTTATTTATGGACTTAATAAATCATACAAAAATATTACATATATAGATGTATTGGGTCATATGCCTAAGCTTGAAGCTAAATGAGTGGTTATATTGAGTCTTAAGTATCTAAAGAACTAGAACTATAACCATAATATAACTATCTCTAGAAATAAAATTAAGTTAAAATGAAAAATTAAGGTATAACTTAGTTGTGAATTATCTGACACTTTAGAAATAACTTGATATATTGTTTATATATATATATATAGTAATGAAAATTATTGAGTGGTATATATTATGAGTAGGTTAAAATATACAAGTGTTTCGACATGTATAACATATATTAATGCATCATGATGTTTGCTTAAAATTTATGTTTTTTATGATTGCTAATAACAATTTAAACATAGTATATACTTGGTTGGTATAAATTGTACTTGATTGATTATTATTTAAGATTATGGACATTTGATTTTTAAAATTTGTGAGACTGGATGTTCATGATTGAGTGGTGTGCTCATGTACAATGGTCTATGATATTATGGGATATCATAGAGTGTTTTAATCTATAAATTATATTATAAACATATGTTATACTTGGGTTGTATAAATTGTTATTAATATGTTTTGATTCATTCATATTTTTGTCAGACTAAATGTATGTGTGTTGGAAATTTATAGGAATAATATGTTTTATGATATTTAATAGAACATACTATATTGTATCTGCTTACATAAAATAGAGTATGTAACTTAATATATATTATATAAGGATGGTATAAATTGTAGTTATTATTTCTTATATGGGATAGATAGTCATGTGAGATTCATTTGTACATTTGATGGAATAAATGTATGCTCTTTTATTATTTATATGCTTAGCATGTTATGTGATATGATTTCTACTAGGATGTAAATTGTATGAATCTTTTGGTTATATTATGTTAACTAATATTGCATTTTTGATATTAAATATGGAATGAGATGGACTTCACTAGATTACAAGCATCACAATGCTAGATGAAAGCAGTCCGATCAAGTGGTGTGTATGAAATTTAACTAATCTATAGATCACTATTATTTAATATTATTAAAAACTTAAGAAAAGTAATTTTGGTGAGACAATATTATTTCATGAGTATGATTTACATATTTTTGTAATATCTTGCAATATAATGTATTTTTTATGATACATTGCATGTTTAGTTTTGAAAATCATATAGCACATAGGTACTAGCTTGTCTCTCTAAATTCTTTTACCAGTTCTATCTACTTATCCATGAAGGGAGGGCCATTCTCTAATGGGATTAGTGTTTGATATCATTGTTCTCTAGTTTTTGTGGAAAAGTGCTCAGATGATTCTCTCTCTCTTCACAACAATACTACTTTTGAGGTGACACTTGAGATTGCCATAGATTCTAGAGATTCTAGGGAACTCATGATTCGAAGAGCTACGTATCTTATTTATGTACATTGTATTATATTGTATTTATTATTAGAAATATTATCTTGAAGAGTTGTAAATACTTATTTATTATGGATTGATATCAGTGATTGTTTATTATACTAGTCGCGGTTGGCTAATAGTAATTATTTTCCATATTGGTTATGATGTATTTCACATGTTGATAGTGATCAGTGACTGTTAGATAGTATGTGTTTATTTATATTTATCACACGTAGAATATTTTTATGATCACTATTTAGATACTTGTGGTGTAATCTACTTATAGTATATGTAATTAATTTTAAAAAACTATATTTTTAGGTAGAATACAGTAGGATTGTTAGATGTGGTATCATAGTTATGGCTCAAACTCTAGGACCCAATGAGTCCATTAGCATTTGTGTATACTTTTATTTATCATAAATGAGAATAACAAAATATGTGTGGTATATTGAGTGTGTACTTTAGGATTATTTGTACCCTCTTAAAATTGTTAAAGTGTTGGTTTATCAAGTGTCTCGATGGTGTTGGTTGTGTAAGATGTCTAGATAGGTAAGTACATAGCATAGTTTTTGAGTCATGAACAAGAGATGAACCTACCATAGTTTGATCACATAGATCAAACACCTCATGTATGATTACATCTTTCAGGATAATCGATTCACCTTCATCATTTATGTTTTATGTTATGAGTATTTAAGAGTATGGGATGCTTCTCACTTAAGTATATGTGTTTTAATTTTTGTGTATTATATACATTAATACTAGGAGTGGGAAATCCTATAACACCATTTTAGAATGACACCACTGAGTGTAGTGTGAATTCTCCTTGTATTAGAGTGTAGTTATCTTGTTGAGGATTCATATGTGTTAAGAGTTTTCTTATGGATAGGCACCCATATTGCTTATATGGACTTGGTAAAAGTGTCATCTCTCATGGCTAGCATAGAGGTGAGTAGTTTTTCTCTCACTCTCTTTTGAAATCATTATAAGCTACCGAGAGGATTCATATTTTCATGATGTTGATTTAGTGTTCCCTTAAAATGGAACCTTGTTTTTGAAATGTTTTTTTGACCTTATTCCATAGAGTTTATGGGATTATGTATCCTACTTCTTCTTGAAATATAATTTTTAAGATTGGAATGGATTGATGCATCTATGTGGTTAGAATTTTCATTTTGATTATGGAAGTAGATTATAATACTGATTATACAAGATTGGTAAGTGAGTAGTGATTTGGAAACTTGAATTGAAGTGTTTTCTTTTATCATTTGATGGTATTTAAGAGTTTTGTTGTTGAGATGATAGTTCTGTAATTTCCACTTATGACCTTTTAGAGTCACACTTTCTTGTGCTACTTGTGAACTTAGACCATGAAGAGTGGTGAACCTTGAATTTATATTGGTTCTAGTTTTAGAATTATAAGTTGATTATAATTGTTATATTATTATATACCCTTGATTAAATTGATATTATTCTCTTTTTGTTTTAAGCATTTTATTTGAAGAGATATTTATGTACCATTCTCCAGAAGTAAATAAGGTATAGTATGTATAAAAAATCTTGTTAGTTTAAAAGGTTTGAGAATTTTTTTTAACTTGTTATATACTATCTAAACATATAGGGAGACATTGTCTCACTTGTTATCCTTATAAGGTTGTAAGGATGGTATGATCCTTGACCTTTGTATGATATAATAATTTTAACATTATTTCCTCTTGACTATGAATATAACACTATAGGTTAAGTTGTGAAATAAGATACTAGTTATGTTTGCCTAGTGATAACTTAAAACAATTATGGAATGATTTTATGATTTTTATTGTATGTATGTTGGTACATCTATAATTATTTAGCATATATCATTACTTTATATGATCCATTAGTATGTAATTGTGATTCAATGAACCTTGTACATTTATTGGAGATCATTAGGTTAAGGAGACCTAAGGGAAGAGTGGTGAATTAATAATGTGTGATGGGAGTGGATCATATTTAGTCTCATATTGACTTGGTAGTTATTGAATTTAGATATGACAAGGGAAGCTTGTCGAATCTAGGATTTGATAGATGAACTTGTCAAATTTATTGAGTTAGGATCTCACAAGGGGAGCTTGTCAAATCTAGGATTTAGTAGATAGACTTATCAAATTTAGTCATATATATATACACATGTATAATGTGGAATGGGTATCCCTTAATTTTAAAATGTAGTATGTATTAGAAATGTAGTATTTCTAGTTCTTATTCATCATCATACTTATCTAGAAGCTACATGGAGTAATGACAATATTGACATGTTATACTTACTTGAAGCTATGTGGAGTACCAATAGTATTAACTTATATATATCATTATTAAGAGTCTCTATAAATAATTTTATCCAAAATGAGAAAAATACTCTTTAGGTTAGAGAGATGTGTAGAGGGGGATGAAAGGTTTTATGGAACTCTCTCTAGCTATTTTTTTTATTTTTATGATGATCTCATGTCCTTTTTGGAAGTTAGTGAAACTATCACTAAGATATGTGAGACCCTTCAATATTTTAGATGTATTTAGTTCTAAAGTATATAAGCTTGTATTATCAGTTTTTGACACTAGGGTGGTCATGATAGAACTATTCAGAGTAAGTGATACTCGTAAACCTTGCTTGTATAATAGGGAGATGTCATAGAATAAGTTCTTGTGGGACCAATACTCTAGGAATAGTGCTATTTGGGAGAATTACGATGAGTTCTACAAGGAATTTAACATTTTTTTTAATTTCATACTTTATACTATGTTATTTCTTTGTTGAATAATGTTTTAATTTAGAACTTATGTTGGAATAAGAGTCATCTATGATGATGAATAAATTTATAGAGGGAAGGATATTACATCTTGATTTCTCGTTAAGAAAACTATTTGATTATGTGTGGATATTTATAGTTGATAAATTTGGATTTGGCTATTTTTAACTAAGTTTTGAGATATATACTTTTATGGAACAATGGGATATTTCTTAGGTTATATGTTTACATTATTATAAGCTAGATATAACATATATGTTTACATTATGAACATGTTAATTTATTATTTTAGCTATATTTTTTAATGTATGTATATCATATTGATATGGTCTAACTACCTACTTGTTGTGAGGTTGATGCATAATAACTCATCCCTCAAAATGTGATGGAGGGATAACATCATCGAAGAGAGTGATATAGATAGAGATGTAGGAGGATGACAAAGAAACCATCTAGAATCTTGCACACACCATAATACCTACCACATGTTAGAATGCATAATAAATGGTTTAAACATGTGATTATTTTTATTTGAATTAAACAATTACTAGCTCATGATTTTCTAGCATTATTTAAATAATTATTTGGAGATCATCATGCATAGAATTTATGCAATTAGATTAAATTTAGATTTAGTGATTTGTGAATTTATCATTAAATATTTTTGACAATTACTTGGTGTTAATTTAATTATTGAAATTGAGGTAAATGAGTAAAACATGAGGAAAAATTAAGAAAAAGATAAGGAAATCAAGAAAAAAGAAATAAAATGGTCTAAAATTAAGAAAAGAATTTTTTTTAAAGAAAACATTAAAAAAAGACAAATTTTTATTAAATCTCATGATTTATGAAAAAATAGATAAAATAAACAAAAAAAATAAAATTAATGGAAAGTTATTATTTTTAAAGAATAAAAATCTATCCCCTTTTCTCCTAAAATGGAACAAGAATAAAGGAGAGTGGCAATAGGCAGAGAAGAACAAGCAGTAGAGCATAGTAGAAAAGAGAAGAAAGATTTGAGAAGACAAGGAAGTAACAAAAAAGGAGCAACGAAACATTTTTTCTAGGTATGCTTTACATTTAAATTTTGGATATTGATATGATATGTATAAATAAATATATATGTATCTACTTGAATGTATAAGTACATAAATACCAATTACACACACACACACACACACACACACATGAAATGGTGACTCCCATATAAGATATTGATTTGTAGAAGGTGTATAAAATTGAGCGTATATCCAATGATTCATTATGGTATCAAAAAAATTGAATGCTTTAAAAAACAACAACATAGTAAACTAAGTTCGTAAAAAATACTAAGCTATGATAATCACTAAGTTCATAATAATTATAATGTTAATCATGCAAAACTTAACCATACTTAGTCATAGCCTTGTGTAATTATAATGGAATGTTTTTATGTTTAGCCATATAAAACATTTCATAAGTTCTTTATTGTGTTTAGTTTTGTTACTTGTGTGGGTTGCTTAACATCTACAATGATTTATAAATATTATAGTAATTTATACCTAGGAAATGATCTTAGCTATGTAGCAATTTTTACCATTATGCAGTGACTTAGTTATTTATACAATGAAATAAATTGTATACATGGGATTTTTACAATGAGTTAAAAAAATATGCGGTGGCTTATTTTTAGAATGCAGCGACTTATTGTATTGAAGCAATGATTAGTTTTTTCAAATAGTGAACTAGATTATATGAAACAACGCTAATAATATACATAGCACAATATTATATATGTAGTGCTTCAATTTGTTATAAAGCAAAATGACAGAGAAAAATAATGATATAGCAAAATAATGAATAAATGTCTAATCTAGGTTGGTAAATTAAATATAGTAACCTGATTTACATTATTAAATAGTGAGCTTAAATCAAAAGTATCACTATACTTATGCAATTTAATAGTTTCACTAAATACTATGAGGTTCACTAAATTGTTTAAGCTCTGATATAATTTTTGGATATTCATTGACCAACAATCTACTATAAAGATTTATATAAGTATGCATGGTGATTTGATAATTGGTTACACTCTTGTTTGTATCTTGTACACTTGGATAAATATAATAAGTATATTATTGTTATTAAAAAAGGTATAAAGTAATACAATAATACTATTATATTATAGAGAACTATATACCAAACTAGGTATATATATGGCGACTCTTAATAATGCATAATCTCCATGATAATAAGATATGGAATCACATTTTTGGAATAAATATGTGAATACATAAGCCAATGAAAGTATATGTGTAATAGTACATTATACTATGTTTTTCTATAATTTTAAGTATAAAAACATTATTTATTCTTGGTGGATGAATATAACATGTTACGGTGTAACATAGAGGTTAATAGGAGGTTATAACAAGTGATATTATTGAATTTAAGTCATAATCAAATAAATCAATTATACTATGCTATAATTATGGTATATATTTATTAATGGATTATTTACCTGAATGTATGCTTATATGAATGAAATTTATGAAAAATAATTAATGAAAACTATCTTATCTATCCTACTTGTTAGAATGTTAATGGTTATTCATATTAAATCTATTATTTTCTATGAATGTGATTACTTATTCCTTAATATTGTGGAAATATTTTTATATTTAGTTATAGCCTATCAATAAATTTATATTGACTAAGTATTTAACTGAGAATTAAAAAGGCTAATGACGTCATTTATATTTTTGAACATATTAATGTATAAAGGAAATAAAAGTATCCAAGGATTTAGGATTCACCATAAGAGTTTAACGTATATTGGGTATATCAGGTTGTATACCTCTAAGTTGTTGAGGACTATTTTAAATAATATGTACTACTGAACAGTCCAAATTTTTGAAAACTATCAAAAATAAACTAGACTATATCAAGATTAAATTAGACTGTATCAAGATTAAGGTTGATTTTTTACAAATAAATCATATATGTCTAATGTATTTGTGATAAGTCCAAATCATTTAAAATGATCATAAATAATTAGTAGTTGAAAACTATCATAAGTAAATTGGACCTCATCAAGAATTACTTGGACTTATTACAAATAAATGACATCTATATTATATATTTGCAATAAATCCAAATTATTGGCCATTCAAAATGGTTCAAAAACCATGCATTTATAGATAATAAGACTTGGTGGTTTATTTATTTAGGAAAAACAAAAAATACATCAATTGGGTGCTCGAGAGATATGTGATTTAAAACACTTGGGATGATTGTGATGCCACATGTCATCAGTTAATTGGATCATGAATTATCTATTTAATCTAATTTGGTTGACATCCTCATCACCATAAAATTTTATCTCATATTTTTTTACATTCCACATGTCGATTATGGGTGTTCTATTATTATATTATTAATATAATCTCCCACATAGTCGAGTTATCGAGATTGTGACACATGTGTAATCTCATGTGCTCGCATTATTTGGGACTTTTTTTTGGATTGGTCATTCTTCTTCACAACCAAGTTGTTAATATCATGCCATATGGCATGATCTCAGGTGCTTATATGAAGTGTAATTTAAAAAATTGAAAAGTTGAATAACAAATTTTGTCGATACATGAAATTGCCAAAGAACAAATCTTGATGCACAAATAGGACATTCTAAGGCATAAACCCTAAAAACATTTTCACATACATGATAATGTTGAAGTGTATTTTGAAAAACAAAAATACATAGTTTAAATTCTTAGATCCACAAATTACTAAGACCATTTTCAAGTTTAATTTGAAAAACTGAGAAACTTAAGAGATTTTTGTGATTTGTAAAATGCTATCTAGCTATTTACAATACGCAAAAACTAAAGACCATTTTACATCATAAAAATGTGAAGTGGACATTCTAACAATAAAATGTTATAAAATAGATGCATAGTTACCAAAATACTAAATTGTCATAGTAGAAAATATAAAACTCAAATGTTGAAGTGTATTTCCAAGACCCAAAATGTGAAGTGCCACTAGAAATAAATATAAATAAATAAAACAATAAAATATTATACAATCTCAAAAAATGATCTAAATTTATAAAAAAAACATTCATATTTCTCATTTCAAAATTAAATAAACACCATTTAAAATTTACCAATTCTTTTATCACTATTTTTGTTAGTGCCTAGTGGGACAATGCATTCAAATAGTCTGTTACAATGCCTTTCAAAAAATTAGTGAGAACATGTGTACGAACTCTCCAATTTTTATTTGGTTTCCAAGCATAGATGATACTATATATGAGTATGGATGGTAAAGATGTGTCACTTGGGTTTGGCTTCCATTTATTATCCAAACAATCTGAATAAATTTCTTCTTCTTCTGTATCTTTTTTCCTTTCATGAATTGGGATGAACCAAGCTATATTGACCCTTCATTCTATATCCTCATTTTTTTTGTAGTATCTCAATATTGATTTTATATCTAACAATCCATGTTGTGTAGTCTACTCCTATAGAATCATCAACTTTGACAAATAACATAATAACATATCTCTGATTTGTACATCTTGAGTTGGATTAAATGCAATTTTTGTTCTTTTGGTTCTTAGACCAGTATATGTATCTATAGATGCCACTCTAAAATCAAGTGTCCTATCATGAAACATTTTATATAGATATCTATGTAGGGGTATGTCGTGATGATTTCTAAAAAGAAATCTCTAGTGCACTCAGCATCAGAAGGGAACATGTCTTCTTTCATTATGTTGTTGATGTTTTTTAAGTAATATGCTAGACCCTTCCACTTACTATTTTAGGTAAAAACAAATTCTTTGAATTGTTGTACATATTCAAGTTATATTTAATTTATTTTTCACTCTTTTTCTTCTTCTATCTTAGTCTTTTTCAATAATGGAATCTTCAGAGATTTCTCTATTTTTCAAGTCTTTGAAATATATTTTTGTCAGATTACCTTCTCGAACATTTGGCTTACCATTTTATTTTGTTCCCCATAATGTAATAAGGGGTGACCAATTTCTATCTCTTATAAGGTTTTTGTAATGCATAATGGGCTGACCTTGCTCCTTGTGTAGAATAAAGTATTTACCTTTTGTCAAGCCTACTATTTCATTTCTTCCTTTCAGCTAGTAACTATTAACATACTCTTTGAAATCCACTTCCTCTTCAATCAAATGTGGCATGAAGTTTGTTTTATTTTCACACATCCTATAAGTGTCCATCATCTCTGCCACACTCCATACATCTTTCCTCCTTATACATTTACATATGTTTCCAAATATGTTATTGATTTCCTCATGGGTATGTTCAATAGGTAGAAATCTAACCTTGACATCAAGGAAAACACCTTTGTAGACAAAGAGAGATAAATATTGCAACATACACCTGTACAAAAAACATGATTTTGTCAATTTGTAAATGTAACATTAGTTCCATATAAGGTTTAATATTTTTTAAATATAATTATGATAGAAATGCCTATTATTATTATCCCCACAACAATTGTCTAGTTGAATTACCTATTATTGAAGGAACCAATTGATTGTTCTTTTTCTCTATATTTCTTGTATCAAGGTAGCAGTTGTTAGACAAAAGTGAATCATACAATGGATATTTTTAAGATCTAGGTTTATATAGTAAATATCCATAAGCATATTTCATTATTGTATCCATATCCCTAAAGCCCTTGTTCAATGAGGTGATAGTAAATTTAGACCCTCCAAGAACATATGGAAAAAAAGGCCCATATTTGCCTACACCATAACCATGTATTATATTTCCTATAATTTATAAATCTAATATTCTATTGATAACTACTTTGATTTTTGGCATTATCCTCAATACAAATGTTTTTTGATGTTTCACCTTATCATGAATGGCATTGAGGAATTCTTGTGGGTATTCCTCTGAAATTTGTTTATGTGTGTAATACATTTATATTTCAAAAGGTATTTGATTTGAGTGCATCACAAATTCTTGATCAATACACTCTTATTGATCTCTAGAGATGGACCTAAAGCATTTATATTGAGTCAACAAGATGCATGTTTTACACCTAGTGAATTCATCAGATGTGGCAATGGTCACATCATGAATATTAGTTCTCCACATGTTATTGAAGTTTGGTTGGGATATTGGCTCATATTTCATATCTTCTAGTTGTGCATTGATGTGGTGCCTCATAAATTCTTTAGTGAAACATGATGTAATATGTCAAACATTTTATCATGAGCCGTATATATTTACTTATTATATCAGTCATGGAGAAACATCTACAAAATCATCCACCAGTTGGTCCAATAAATCTTTAGCTACCATTGTCTTCTATTGTGGATTTTATCAAAATTTCCCTACATGAAATGCATTTCATTCCCCATTTTTATGAAAATTTTGAATGCCAAAAAATCTATTTCTCTTCAATCCATATATTTTAATTCAACATTCAAAATAGATCTCTGTTCCCTAAAAATCAATGCTAGTTTTGTTTTTATTTTAATCAAATAAACTGGTAGAAAGGGCATCCAAGACATATTGCCTCCTATCTATTGTGGTGGAATAAAGAAACTTCATCTTTGAAAATTTTAGAATCTCAAATGATAATCCTAAATAAAATCATTTTTTGGTGCAACATTTATCCACATACATTGTTGAAATATCACTATCTATGCTTTCATCAAACTCCACTTGGTTGAGTGAAGTGGTTGGCTAATTTCTTTTTTAGCCTAAGTATTTGTAGGCACAAGTTAATTTTTTTGGATGACTTTACATTAGGAATGTCAAGAAATGAGTTACTTCATTATCCATTACATTCTAAACATTTTGATTTTATTTCTAATTTGGTGTCATGTATGGTAAATTGATTACTTTATAAGCCTTAGTGTCCACTATTTTGTTGGAAGGCCATCTAATGATAGATGTTTTAGTTCCCTCTATATTGCAAGTCTCAAATGTTTCATAACTTCCCTTATGTAAATTAACAATTAATTTTCTAAAATTGGGATAGGAATGAAACTAAAAATCTCCCTTGGTTGTGAAAATACAACATAACCAAAAGTAATTTTTTCATCATTTGTAAGAGTTGTACATTTGTGCAACAAATGTAGCCTTTTCTCAAGAAAAGTTTTTCTTAGGCTTTGAAATGTGATAGCATCATCGATATATCAAAAAAATGAATCCAAGCAATGGTTTTCTTGTTGAAATGGTTGTGTATGTAGAATTTAACTCAAATTATTTTGTCTTTGTTCCATGTCATTATCTATAGAAAACTTGTCTATGATGTGTTGCATCATTTTTGTGTTCCATATAGTAAAACTATCAACTACATCCTATAAATTATCCACAAAATCTACAAGAAATGGAAGTGGTTGCACTTACACATTCAATAGGTATTTCCTAATTGTGGCATCTGGAAGTGAGATTTATCGGTTCCATAGATTTAGTGTCTAGACTTGCCACTTTGTGTATTCTTCCTTAACCAATGACCTTACCATTATTTATGAGAGAGACATAGTATCCATAATGGAAAGCCATTGTTGTATGATTTTTTAGCCTGGACATTTGCAAAAGACATGAAAAGAGTTGTTAATCAGGTTATTTATAAAATCAATCTAAATTATACATGTATGTAGGAGATAAAGTTATATTTATACAAAAACAAAAGCATGGAGATATGTTAAAACCTAAAATTTTAAAAATGTAATGTATAATTTTTTTTTATGGTATGGTTTATTTCAATCCAAAAAAAAATAGAATTTAATATCATATACTGCATACTTCAATTCTTACTTCAAAGTAAAATAGCCGCATAGAGAAAAATAACTAATTAAGTCAATATTAAACCAGGTACTTTATTACAATATAAAATGATAATGAGAAATGGGGTTTTTTATAAAAAATATGGAAAATAATTAGATTTTTATATTTCGGGATCCTTTATTTGATTTGAACCTTTGTTGTCAACCCAAAAGTTTGAAGGTATCTCTTAGGAGATACCTTTCAAATATGGCTATGGGTACCCTTAAGGTTTTTAAGGGCCTTGTAATACCTTCAAGGGTAGCTATGACATTAAAATTAATACTTCATTTTTCAATAGTTAAAGACATATGGCATGCACCCATGAACCCATGACATTTAAACATGAATCCCTTGACAGAATTCCTTTGCCTTATGTTTTAGACTTATGTTTTCAGGACTATCTTTGTCATCCTTTTGGGACTTATTATTTCAAATCTCATCCTATTATTATTTTGTCGATATTTTTGCCACATACTAATTCTTACAGATTTATCCTTATTGGGAAAGCTATTATGGACATTTTGTCTAAAATAGTTCCCCTAATGGAATTGGTCTGTGGGATTTTTTGTTACAGGCATTTTCTTGACGTAATTTAAATTGAATTTTGTCCCCCTTTAAACCTTACCCTTCAAACCTTTTCGAGATACCCTTTGACTTTTGTGAAGTAGAAATTTTGGGAATTTTGTCATGTATAGAGGCCCTATGGAATAAACCCTTCCCCTCTCACTTACCCATCAAAAGTTTTATCAAGGGCATATTCCATTCAGATTTCATGAAATTACCCTTTGAATATTTGAAATTTCCCTTCAGGACTTTTGTAATGGCCCTCCTACCCTTTAGCTAATTCTTTTGAACATTTTATTTAAGATAATTGACCCTTTCAAATAATTGTTGCAAACATTTTATGTGAAAACAACTCCCCCAAAATAAGTTCCCTAAAGGGCATGCCCTTCAGGCATTTTAAAAGTGACCTTTTAAACATTTTGAAGTGGTGACTAACCCTTTGGGACATTTTTCCCAGACCCTTTACCCTATGAGACCTATCCTTTATAAATTTGTCCCTACCCCTTTGCCATACCAAGCCTACCCTTTGCGATATTCGTTTGGGTCTCTTTACCTTACAAAAAGTACCATTCGACCTCTTTGTAATGAACCGTTTCCATTGAACATACCCTTTGGGATTTTATCTTCACAAGAATTTGGCCCCCTTTGAAAGGACTACTTACCCTTCAGAATAATTATCATATCCCTTTCCCCCACCAAAAATACCCTATAGAGTAAACCCTTTAGCCATTTTACCATGAAGTAGAATGTTCATATCTAAAGGCACATACCCTTCAAAATTTATGTAACATCACTTTTCAAATGACCCTTAGTCATGTGAAAGTGCCCTTAGATAAATTCAAAGTGCCCTTTAGGATAAATATCTTAGAACTTTTGACTGATATGATTCTGCCTTTGTCTAATTATGTGTGTGTAATTACTACTAGTAAGAGGCATAGGTTTTGAGAGAACTTATCCTTTTAAAAAACATCTAGGAGAGTAGTTCTTGAAAAACACAAAAGTGTTCTTTTCATACTTACCCTACCCTCCTTTTTTATTTCGGTTTAAATATCTACCCACTTTAGATTAGTAACCACCCAATGAACTCACATAGAGATTCACTACCCCTATATGAACCATACCTCTATCCAAAAAACCTTATCAACAACTTGCATCCCCTACCTACTATTCTATCAATAGGTTGAAATAAACCACATACTTTAAAATCATGCCCTAGAGTAGAGTTTACCTCTATTGAGATCTTAAAATGTTAGAGGCTACCTTGTTACAATTGTAGTGTGCATAAAACCCACATCAATAGTTATCTCCTAGGAGATACCTTGAAGGGCCTTGGAATACCTTACATGTTGATTTAAAAGTTCCTTTCAAGAGATTTGATATAACCATGACACCTTTTCATTTGACAAGAACCCTAATGCACATGCCTAGATTTTTTCTTCAATGTATCTCTTAGGAGATACCTTAAACATGCACATGATTGGAATTTTATTTCTAGGTATTTCCTAATAAATACCTTGAAGGGCCTTGGAATACCTTCCATTTTGATTACAAATGTCCTTTCAAAGGATTTGATATAACCATGACAAATTTTTATTTGGCAAGAACATTCATGCACTTGAACATAAACTAAGGCGATGCACCGAGAGATTTAAAATGCTTAAACTATAATTTCATAAAATAGATAAAAACCTTAAACACTAAAAACCATAAAGGAGAATAAATCATAAATTTAAGATCTATAATGAAAGAAAATATTGATGCTATAGAATTAGAGGAAAAGAGATGACAAACACAGATAATTTCCCATAAAAATTGACATAGAATATCACATCCTCTTCATTGTTAGATAGAGAAATGAATATAGAAGGCCTTAAGGGCACATAAAAAATGTCTAGTCACACCTATGAGGGGAACTTATTAAGGTCAAAGAATGTAAAAATGTTAACTATTATTACTCCTATTCTATGACAAATGGTGGGATATAAAATAACTAAAATAAGAAAAAATGAAAACTGACACTTTTTATAAGGAAAGTGCCTAGAATATATAAGCCAGATGGCCTCTCAAGAGGATGACACATACAAATTCTAGCACTCATGCCAATGATGATGCCATTGATGGTATCATCTCTTCTTCTTTTCAATAACATGGTGGGTACCCTTTTATTTTCTTCAATTAATGACATGAGTTTAAAGAATGATAGAAGAAAATTGCTCATTTATAAGTGCAAGGACACCATGTGTTGAGCTCACACTTCTTTAGGGAGATTTGAGATATCTTTTAGTGAGGCTGAGTGTGAGAGCACCATGTGTTTTTAAGTCACTCTTTTAGGGAAAGAAAGGCATCCCTTTGTAAAACTAAGTGCAAATATACCATATGTTAATCTATCACTCCACTAAAGTGATGTGAGAGCTTCATCAAACCAGGTGATCATCAGAATGACATGTGGTCAAAAAGGATGAGGTAGGGACTTCAAAATTTTTTTGGGAATAATCCTTGAAAAAAGAACAATCCAAAAAGGGTAACCATTGGAGGCTGCTAAGGAATCACAAAATACTGAGCATGCCTGAAGCCAAAGATGAACTATTCTAAAATAACAAACATGGATTTTGATGCATAGTTCTTGTTGACTCATAGGGATATCCACCTATGGATTAGAGAACCAAAAAATTTGATACCTTTACCAAGAAAATAAAAATTAAGAAAATGGGAGGAAGGTGCAGAAACCTATAATTTTTGAAGGGATACCTATAAGGGCACCCATTCCTCCTCCATATGTAGGGTCTTCTTATTGAGGGCCTTAAAGGATCTATCTATATCTATCATCTCCTTAAAGGAGATGTTTCCCATGCCTTAAAAAACTAACAATATTTGAAACCAAAAGATCTGAACTTGAACTTGACTTGGGTTGGTAGAAAAAGTAAAGGAAAAGAGCCCAATCCAAACTCAGATAGAACTCAACATTGAATAGAGTGCCATATATAAATATATGAAAACCAATATCCTTAGATATTTTTTCACATATATTCCATTTTAGGATCCAAGGCATTGGGTAGATATGTGACTAAGTAAGAAAACCATCTCAATTCAGGCCCTTGATAAACCACCATTCAAGATAGGCATGACATGTCCCTATTAGATATAAATATTTTATCTTCTTGATGAGATCTATTAGAATACCAATATATCATAGCTTGGTTATTTGGAAAGTAGTTGGAGCATTTACTTCCAGTCAGATAATTACTTGCCACTTTTGGCAAAACCTTGTATTAGTGTGTAGCTTGCTTGAAATAAAATGATTTGGAAGCTATATAGGCAAATCACAAATATATTTCTCATAAATACCTATTATGATAGGACTAAAAGCCTATTAAAACATCTCTTAGAGATGATAGCTCATTGATTATCATTAATAATGTGTTTTCCCACTCTCTCCTCTTCCCCTTCTCCTATATTAACCCTTTCTTTTCATTTTTGAAAGCATCTCTTGAGGACCTTAGATTTGAGAATTTATTTTATCTTTTTGAGAGATGGGACATTCCTTTAGATACTTCAAAGTATCCTTAGCTCTATTAGCCCTGACCTTGTCAAGTATTTATAAGAACCACCTAAATCTATGTTTGACAAGTTGGCATTGTGTGAAGGAGAATCTTCCTCATTCATGGTCATTATTTTCTAACTTTATTTTAGGTATTTTCAATTTTGTTTATATGTATATATTAGTGTTATATTTTTAACCTCTCCTATGAAATACTTATGCAAATTATCTTGATCTTAAGGTTGTGTGAGTTAGTACTATTCTTTTGATATTCTAGTGTGGGTTTAAACTTTTGGAAGTTCCCTTTTATGTTTGGTGAATTTCCTATTAAATTTATTAGGATAAATTAATATATTTATAACCCTTTTACCATGAAGCATTAGGCTTATTTTTAGTTCTAGGTGAGCATCAAAGAGGAAGCCGGCCTACTCTGGAGATTCAGCTCCAACATAGGTGACCCATAGCCTGGGGTTGTTACCATTGATTGACTAGGGTTTGAATGAGGAGACATGAATAATATCCCTACTTATCTTAGGGTAAAATTCTAGCTAATAATAATAACCATGACAAATTTTTATTTGGCAAGAACACTGATGCACACTATTCAAATTTTCTTTCAAAATATGTCCCAGGAGATACCTTAAACATGCACATGATTGGAATTTTATTTCAAGGTATCTCTTAGGATATACCTCAAAGGTCCTTGCCTTTTATTTTTATTTAAAATTTCCTTTCAAGGTATCATATATAACCATGACAATTTGTTATTTGGCAAGAACACGCATGCATAGTATTAACATTTTATTTGGAGATATGTCCTAGGAGATACCTTGAACATGCACACGATTGAAATTTTTTTCTAGGTATATCCTAGGATATACCTTGACGTACCTTGAAATATCTTCCATTTTTATTAAAAATGTCCTTGCAAGGTATTAGATATAACCATGATAACTTTTTATTTGGTAAGAACATCGATACACACTATTAGAATTTTCTTTCAAGATATCTCCTAGGGGATACCTTGAACATGCACATGATTGGAATTTTATTTCATGATATTTCCTAGGAGATACCTTGAAGTGCATTGGAATAGCTTCCATTTTGATTAAAAATGTATTTTTAAGGGATTAGGCATGACCATGACAACTTTTTATTTGGAAAGAACACTAATGCACACTATTGGAATTTTCTTTCAAGATATCTCCTAAGAGATACCTTAAACATGCACATGATTGGAATTTTATTTCAAGGTATCTCTTAAGGTATACATCTAAGTACCTTAGAATACCTTCCATGTTGATTGAAAATTTCATTTTAAGGGATTAGATATAACCATGACAATTTTTTATTTTACAAGAACATTATTGCACACTATCAAAATTTTCTTTCTTAGGATATCTCCTAGGAGATACCTTCAACATGCACATGATTGGAATTTTCATTAAAGGTATCTCCTAGGATATACCTCAAAAAAACTTGGAATACCTAATTTATTTATTTAAAATTTTCTTACAAGTAATTAGATATAATGATGATAACTTTTTATTTGGTAAGAACCCTGATGCACACTATTGGAATTTTCTTTCGATATATCTTATAGGAGATACCTAAAACATGCACACAATTAGAATTTTCATTCAAGGTATCCCTTAGGAGATAACTAAAATGTATTTTGATAACTTCTATGTTGATTTTAAAGGTCCTTGTAAAGGATTAGATGTAACCATGACAACTTTTTATTTGGCAAGAACACTCATGCACACTATTGGAATTTTCTTTCAAGATATCTCCTAGGAGATATCTAAAATTTCATTGGAATACCTTCCATGTTGATTGGAAATTTATTTCAAGATATCTCTTAGGAGATACCTAAAATTTCATTGGAATACCTTCCATGTTGATTTTAAATGTCCTTGAAATGTATTAGATATAACCATGATGCCTTTTTATTTTTCAAGAACACTCATGCACACTATTAGAATTTTATTTCATGATATCTCCTAGGAGATACCTTAAACATGCACATGATTGAAATTGTATTTCAAGGTATATCCCAGGAGATACCTCAAAGGACCTTGGAATATATTCCATGTTTATTTAAAAGTTCCTTGCAAGTGATTATATATAACCATGACAACTTTTTATTTGGCAAGAACACTGATGTACACTATTAGAATTTTCTTTCCTAGAAGAAACCTTGAACATGCACATGATTAGAATTTTGTTTCAAGGTATCTCCTAGGAGATACCTTGAGGGGCCTTGGAATACCTTCCATGTTGATCATAAAGGTCCTTGAAATGGATTTTATATAACCATGGAACCCTTTTATTTTGTAAGAACCTTGATGCCAGGTCTAATTACCTATGAAAATGATGCATAGCAATCTCACAACCAACTAAAATTAGAGGGCCCCACCAAAAAGCTTGACATGAATAGAAATATTCCACATGGCATAGTACAAAAAATTCATTACACTAAGTTATATTTTGAGAGCCCTCGAGAACAATCAGAAGGTGCCACATGTTAAAAGGTGACAAAATTTATCTTTAAATATAAAATTGATGGCAAATCAAAGGTAAATCAATATTAAATTTGAATTATAATGCAATTGAATGACAAAGTCAATAACTACAAATGTCCCATAGCCTTATATCATTCCAATGTTAGTCTAGATATGAATTAGATCTAATCAGTTTGATTTCAAATATGTGTTATCTAAGTTACTAAAAAAAATCAAAGGAGATCTATTGTTCTTTGTTGTTGCAAGGGAACTTTCTTTTTTACCCTGCCTTACTCCCTCCTTTTGAAAATTTTTAACATGAATCATATTAAATTAATGTTCATTGTGTATATCCATTTATTTATTTAAGATTTTGGGTTTATATTGGTAAATACAAAGTAATTTACATCATAATAAATTTAGGTAGATTATGTCACTACCATATTCCTATTGTCCCTATAGTAGGGTTTGCTTACAAACTAAAAGGTGGTAAGTTGTAACCACATAATCTTTCTAGAAAAATTAATTGAAGCACCAAGGTGTGACTACCATACTCCTATTATCCCTATAATCTAAGAAACGTTATTCTATTGCTTACATTAAATCCTTAACATAGACACACATCAACAGTATGGAAGGACCTGAGGATGAATCTAAATATTCTCAATCTAATATTTCTTATCATGCACTTTTAGGTATTATTACTCCTCAAAATATTAAGGTGGTTGGTTTCCTCAAGAAATAAATTTCAAATATATTTATTTACTCTAGGAGTACACACAAATTTTTCAATAGTAAGTTGGATACTCAATTGAACTATTTCATTTATCTAGCTCCAAAATTTCAAACACTAATTACAGGTGGGGGTATAGTCAATTGTTTTAGTAAATTCCATAGTATAAATCTATGGGATATTATTTATTATATTATCTTATGATTTTTATTATCATGAATGGGGCTAACATTTTTTTTGGATTGTAATAGCTCAACACTTTATGCACAATTGAGATGAATTTTGAGTAACTATTCATGCCCATTATTTGGAAGGAATGACATTTGACCTACATGGTTTATTGGCTAAATTTATGCAAATGGTTAGTTTTTTCTAGATGATTAATAAGATGATTAAAAATATACAAAATAATTATTGTGCGATTATTTTTCATAGAATTTAAACCAAATGAAGAGTCTACCCATATTGAATTACAATTGGTAGAGTCTACCTATTTTTGTCTATTGCATCCACTTGACTCCTTTGATCTCTTTTCCTTTTAGAATGTCAACTAACTCCCAAGCTTGATTTCTCTCTATGGTAGAAAAGGTAGGATGTGTAGGCCCAGGTGAGATGCAACCAACAAGACTAAGTAAAAAAAAATTGAGACTATGGGGATAGTCCAGACCAAAAAATAGTTCAATAAATGCTCTAAATAAACATTCAAGAAGATATAAAATAGGGGAGAGCAAAGTTATATCAATAAAACATAGAATCTGCATGTATTAAATTCACTTAAAATACTATTAAAACTTGTTTATAATGCATAAACTTGTATACCCCATATGTTTGAATCTTTCCACCTTTGGGGTGGCCCGTGTTTTATGGCTAGTGTTTAAATCTATTTTAATGTTGATACATTTTGTTTTTGTTTCCTAGGATACCTATTTAGAGTTGTTTCTGTTGATATTATTCATATTTATTTTTTTGGCTACCTATTTGGAGCCATTTTTATATTGAACTATCAATTATTATGTCTACTAATGGGGGATGCCCCATAGCTACTTTTTGTCTCTACTAGATACTTTGTATATTTTTAGCATTTTTGATGCATATATTAGTAATTGATCTTCAATATATAAAAAAGTATTAATTTCTATTAACATGTGAATCATGTCAAGAAAATCTCACCATACCCAATTTAATCTCATGCATTAAACATATATATTTTATTACTAATTAATGTTATAATTACTGTATTTAAAATATTTGGTCCTTAATCTCACCATATTCCAAGTGGAAAGAGCATTTGGACATCAATGGGTCCTTGTCAAGTTATAAATTGGTCCTTTTAGTTGGTCTGGGTGATTATCTATAATTTTTTAAATTTGAAACAATTAAATATATTAGTTATTAATATTATTCAATTATAATTATTAAAAAATATCAACTTGAATCATCTTAACATTCATCATTTGGGTCCCTATTAGTTTTTCGCACATAATAAGTAATAAATAAATAAATAATAATCAATATTAGTAATCACTAAACAACCCTAGTAATCTCTATAATTTCATTATTTCAACCATCATTTTATATTATATTATGTTTTCTATTATCATGGATGGTGCTAACATTTTTTTTGGATTGTAATGGCTCACCACTTTATGCACACTTGAGATGAATTTTGAGTAACTATTCATGATCATTCATTTAGAAGGAAGGACATTTTAACTGCATGGTTTATTGGCTAAATCTACATAATCGATTAGTTTTCACTAGATGATGAAGGTGATCAAAAGTTGTGTAACTATTTTTTATAGAATTTAAACCAAATAAGGAGTCTAACCATATTGAATTACAAATAGACCTTGAGTCTACCCATTTTGTCTTATACACCCACTTGAACCCTTTGACCTCTTTTCCTTTTGTACTGAGCTTTACAATAGGGCTCAATGTTACCTAGGCCAACCTAGGGCCTCCTTGAGCTCAAAATAAATTCTTAAAAATTATACTATTTTTTATTAAAAATTGATTGAAGTGTATACATGCAAATTATTTGGATTTATATTTATTTTATTATTTTATAAAATTTTAGTGTTACAATTTGAAAACCATGCTTGCCCAAAAAATAGTCTTGTACACACTCTTTTAGCAAAAGGCTCGCTAAAATCATCGCTGGGCACACTCCAATAGGCCCAAAAATATTAAAATAATCTAAATCTTAGAAATTTCATAACATTAAGTGATAAAATGAATAAAAGGGCCAAGTCAACACAAATAAATCACACATTTTAGATAAATTATAAAAATGTATTGAATACATTCTAGATCCGATAGTAGTTTCTGAAGAGTGTTTCCAAGAACCAAATTTTCAAGAAAATGCAAAATTTGGAGATAATAACAAAGAAGAATAAGGTGTTTCTAAAAATGAATCTGAGTCTAATGTGGGGGTAATTTAAAAAACCCATAATTGTCCTTTACAAAAGATAGTAGGGGGAGTGAAGAGAGGCCATGAATCTAAAATATTAGATTCATCTAAAGAGATGCATATAAAGTTAAATTCAAAAATTTTGAATCATGATATGCAAATTGGTTGTGGTAAACTCAAAAGGAGAGTGTTAAAAGGTAAAAAGGGAAAGACAATGAACATTTTAGATTACTTTCCCACCAACTGATGGCTTTGATGTTGTTGTTGGTACTCAAGTGTTTGAAAGAACTGTTTTTAATTATTTTTTAGGCTTTTGGCTATTTGGTATATTTGGTTCTTGTTTGACCATGGTGTTTCTTCTTAGATTTTTTTGGTTATTTTTTAAAACTTTGCATTTTTTAATAGAGTGCAAGGGACCCATAGAACCTTGGTATTGATATAAAAAAATATATCCATTAAATGCCATTAAGATTAAATACCTAAAAATAATGATCTATAAAAATGATACTAACACATATCGTCAATGCTTCAGATACTCTACCACCTACTCTATTCTAATCTATCATCACTTAAGAGTGTATGTTCAAAAAAATAGGAATATGTAGAAACATGAATATATCTGGTCAGATATGTTTGGTGGCTTTTTTTCCTCTTAAAAAAGTGTGAAAATTATATGGACCCATTTTTTAATGTAAATTTGAATTTCAAATTCATTGGGAACTCTCACCTATTTTTGAACATAAATTCACCTTGGGAGTAGTGAAGGCAAGTGATATGTTTAATATATTAAAATGATATTTATATATATATATATATATTATATTAAAATATATAATATTTATTTAAAATATATACTAAAAATATATATTATATAATGTAATATGAGGTTAATTAAAGCTCCACATCCTCTTTAGAAACACCTCTTCAAGCAACCATGGCTATAAATTTCATCAAATTACCCACTAGTGAACTATAATTCAACTTCCAAATTGAATTTATCCTTACATAGATAATAATCCAACTCTCTTTGGCTTGATTACAATGATCATAGGGTCAAATTATGGATCTCATACTTACTAGGGATTTTTTGAAGTTTTATAAAGAGATCTAATGGTGATAGTGAGTCCAAATTATGAGTTTCATACCTTAGATTTTATTTGGATCGAGAATTTATACCTTTGTCTTTCATGGGTTCATAAAATCTTTAAATCTATCAGTTCTTACTTATATGGTGGCATTGTAGCATTTCTGTAACATCTAGCTCATTAATATTTAAAAGTGACGGTTCCCCTTTGAAAAAATCCTCTATAATTCTCATTGTACTATGGTCTTGTAGAGAAATATTGAACATTTTCTAATTTTGATAATCCCTTGGATGTGATCCAAAACCCATAGTAGGAGACCCATCAAGTGTAATTTGTTATGATGAGTTTGTTATTGTTTTATTGGAATGAAATTCCCTAAACCATACAAATCTACATTTAAATACAATCTATACATGGAAAGTCCATATATATAAATACTATATATAGACTTATTAAAGTGGTATAAGGTAGACTGCTTATGCCCTCACATAACCATAATTTAGATAAGCACACAAAATCCTTTCCCAAGAAGTCTTTGAGTTACTAGGTATGATTTTGTGTCACTTATTTTAATTCCCATTTTGGGGTTGAATTCATCTCTAAATATTAATTTTTAATTTCAAGAAAGGTAACTCATCCTCACAATTATTTGAATTGGTGAATTAATTTAATTATCTTAAAGGTATCCCTTGGAGACTAAAAAATAGGGTGTGAAATCCCTATTAGATTATTTGCTTATGTGATATCTTCAAAAATTGTGGATGAAACTCCACTTATTATGCAAGATCTTATTATTTCTACATCATTAGCACATTGAATTTCTACATCAAAATTGTAACTCCCTTGGTTTCGATCAAGGGGAATCTATATTCATTGGATAAAGATCTCAGTTGTGGGTGATCAAGTTTTTTCTTGGTGATTGCAATGGATAAATTGCTTTTGTTACAATGGCACTTAAAAAATTAGAAGTGACCAAGAAGAATTTTGGGTTTAGAAATATGATAAAAATTTGAGGTGGACATATATATTCGAAATACACCATATATTCCAATGTGCATTCCTACTATTATACCACCACCACCACTTGTTTCTTTAAATAATTAATAATATTACATCTTCAAAAAATGTAGATAAAACTCCATTTATTATGCAAGAGCCTAATAATTATTTCTAAATCATTACCATCATTTTCAAAGTTCTATGAAGATAATTTTACTTCTATTTCCATATTTGAACTTTTATAATTCTCATTGTATTATGGTCTTCTAGTAAATTATTGAACATTTTCTAATTTTGATGATCCCTTGGATGTGATCCAAAATAAATGGTAGCAAACCCATCAAGTTTAATTTATTTCAATAAATCTATTGTTATTTTATTGGAATGAAATTTCCTAAACTATATAAATTTACATTTAGATATAATCTATAAATAGAAAGTCTATATATATATATATATATATATATATATATATATATATATATATATATATATATATATATATATATATATATTAGAGTGTTCTAAGGTAGATTGCTTATGCCCTCACATAAATATAATTTAGATAAGCACACAAAATCTTTTTCCAAGAGGTCTTTGAGTTACTAGGTATGATTTTGTTTCACTTATTTCAACTACCATTTTGGGATCAAATTCATCTCCTAATATTAATTTGTATGTTCAAAAAAGGTGACTTACCCTCATAGGTATTTGAATTTCTAAATTAAATTATCTCAAAGGTATTCTTAGGGGCCTAAAAATTAAGGATTCAAATCCCTATTAGACAATTTACTTATGTTACATATTTAAAAATGTGGATGAAACTCCATTTATTATGGAAGAACCTATTATTTATAAATTATTAGCATAATCTCTATGTCAAAATTTCAACTCCCTTCATTTTGATAGTGGAGCATCTGTATTCACTAGATAAGGATCTCAGTTGTGGGTGATTAGGTTTTGTCTTGATGATTGCAATGGATAAATTGATTTTGTTACAATATCACTAAAAAAATTAGAAGTAACCAAGAAGAATTTTGGGTTTAAAAATATGATAAAAATTTGAAGTGAACATATATGTTCAAAAGACACCATCTATTTGAATGTGCATGCCTACTATTATACCACCATCACTTGTTTCTCCTAATAATTAATAATATTTCATCTTCAAAAATGTGGATGAAACTCCACTTATTATGCAAGAGCCTAATAATTATTTCTAAATCATTACCATCGGTTCCAAATTTCCATGATGATAATTTTACTTATATTTCCATATTTAAACTTCTATAATTTTAATTTTACTATGGTCATATAGTGGATTATTTAACATTTTTTAATTCAGATGATCTGCTAGATGTGATCTAAAACCCATGGTAGGATACCCATCAAGTGTAATTTATTGTGATGAGTTTGTTTCTATTTTATTTCCCTAAATTATAAAAATTTACATTGAGATACAATCTATAAATAGAAATTATATATAGAGAAATAATAAATATAAAATTATTAAAGTGTTCTAAGGTAGACCGCTTATGCCCTCACATAACCATAATTTAGATAAGCACACAAAATCATTTCTCTAGAGGTCTTTAAGTTACTAGGTATGATTTTGTGTCACTTATTTTATTTACCATTTTTTGGTCCAATTAATCTCCAAATATTATTTTGTAAGTTCAATAAAGGTGACTCACCCTAACAAATATATGAATTGGTTAATTAAATTATCTCTAAGTATTCCTAGGGGGGAAAAAATTAAAGAGTTAAATCCCTATTAGATAATTTACTTATGTGACATCTTCAAAAAAATGTGGATAAAACTCCACTTATTATGCAATAGCCTATTCTTTCTAAATCATTAGCACATTGAATCTCTACGTAAAAATTGTAACTCCCTTGGTTTTTATCAGGTGCATCTGTATTCTCTAGATAAGGGGCTCAATTGTGGGTGATCAGGTTTTGTCTTTGTGATTGCAATCGATAAATTACTTTTGTTACAATGATGCTAAAAAAATTAGAAGTGACCAAGAATAATGTTAGGTTTAGAAATATGATAAAATTTTGAAGAGGAAAAATATGTTTGAAAGACATCATCTATTCCAATATGCATTCCTACTATTATACCACGACCACTTGTTTATCCCAATAATTATTAATTTTACATCTTAAAAAAATGTAGATGAAAGTCCACTTATTATGCAAGATCCTTATAATTATTTCTAAATCATTACTATCAGTTCTAGATTTATATGATGATAATTTTAATTCTATTTCCATATTTGAACTTCTATAATTTTCATTGTACTATGGTCTTTTATCAAATAAATGAATATTTTATAATTTTGATGATCCCCTGGATGTGAACCAAAACCCATAGTAGAAGATCCATCAAGTGTAATTTTTTATGACGAGTTTGTTTCTATTTTATTTCCATAAATTATACAAATGTATATTTAAATAGAATCTCTAAATGGAAAGTCTATATATATAAATACTATAGATAGACGTATTAAAGTGTTTTTGAGGTAGACTGCTTATGCCTTCCCATAACCATAATTTAGATAAGCACACAAAATCCTTTCCCAAGAGGTCTTTCAGTTACAGGATATGATTTTGTGTCACTAATTTTAATTCATATTTTGGGGTTGAATTCATCTCAAAATATTAGTTTTTAAGTTCAAGAAAGGTGACTCATCTTCACAGGTATTTGAATTGGTGAAATAATTTAATTATCTCAAATGTATTCTTGGGAGGCTAAAAATTAAGGTGTCAAATATCTATTAGATGATTTTATTATGTTACATATTCAAAAATTTGGTTGAAACTCCTCTTATTATATAAGATCCTTTTATTTATATATCATTATCACATTGAATCTCTACGTCAAAATTACAACTCCCTTGCTTTCGATCAGGGGGCATTTGTATTAGTTGGATAAGGAGCTCAACTGTGGGTAATCAAGTTATGTTTTGGTGATTGCAATGTATAAATTTATTTTGTTAAAATGGTGCTAAATAATTAAAATCAACCAAGAAGAATTTTGGGTTTAAAAATATGATAAAAATTTGAAGTGGACATATATGTTCAAAAGACACCATCTACTCCATTGTGCACACCTACAATTATACCACCACCACTTATTTATCCTAATAATTAATAATGTTACATATTCAAAAAATGTGGATGAAACTTCACTTATTATGCAAAACCCTAATAATTATTTATAAATCATTACCATCAGTTCTAAAGTTTCATGATGATAATTTTAATTCTATTTTAATTTTTGAACTTCTATAATTTTCATTTTACTATGGTCTTGTAGAGGATTATTGAACATTTTCTAATTATGATGATCCCTTGGATGTGATCCAAAACCCATAGTAGGAGACCCATCAAGTGTAATTTTTTACAATGAGTTTGTTGTTTTATTGGAATGAAATTCCTTGAATTATACAAATCTACATTTAAATACAATCTATAAATGAAAAGTCCATATATATAAATACTATATATAGACTTATTAAAGTGTTATAAGGTAGAGTGTTTATGTCCTCACATAACCATAATTTAGATAAGCACACAAAATCCTTTCCCAATAAGTATTTGAGTTAATAGGTATGATTTTTTATCGCTTATTTTAATTCCCATTTTGGGGTTGAATTCATCTCTAAATATTAGTTTGTAAATTCAAAAAATCCAACTCGTCCTCACATGTATTTGAATTTGTGAATTAATTTAATTATCTCAAAGGTATTCCTTGGCGGCTAAAAATTATGGTGTCAAATCCCTTTTAGATGATTTGCTTATATTGTATCTTCAAAAAATGTGGATGAGACTCTACTTATTATGAAAGAGCCTATTATTTATACATCATTAGCACATTGAATCTCTACGTCAAAATTATAACTCCCTTGGTTTCAATTAGGGGGCATCTATATTCACAGGATAAAGAGCTCAGTTGTGGGTGATCACGGTTTGTCTTGGTGATTTCAATGGATAAATTAATTTTGTTGCAATGGAGCTAAAAAAAATAGAAGTGACCAAGAAGAATTTTGGGTTTAGATATATGATAAAAAAAATTGAGGTAGACATATACGTTCGAAAGACACCATCTATTCCAATGTGCATGCCTACTATTATACCACCACCACTTGTTTCTCCTAATAATTAATAATGTTACATCTTCAAAAAATACGGATAAAAATCTATTTATTATGCAAGAGCCTAATAATTATTTATAAATAATTACCATCGGTTCCAAAGTTCAATGATGATAATTTTAATTATATTTTCATATTTGAACTTTGATAATTCTAATTGTACTATAGTCTTGTAGTGGATTATTAAATATTTTCTAATAATGATGATCTCTTGGATGTGATCCAAAACCAATGGTATCAAACCCATCAAGCGTAATTTATTGCAATGAATCTATTGCTATTTTATTGAAATGAAATTCCCTAAACTAAATAAATCTACATTTAGGTACAATCTATAAATGGAAAGTCTATATATATAAATAATATATATAGACTTATTAAAGTGTTCTGAGGTAGATTGCTTATGCCCTCAGATAACAATAATTTAAATAAGCATACCAAATCCTTTCCTAAGAGGTCTTTGAGTTACTAGGTATGATTTTGTATCACTTGGTTTAATTACCATTTTAGGGTCGAATTCATCTCCATATATTAGTTTGTATGTTCAAAAAAGGTGACTCACCCTCATAGGTATTTGAATTTCTAAATTCAATTATCTCAAAGGTATTCTTGGGGGGGGCTAAAAATTAAGGAGTCAAATGTCTATTAGATAATTTACTTATGTTACATCTTTAAAATGTGAATGAAATCCCATTTATTATGCAAGAGCCTATTATTTATAAATTATTAGCACAATATCTATGTCAAATTTTTATCTCCCTTCATTTCAATAATGGGGCATTTTTATTAACTGGATAAGGAGCTTAGTTTTTGGTGATCAAGTTTTGTCTTGGTGAATTCAATGGATAAATTGTTTTTGTTACAATAGCACTGAAAAAATTAGAAGCAACCAAAAAAAATTATGGGTTTAGAAATATGATAAAAAAATTGAAGTAAACATATATGTTCAAAAGACACCATCTATTCCAATGTGCATTCTTACTATTATACCACCACCACTTGTTTCTCCTCATAACTAAGAATGTTACATCTTTAAAAAATGTGGTTGAGACTCCACTTATTATGCAAGAGCCTAATAATTATTTATAAATCATTACCATTAGTTCCAAATATCCATGATGATAATTTTACTTCTATTTTCATATTTGAACTTCTATAATTTTCATTGTATTATGGTCTTTTAATAGATTATTGAACATTTTCTAATTCTGATGATCCCTTGAATGTGATCTAAAACCTATTCTAGGAGACCCACCAAGTTTAATTTATTGTGACAAGTCTGTTGCTATTTTAATGCCTTAAATTTTATAAATCGGCATTTAGATACAATCTATAAATGGAAAATCTATATATATATATATATATATATATATATATATATATATATATATATATATATATATTAAAGTGTTATGTGATAGACTAATTATGCCCTCACATAACCATAATATAGATAAGCACACAAAATCCTTTTCCAACAAGTCTTTGAGTTAATAGGTATGATTTTCTATCACTTATTTTAATTAACATTTTGGTGCGAATTTGTCTCCAAATATTAATTTGTAATTTCAATAAAGGTGACTCACCCTCATAGGTATTTTAATTAGTGAATTAAATTATCTCAACGGTAATCCTGGGTGGGATAAAAATTGAGTCAAATCCCTATTAGACAATTTGTTTATATTACATCTTCAAAAAATGTGTATGAAACTCCACTTGTTATTTAATAACTTATTATTTTTAAATCATTAGAACATTGAATCTGTACATCAAAGTTATAACTCCCTTGGTTTTGATCAAAGGGGCATCTGTATTTGCTGTATAAGGAGCTCAATTATGAGTGATCAAGTTTTATCTTGGTGATTGCAATGGATAAATTACTTTTGTTATAATGTCACTAAAAAAATTATAAGTGACCAAAAAGAATTTTGAGTTTATAAATATGATAAAAATTTTAAGTGGATATATGTATGGATGAAACTCCACTTATTATGGAAGTTCTTAATAATTATTTCTAAATCATTACCATCAGTTCCTAAGTTCCATGATGATAATTTTACTTCTATTTCCAATTTTTAAATTCTATAATTTTCATTGTACTATGGTCTTGTAGAGGAATATTGAACATTTTCTAATTATGATGATCCCCTAGATGTGATCCAAAACCCATGGTAGGAGAGCCATCGAGTGTAATTTTTTGTGATGATTTTATTGCTATTTTATTAAATGAAATTACCTAAATTATACAAATCTACATTTAAATACAATCTATAAATTGAATGTCTATATATATAAATATTATATATAGACTTATTAAAGTGTTATGAGGTAGACTACTTATACCCTCACATAACCATACTTTAGATAAATACTCAAAATCATTTGCCAATAGGCCTTTGAGTTACTAGGTATGATTTTTGGTCACTTATTTTAGTTACCATTTTGGGGTCAAATTCATCTTCAAATAATATTTTGTAAGTTCATGAAAGATGACACACTCTCACAGGCATTTGAATTGGTGAATTAAATTATCTCAAAGGTATTCGGGGGGAAGGGGGCAGGGGGTTAAAAATTAAGGAGTCAAATCCCTATTAGACAATTTACTTATGTTACATCTTCAAAAAATGTGGATGAAACTTCACTTACTATGCAAGATCCTATTATTTCTAAATCATTACCATAGTTTTCAAAGTTCCATGATGATACTTTTACTTCTATAAACTTTTAAATTATTATAAAATTAAAAATTCTCATGCACTTCAAAATTAGGGTTAAGTTTATCTTTTTCTCTTTCTATTATTTTCTCTCAATTTTTATCTCTCCCCTTTGAAGGCCAAAAAACATTATTTTATTGACTAAACTTAGGTTAACTTTGGCATTAGTGGTGGAAGCGTTGATCCCATTTTTCACTATGATTTCCACAGGTGCTTCTTTTCAAGTATTTAATCTATGTAATGTATTTTTTTACTATATATTTAGTATTTCAGTAGCTTTAATGATCAAAATAATGAAATGGTTGAGATAATGAAATATATTTAGTATCTCAGTAATCCCTATTTAAAGACAATTTTCTTTTGTTACATATTAAAAAAATGTGGATGAAACTCCACTTATTACGCAAGAGCGTATTATTTCTAAATCATTAGCATCATTTCCAAATCTCCATGATGATACTTTTACTTTCATAAACATTTAAATATTATAGAATTAAAAATTCCCTCATGCTTCGAAATTAGGGTTAAATTTTTTTTTTCTCTTTCCATTATTTTCTCTCTCCCTTTTAAAGGTCAAAAAACATTATTTTATTGACTGAACTTAGGCAAACTGTGGCATTAGTGGTGGAAGTGTTGACCCCATTTTTCACTATTATTTTTTTAGGTGCTTCTTTTTAGGTATTTAATTTATGCAATGTAATGTATTGTTTTACTATATGTCTGGTATCTCATTATTTTTAATGGCCAAGATAATGAAATGTATGTAGTATCTTAGTATCTTTAACACTAGTATAATGAAAAATATATCTTTAGTATTACTAGTATAATGAATATACTTATACTTTATGTACATGACCTCTCAAGCCCTAGATAAGATAACCATTTTAAAGATAATGGGATGAGTGGTATAATTATTTAGTTGGTTAGGATGATGAAAATGAGGGATTTGAATGGGAAGGCATGAAATAGCTAGTTGGTTAGGTTGAGGTATAAGATCAAGGTCTTAAGTGACAGCTGGAAGAGGGTGCTCATGGTGATATCAAAAATCTCACCTACATGATACTTCTCATTTGAACTAGTGAACTAGGAAGATATGGAGTTATAATAACCCTGAAAATGGATAAGGATAAGGAAATAAAGTTCTTGGTGATTACTAGGCTTAGGAAAATTGAAAAGGTTGTTGATTGAAAAACCTTGGGATTTGGTTAAACTACTGGGTTGGCTATGACTAGTAAATTTCATCCATAAATAAAATGAGATATGATAAGGTTAGACTCAAGGATAAATAATATAAAGGGGGAGGCTTAGATCTAGATGTATGGAGGTTGTAGGCTTAGCATGCTATGATGCGAATGGGTCTCAATATTGAAGATTCTATTGGGTATTTTTAGTTGTAAATAATTTTAAGATTTTCAAAAATAAGGTTTTGGATAGGAGAAAAATGGACAAGTTATATTCTAAGTTTTGAGTTAATTTCAAACTGCATGTTGTTTTTTGGCATGGGAACATGTACTCTAGGGAAATTTCCTACTCTATGGAGATTAGCTTGTTCAAGAATCATCATCCAAGAGTGAGGTAACCTTGTTAGGATTTTTAAGTGTATTTTATTGTTTAAATTTTGTTTATGAATTTGTTTTTTCTATTTTGAAATGTTAAAATCAAATTTTAGACTTGTTTATATAAGATTTTTGAGTTGTGCTTGTTTTGAGTTTTCGATAAGGATTTAAAAGTTGAAAAAAACTACACTACTTACTAAAGTAAAAGTTCTTGTAAATAAAATAAATGAAATATAAATTTATTTATTTTATTATATTCTAGATATTTTATAAATGAAATATAAGTTAATACTAAAAATTGAACTAAGAATGAAGCTACTGATTTTTAACTTTTCCTTTGTTTTTTAGAATGTAAATTTTCACCAACATGCACTAAAATGGATGTTTTTATTTATTCTTATTTTAAATTAAATTAAAATTAAAACATAATTAGAATTTTAATCTTGACTATAAAAATGTGAAACTAGATCAAAAATTCAAATTTTATGTGTGCAAATACAATCTCTAAGTTTTCAAGATCTAGTCTATCTATACAAGCTAGTATGCTAGTTATTTTGTATTTTTATTATTTTGTATCTAAATAAATGATATGTGAATAGATTAATGAAAATATAAAATTATTATTTATAAATTATAATTAATTTCTTTAATATTCAAATAAAAAAACAAATTTTCTATGTAAACTTTCTTTTGGTTTCCTAGTTTTTGTGCATGTAAGTTTGTTAGTGTTTTTTTTATGTATGTGAATGTGTTCTATGAAAACTAAAATAA
The DNA here is from genome assembly GCA_037957365.1 of Torreya grandis. NCBI lineage: Eukaryota > Viridiplantae > Streptophyta > Pinopsida > Cupressales > Taxaceae > Torreya > Torreya grandis. The sequence continues at coordinate 363,355 of JARHVA010002690.1, forward strand.
AATTGTGTTGATTGTCTGTATATAATCTTCTCAAAATTCTCCACTTGTATTAATTTCTTTAAAGTTTACACTAGTTTTTTTATCTCAAAAACTCCCCCTTCTTTACAAATCACAATGCTCCTTTTATAGATTTCAAGGAAGCATGTCGATCAGTTATAACAACTTAAAAGTGTAAAAAATGTAAATTAAAACTATCCTTTTCACAAAATTTATAAAATTACACTAAACTTTCTAAAAATATTGACCCTGAGGTAATGTGCATACAAATAGCACCTACCTTTACAAAAGAATATTTCACTTCCAAAATTTACAACATTCCCATAAAATAGAATATTCTTAACTACTTGGTAGACCTTGTGATGATGAGGATCCTTGGTTATTTTTAAGTGGAATACTCATTTCCCTTTTATGTTTTTCATCAACTAAATTTAAATTTATAATTGGCTCAAGGAGGAGCTCATCTTCTTCTTTTACCAAATCATTCAGGTCCTTGTCATTTCTCTCTAAATCCTCCTTAATACTTATTGCATTGGCTATCTTTATTTTTTCACTTAGGATCACATCCATGATCTGGTTGTTGTCACCTATAGAACTAACTTGAATTTTTATCCTTACCTCCTCCATAATGAAATTGGTCCTATGTTTGAACTCATCATCCACTATGATGCCCATGGAGATAAGTTTTGTAGGTCCAACAATCATAGTCCCCAAGAATCATTCAATTTTGTCAAGAAATTTTTTATTATCTTTAAGTAGTCTCTCTAAACACTTGGACCATATGCTCAAACTATTGATTTTATCTAAAATCAACCCTAGGATGGTGTTGAGATGAGCAAGATTGATAGTCTTGAAACTAGGGATTTTATCTCCTATCAAGATGTTAATGAACTCTTTCATATTGTCCTTATAACTCTATCATTAAATGACTAAGCCCTTGGTTATTGCATCCTATTGGTTTAGTGCACTATATATTAGCTTTATTGACTTTATAGAGTCAAATATGTCCTAAAATGATCCTTCAAACTTGTCAATCATTACATCAAGAACTAATAAAATTGCCTACTTCTCCAAATCCTCCTCTTTTTGTAGGTTCTTTATTCACTATTGTTGGCATTTGATGTTAGTTTGTAATTTGGCTAATTGGGATTTTCCTAACCCAAGTATATCCTTCTCATGGATGGGGTCCTCACCTAGTCCTTATCTCCCAACTAGAGTCAAGATAAAAAATGATTCTACCCACTAGAAAGTGAATTTCTCTCCACCCACAATAGCTTTTTTTGTTGTTACTCTTTCCAATCCAATAGTGGTTGGATCCAATTAGACACTTACTAAATAATTTGTTATTTTTGGAGGCTTTGGGATTTTCATTTGGGTGATACCTAAAGATCCAAGAGCATCCATTTATCTTTCCTTATCTTCCTTTTGTAGAGCCACTATCTAGGGCTTAAGCTACTCATGAATTATGATGTTGATAGAATTTATGATGGCCCATTGATGACATAGATTTGGGATCTTTTGTAACTTTCCACATATGAAATATTCAAGAATAGTTGGACCATGAATTGGATTCTCATCACTAAACAAATTAATCTCACTTAGAGGATGAGTGAAGGTTATCTTAGGATTCTTGGTTCCTGTAAGGACCAAGGTTATCTCAACCTTTCTCTTTTGAGGGGGAACAACTAGATTTAAGTCCTAAGCTATCTACTTACCTTTTTCCTTTCCTATTTCCTCAACTTGGGGTTGAGGTTCTTCTTGCACTTGAGGATCCTATTCCTACACCTCCTCTTCCTCTTATCCATAAGCACTTGCCAGTACTTCCAAAACATCTTCCACTATTTCCCTAGTATGTAATACAATCGTGTCAATGTATTCAATTGGAGACTCTAGATTTTTAGGTTGGGTATAATATGTGCCCCTTCATCAGGTCTTTTTTCAATCCTCTCTTTTATTAGTCATCAATTAATGTGTGCCTCTGGTTGGTATAATTCTATCTTTGGTTATTCTGTAAGAAGCTTAGATGATGGTCCAGGTAGAAGATGATATTGTAGAGGTCCCATCTACCATATTTCATTGATTTACTTCTCATCTCTCATTAATTTGGCCTATGGGTCAATTCCACATTTTTCAACCTCACCAATACTATTTTTAAGGATGTAACCTTAGTATACATTGAGTCATATACTCCTATCTAATGTTCATATGTTATATTTATTTCTTTGGCCTTCAGATGCTTCTTAACCCTATCACTAGGATCCCACTATCTTAATTCATCATGTTTTAAATTTAAAGATGCTCTATTCATAGAATCATCTTAAATGTTGTCCCAATATTGAAAGATGATTCGACCTATAACCAAGGGTGGAGGATGTATCAATGATTTCCTTTTACTTCTATAAAGCCCATATATACCATTACATATTTGGAATGCAACTTCCTGCTCAACCAATTTGTCTACGACATGGATTGGTAGTCTAAGTGGGGTGTATTGTGTTTCTTCAAACCTAATGACTATGTAGTCTATATAAAACTAGATGTCACTAATGGATTAAATGGACTTTTTTGTCAATGGGTTGACTTTTGGAATTGGGCTTCCTATTATAGCCTCAGATAAGGTAGTGTAGATGCAATCATAGATAAACTAAATATGATCCCTATACTTAAAGATATGTAACTTTGAATGTAATTGAGACACTGTTTATGTATTTTCAGGTGACCATCCCCTAGATTTGGGGATCTCAATTTTGGTAAGTATGGTATCTAAGAGATAAGACATCATATAGAATTTTTCCTATACCCCTTCTTGACTATGAAGATCTACCTACACAAACACATGTTAATCACCTCACCAATGGGAGGGGTGAGCTCTTTATCAATCATAAAGTATACCATGGGTACCTAGATGTTATCAATGTAAGTGGTAGTGGGGTTTACATATAGCCTATTCATCAAGGTCATTATCATTCTAATTCTAGGTCAGAATTCACTGATGGGAATGTTTCCACTAAGTTCAAAAAACACTTGGTTCCCAAAGTATAACCATGAGGCAAGGATGGTTTTGAGATCATTTTGCTTATCCCATTCATTAAGTATGGTTACATCTACTTATGGTTTTGGTAAATTATAATAACTCTCAAAGTGATGGAAGACATATAAGCAATGCATTTTCAAGTACATTCATGTATTAATATTCATTTTTCAATTTTACACTCTTTAAAAATAGGGAGGACATATATATAGTGGAGTACATCTAGTTTTGTTATACCATTGTGAAGGCTTGTTATCCATGCTACAACTAGGTCATAATATCTTGTTCAAAAGGCTACAATCTTATCATCCTCTTTCATTATGGGTTGTAGTTTTTCAATTTTCAAAAAGAGTTTGGAACAATTATTGTCTCTAGTATTCTACACTACAACATCAAATACTATGTCCTTAAATATCCTTCCTTACTAGAGCCTTGTGTCCTCCCTATGATGATTTCAAGTTGTCATGATTGTGAATTTTTAAATTGATCATTAGTGATCTACAATTTTTCTCTAGGTTAGTTTACACTTGCTTAGACAATAATTAGACTCTCTCAGGATTGACTGTAATCAAATTGGGATCAAATTAGGGCTTCTACATATGTTAGGTTTTTTTTGCAAGTCCTTTTGAGCTTTAATGGGGATGGATTTTGAACTTGAGTGAATTTATGTCTTGGTTTTTATTTGTTTCATGGAATTTATACCATTTACTTTCCTGATCCCAAAAAATCTTTTCCTCTATCTATTTATGCTTAGGTGGTGTCTTCATGGTAGCTCTATGGCATCTGTTTGGGCCTTTTCATAGAAATTTATCCATTTGATACTTAAAAAATGACCATAACCCTTTAAAAACCCTATTTATTATTACTCCATTAGATCATATTTCCATAAATCAACATGATTCATTGATCCCAATCTTATGAGTCATACACCATTGGCTGTCCATTATATTAGGCCTCATGGTTGTGCCACTTGCCAATCCTATGGACTTTCTAAGTTTTACATCTCTACTAGTATCATAATGAGTGCATTTTTTCCACATGGTATCTCTATGCTTTCTCAAATGTTCCATCAGATATTCCATAGTGATCTCACTCTATCTAATCATCTTGCGCTAATTGGGTGTGAGTCATTGATCCTAAAAAGGTGCATGAATTTTAAGTTAGCACGAGACTATGTACAAAACATAGGTTAAATAATTTAGTCTAAGGTTTTATCTTATGTTAATAAACACAAAATAAACCTAGGACTAAAGTATCTATACTAAGTTTAGAGCAAAATAAAAGGGGACCCTTCAAATTATATGAGATATACCATAAGTCTTTAGCTTAAGGTTCCATTGTATTGATGAATACAATTAGAACATTAGGATAGAGACTTACGTTAAGTCTATATCCACAACATTTAGACCATGATAAATGAAATGCATCCAATATTTTCTATGTTTGAAAGGTATCTCTTAGGACGCACATTGAAGGTACTATAGTGGCCTTAAAAATATCACCCAATAATGCCTTTTGTGTAATGGAAAATTCCACTTGTTCCTTGATGTGAGAAATCCACTGTTATCCCTATTTGAAAGGTATTTACTAAGGCATACCTTAAAGGGGAAATCCACTCTTGTGCATGGTTAAAAGGTATCTCCTAAGAGATACCTTTAAGGTATTATAAAGGCCTTTAATATATCACCAAGCAATGCCTTCCATGTAAAGGAAAATTGCACTTGTTCCTTATGGGAGAAATCCACTCTTGTCCCTATTTAAAATATATCTCCTAAGAGATACCTTGAAGGGTAAATCCAATCTTGTCCATGTTTGAAATATATCTCCTAGGAGATATATTTAAGCTATTATAGGGGCCTTCAAAATATCACCTGGTAGTGCCTTTTGTATTTAAAAAAATCTACTTGTTTTTTGAAGGAGAAATCTATTCTTGTGCCTATTTAAAATGTATCTCCTAGGAGATACCTTGAAGGGGAAATCCACACTCGTGAAATTTTGAAATGTATCTCCTAGGTGATACATTGAAGGTAATAAAAGGGCCTTCAAAATATCACCTAGTAGTGCCTTCCATGTAAAGTAAAATTATACTTCTTCTTTAAAGGAAAAATTCACTCTTGTCCTTTTTTGAAATGTTTCTCCTAGGAGATACCTTGAAGTAGAAATATACTCTTGTACATGTTTTAAATATATCTCCTAAGAGATATCTTGAAGGTATAGTAGAGGCCTTCAAAATACCACCGATTAGTACCTTCTATGTAAAGGAAATTACACTTGTTCCTTGAAAGAGAAATCCACTCTTGTGCCTATCTAGGGAAATCCACTCTTGTGCATGTTTGAAAGGTATCTCTTAAGAGATACCTTGAAGTTTTACAAAGGCATTCAAATTATCACCTAGTATTTCCTTCTATGTAAAGGAAATTTACACTTATTCATTGAAGGATAGATCCATTATTATACCTATTTGAAAGGTATCTCCTAGGAGATACCTTGAAGGGGAAATCCACTCTTGTCCATATTTGAAAGTGTTATAGTCTTAACTTTCACCCTTGGAGAGGGCTCTTTTGGATCTATCTAACTAAGCTTATAAGATAGGGATAACCCCAAGATGTGGGTTTGATGCTCACCTAAGACTAATTATAAACTAATGTTTCACAAGAAAAGAGAATATTGTTCATGTGGGTTTTATGCACACCATAGTAAAACAAGGTATCCTCTAATATTTTAAGATCTCAATGGAGGTAAACTCCACTCTTGCAAATGAATTATAGGTATGTGGTTTATTTTAACCTATTGATGGAATAAGGGTAGGTCATGTAGATTGTTGATAAGGTTTTTTATACAAAGGTGTGGCCTTCTAATACAATGAATTTGTACATGAGTAAAATGGGTGGTTTGTTTCTAATATAGAGTGGGTAAATCTTAATAAAAAAACTCAAAAAAGAGGTTAAGGTAGGGAAAAAAATAAGGCTTCATGGTTCTTTGGAATCACTTCCCTAGTTGGTATCTGAACAAACCCATGCTTTCTAAAATCTATGCCTATTATTAGAAGCAATAGCAAACATAAAGTCAGACATGGATAGGAAGTCTCTAGAAATTAATATTTAGGGAATTCACAAGCCTCAAACAAAGGTTGATCCTTTTAGGGTAGATATTGCACACCCTTAATCATGATATTATGGCTCATGCAAATGAATTATCTAAGGTAGCTATTACACACACACATTAAACTACATCAAAGAAAGCATAAATACACACCAAAAATATGATTAAATTAACTTGACTAACTCAATCAATGTATTCAGTAATTTTTTAATAGATAGTTCACATCTGGGATTAATATATCAAACAAGAAATCAAGAATCTATTCATAGCTATAGCACATTAAATATTATTAAAACATACAATCATAGAAATAACAACCAATTACATGAAATTGGAAAGAAAATACTTAATACACTTTGTTAATGATCAAAATTGTTTTATTTCTTTGTATTCCAAAATATTATGAACAAAAAACTAAGTTAGGTTACAGTTTTATATATATAATTGGGGAATGGGTCACCTCATCCTCCAATTTCATGCAAGGTAGTTACATGTGTCTATTAGAACATGTAGTTATAATGGTGGTCTAAACCATATAAGATAAAATTAGAAGTTAAAAAAAAATTGAATTTTCCAAAATTATGAAACATGTGAAAGTACAAAAAATCTAAAGTCAAATTTCACAATTAACTACTCAAAATATAAGTACATTTATCATTACAAAATTGTACATGCATAAAATCTTAGCCTATCAAGGCTTCATCATTCATAGTGCTGCATGTACTTTGGTTAGCATATAATTCAAAGTGGTATTTGAATATGTGGTCACACCACTAGAAGCTTGCTTCTTCTTTCCTTCATTATCTTCATAAACTTTTTGTGCTACTTCATGTTGTTGTCATTTAATGTCTAAGTTTAGCAATGATGGCCATTAAATTTTTTTGGTCTATCTAAAGATCCTCACATACTCATCCATAGCTATTTGAAATTTAATTTTGAAGATTTTTACTTTAGTGACCTTTTTCTAAGTCATGATTAATTCAAACTATATTTATTTGAGTGTCAAACCTTGCAAGCTCTACTTAAAATCATTGGCTGCTTCTTGGATAAGCTTGTCAAAATTAATCCTGCTAATCAACTTATCAGTGGAGTCCTTAACCTTGGATAAATTTAATTCATACAAAATTTGAAGAATATGAGCCTTGTGCTTGATATATGGGTATTAAATCCCCAAAAAAAAAATTAACTAATCCTTCACCTCCTCTTGCTAAATGACTACTAGATTTAAGGCATTAGATGCCTCTAGCATAGTCATAAGGTCAAGATGACTATATAAAGAGTTGACTATATAGAAAAATAGCATATTTAATCTCTCGCTATCATCTCTAAAATAATTTAACAATTTATTGGCCTAGTTCACATGAGGGGCCATCTCGGCCTTTATGAACTCCATGGATTCCAAGGAGTTATAGCATCTAGAAGTTTCCTCCTAAACTTTAGATTCTATGCCAGTATGAATATGTAATATTTGGCATTCTCTTTTAGTTTATCCACTTTATCCTATAATAAATTTACTTATTCCTCTAGCTCCTATTGAGATAACTTTGTTCCTTCATGAGTTGCAACTATGCCATCTTTGTGTGCTTGCACTAGGTTTGCTAGATTTTCCTTATATAAATATTGTCTTGGCTATCTATTCTACATCTTGGTTAGGGAGACCACTTAGTGAATTTATTATAAGATTATTTATTTACCTTTATCATCTTCTAATTTCCTCTTCCTCACCCTTTGAATACTACTAGTTGGAGGATCAAACAAAGTAAAAATAGAGGGAGGCTTAATAATTTTGAAGTTTGACAATTGAGAAGCCTTGTTCCTCAAATCCACTACCCATGGAAGAATTTATAGTTGATATGCATAAGAGGTTGTGACAAAAACCTCTTCCTTGGCCTCCTCTTTAACTTTATATTATTTCTTGTGTGCCTTGGTCAGGATATCAGGTAACGAAGAACATATGATTTTGGACCAATCTACTCCAAATTGAGGAAGTGGATGGACCATGATTATTTGGGGCTTTGCTTTCCTTCCCCTACCAATACTTATCACTATTGTCTCCTATATGAAATTGGTATATGGTAGTGGAAGGGTGATTTGAGTGGAGTGGACATGGAGTTATGAGGTGGAAAATATAGTCTGCATCTTCTTAGACACTTTCTTTATCTTGAGAGCTCTAATAGTGGAGGTGCCAATAGGAATAAAAGGGGTTTTAATGGTGGGTGGGAAAGAAATGGAGATAGATGGATCAATTTTAGTATTATATATGAATGGGGTAGATGTGGGAACTTCCACAGAGGTAACTTTCCAAAAGATGGGTACAAATAATAGAGGAAAACTAACAAAAGATTGAGTACCTAGAAAATTAAGCTCCACAAGCTCTGTTTGGAGGCTCATAGCTTTGGCTATTTATAACTCAACATATTCATCTAAATCATCCTCAATATCCTTGATGATCATCTCATCTCCCCTAGATGGTCTTAACTATGGAAGTTGAGTGGGTAAACCTTATGATGCCCCTATTGTAGGACCACCCGTAGGAGTCCTAATCTTTCTCTTATAGACCAAGGGGGTCCTTATTTGTGTGCAGGAGTCTTGAGGTGATAATGTTGATAATTTTAGATTTACTATCGCAATGTATATAATAGTGTGTATCTAAGCCATAGAAATTGACATTTGACTAGAACCTACAGTAGGTAATTCTTATGTTTTTTCCTCCTTATTAGAATCAAGGCTGATAAGATCTCTTGCTTGTCTTCCCCTAGTATAACTAGGCTCTAGTAGCCCAAGTTCCTTCTTTACTATCTTCAAATTCAAATTCAAAATAATTCCTTAGGAGGAGGAAGCAATTTAGTCCTTATATTTCTCCTCAAATTGTCCTCTCTATAAATCTAAATGTTGCCACCCTTTATAGAGGCCTTTTTTCTATCCAACTCCCTAGTAAAAACAAAAGGATCATCCTAGATCATTCTCAAATGATCCTCTTGTAGCCTAGTAATCTTCACCTATTCCAATACTTATTCATCAAACTTGGCATTAAAAAATAATAAATCATAGTCATAAGGCTCATGACTATAAGGGAAGTTGAATCCATGAAGAAATGGTATGCACATCCTGATTGAAAGAATGGATTTAGACTAATGTATTTTGATAATGCAAGACATTTAAGTATCTATATTGATATTTGGCCATGATATATTTATCATCATATGTGGGAAAAATTGTGTATGATTGAGATTTAGGAAGATCTACAGAAGTCAAAATCCCATGATTACTGAATGTTTGAGGAGACATGGTAAGAGGATCTTGAAATAATTTAGCCACTCCAAAATCATTGCAAGTAAAAGCATATTTTGGTAAGGATGGATCTTGATCATTGCATGGAGGGGGGAAATTGGTAATCTCATCCATGAGAGGAATGGTACGATCCCTTGGTAAAAGAGGAGGAATCCAATCTAAAATATATGGAGGTAGTTTAGTGGTGTTGCAAGTATGTTATAATTCATTGCACTCATCATCATTAGAATCCACAAGAGTGACATGTAAATCAGGATTCATATTGATGAACTTAGATAAAAGAGCATTATTAATTTTAGAGATCATAGGAACATGATATTGTGATTTAGAGTTAGGTAATTGGATACTCCATGGGTTGGGATCGGCTTCATGTCTATAGCATTTTTTTTTATGTAAATATTTAATGCATTGACTACTAAAAGAATTAATGACCCTCATTCAATGAGTCCATGAATGATCAAGGAGTATGTTATCAGATAAAGGAAGATCAATAACCATAATTTTGGTCTGAATGGTTTTAGGACCAATGGTTAGGGGAAGCTATATAGAACAAAGTGGTTTTTGATTAGTCTTGTCAAAACCATGACAAGTAAGACATGTTTTTTTAAGATGACCTTTGTTATAACCAAGTTGTTGTAGAAGCCATAAAGAGGTCACATTAATACCATAACCATCATAAACTATAAATTTTTGAATAAGGGTGGTATTAATGGCTATTTTTATGAAGAGAGGTGGATCATTAGCATGAAAGAGGGTTTCATTATTAATCATATCCTCTTTAAGGAATTTAATATAAGGCTTGGAAGAGGGACACATATATTCAATGGTATTAATTTTAGTTAGTTGAAAATCAATAGAAGATGGGTTGTCATCAAAATAAGATGGATCTTTGATCTCTTGGAGCTATTGCATTAGGAATTTATGATGATAAGGTGAAGTGCGAACCGACTCCATAAGAGGAATCTTACATGGCATAGAGTTAAGTTCTTCAAGAAAATTCCAATGAGATTTTGAAGAAGAGTCATGAGGTTTAGAAGACAAAATAAACTTTGGAGGAATAGATGTGGTTGGAGGATCAGAAGGAGGAAGTTGTTCCTTAGGTTCTTTTGATTTAATATTGATGGTGGTAGTATCTTTACGCAATTGTTCCTCCAAAGAATGTTTCTTAGGCTTGGTAACAAGATATTTGTGAGCTAGTTTCTGATGATATTTGACCTTAGCCGTATTGATATATTGAGAGTCGTAAAAGTATTGGTCATAATAAACATCAATTTTACAAACATCCTTGGAGTTTTATTGATTATGGGAAGTAGATTTTTGGTTATTAGATGGAGAGGCTTTAGAGGATTATAATTTTTGAGAAGCATTAGTGTATTCTAAATAATGATTTTTTATCATGGTTTCATGGTCTAATTAATCACCAAGCATGTAAGAAATATAATATTTAGAAATCCCTATACAAGGTTCGTGAGAATTCCCAATATCAACATGAAACCAACAAAAGAGATTGGGATCATACCACATAGGAGGAACATTAGGATATATGAAAGGTTTAGAAGGCAATAAAAAATATCTCATTTGATGTAATGAAAGAGGTATGTGAGATGGTAAAGGAATATCACTTTTAGAAACTCTTGGTTTGGTTTGAGAAGTGTTATTAGTGATAGCATTAGATGTTTGAAAATATCCTTTAATAAGTTTAGAATTAGGTTTGATTTTATTCATAAGAAAGTCTTGCCATTTAGCTTGGTCAAGATCTTCATTAATAGTTTGAGGAGCAAAGGTTCAAACCTTGTATTGAAGAGTGGGAGTTAAAGCGGTAATAAAGAGTTTGAATAGGTTATCATTAAACATATTATGATTGGCTTTATGAGCTAAGGAATTCCATATTTTAATAAATTCATGAGTCGATTCGTTAGGAGATTTCTTAGTATTTATGAAATGGCTAAGCCAAGTTTCAGGAAGATCATTATGTTGAAACTCTTTAACTAAAGGATTAACCAAATCTTCAAGTTGCCAAATAGAATGCTAGGGTAATTTATTATACCATTCTAATACATCACCAGTGAAATTTTTAACTAAGAGTTTAGTAGTAGCAAATTTATTATTTTGGATCACTCTTTGTAGAGATTACCAAAGGATTTGAGAAATGAGGCAAGGTATTTAGTCCCATCATATTTAATAGTTGGTGATATGTTACCAATGTCAATAAATACAATGAAGGAAGCTAAAGGCTCATTTTGAATAGTTTAAAGTATTTTGATAGTAATTATTGGTTGAGGAATAACATTACTTGAGGTATCTCTAAGAGGTGGAGGAATGTAGTTAGGATAGCTTGAGGTGCATGATTAGAGGTTGATTAGCCACATTCATCAAGTGTTGTTGAAGTTGCATCATTTTATTGGTATAGATTTTTGCATAATTTTCATTTGTTGAATCACTTGGGATAATAATTGGGTTGTATCAGCTGGTAGGTTGGTGTTATAAGGAGCATTCCCCAAATTGGTGTTGGGGGGAGGATTATTAGAAGGGTTTTTATTAGGATTGTTAAATAAACTTATGTCAATCACTCCTACATTAGTTTGAAGATTTTGAGAGGTTTCTTGGTAGGTGAAAAAATATTGGATCCATCCACTTCATCTTGAAGTGTTATTTGAACCATGTTACAATGTGTAGATGGAGGAGAATAAATACCCCAAGAGTGATGGTGTTCTTGGGAGGAAAAGAAAAGGAGAAATGAACATCCCATATAGGATTTAAATGGATTAAAACTATCCAAAAATATTATGATAGGAGAAATCATTATAACTAAAGGGAAATGAATGGAATGCAAATTGGAAGAGATGAAGAATTAAGTTGATAAATAGGGAAAGAAAAAAATAGAACTAGGTTGACTAGATCGACCTAGTGTAAAAATAAGACCTAAAGATTATACTAGGTTGACTAGGTTGACCTAGCATAATGAACAAGGGCATAAAATAGGGTCTATAATAGTACTAGGTCAACCAGGTCAACCTAGTACAATAGATAGGAAAAAACAAAATATTGTTGACAAGATGGGAAATAAGACAAGCTAATTTGCAACTAATCTAGGAAAGTAAATGTTGAAAGTAAATAGAAAGTCAATTAAATTGATGCTAGCCAATCCAATTAATGCACATAAAGAAAAATCTTGCACCAACACTAGCTAATGTAAGTTATTTCACACATAATTGAGTAAAGATCAAATAGACAACTTGGAAAGTAAAGCTAGATAATTAGTCAACCTAGAATGTTAATTAGATTATTAAGAATAATTTTAAATGATAGGGAGTTAGCCATAATAAAGGTAATATAAAATAATGTATAGATAGTCTCAAGTGATTTTAGGATGAAAGGGATTGTAGTGGTAATGATACAGGCTTGGTATTGGGGCCTACACCCTCACTTCACAAACTACAATGATAAGGGTGTTGGGTGCTTATCTAGAATATACTATTAACCATGATTTATACTTGACCAAAGCATTAAATCAGCTCCCCCTTGGTGATGACATCTAAGTATGTTGGCCTAGGTAGTTAAATGTTAAAATTCTTGTTGATGTTATGTAATTTGGTTGTGTGTGCATAAAATATAAATAATGAAACTAAGTGGTTAATTAAAAACCTCCTAACTAGACTATGTGAACTATTATAAGCATGAAAAAAATGAAAGGAAAGATGTGATTAACATACAAGGTGAATTACAACTTTGAAATAAGGTATAGTGAAGACACTATATGCATGACATATAGAACTATGTCTATAGGGTCGATCTAGTACTACTAAAAATAAGGTCTAGAAAACCTATTAGGTTGACATAGTTATTTTAGATAACACCCAAAATATATAATTATGTCAACTAGGTCGATCTAGTTGGCTATGTAAGGTTAGTTTTGAAGACTAAAAGCTTGAAAGGAAATTTAAAAACAAAAAGAGACAAAGAATAAAAGACTAACCTTGATGGTTTAGAGATGGAAATGAAGGAGGTTGTTGATCTGGAACCTTGGAGAAAATTGATCCAATATACAAAACTGGGTCGAGATGGTCAACCAAGTAATACAAAAACCTAGTAAAAAGTGCTGAAAATGAACTAGGTCAACTTGGTCAACTGAGTAAGTTAAATTGGATGTCTAAAAATGCACTAGGTTGAGCTAGTTAACCTAGTAGGCTTATCTGGAAGTGTAAAAAATAGAAACCTATACGGGTCAAGATGATCAATCAGGCTATACAAGAACCTACTTTAAAGTGGATGAAAATGTACTAGGTTGACTTGATCGACCTAGTAGGCTCAACTAAAAGTCTAAAAAGTGGTGAAACATGTATTGGGTCAAGCTGATCGATCTAGTTGCCTATTCCTACACACAGAGAAAAATAACTAGGTCAACAAAATCAAACTAGTATGCCAAAACATATGATAGAAATTATTAAAAAAATAATGAAATAAGTGAAAGAAATATTTCAAGGGTTAGTTTCATGTCGGGTCCACTAGAATGTAATGAAGGTGAAGCCAAAGTGAAAGAAAATACTAACAAGAAAGAGATAAAAAATAGACTATGAAGATAATCCAACCAGTGGTGGGATAAGATTCATGTTGGGTTCATTAGAGTGTATGTAATCAAAATTTCATGATACACATGAATTAATCCTAGATCAGATAAGATAGAGAACACCTACACTTATAATTGGGTATACACTTGTTAAGCGGGAACATGATCAATATGGGGATCTGCCAGACCCAATTAGGGATCACTTCTATCACTTGTCATAACATATCATGCTATGAATGGTTCCAAAGATTAAGGTCTAACATAATCACAAAAAAACCATAAAAGAGTCATATGATTCAATATTTCACTTATGCTAATAAACAAGAAAGTAAACTATTCTAATAATAAGAAAAGTAAACTAATCTAGTGCACACCTAAGCTTGTGGCACAATGTGAGGGGTTAGATGCAAAGCAATAAAATATGTATAGGGAAAATTCAAATAAATTAAGTATGAGTAACACCATAATACATAGAGTATGATGAGTAATATTATTTGAGCCAACACTTATGCTACTTCTATCTACTAAAAGAGAGGAGAACAAAGCTAGAATATACTTACCTGAATGTGAACCAATCATGATTCAATATCTCCCTTAGCCAATGGGGCTTTGAAAGAGGTTTTAGTGGTTTGTAAGGATCACTTTTTTAGGCTAAAGCATTTAAGACCTATCCACAAGACTAGATTCTCCAAAATAAGAAACCTAAGCTAAGACTCCTCAAGTAGAATGGTGAAAGAGTAGATTGTGAAGAAACACAAGTGAATAATAACCCTTTATTGCATATTATTAATAATGACTAAAATGAGCTTGTTTATATAAGAATCTCACCCAAAAATCATTTAGATATGTTAATTATTCTAAGTCAACCTGGTTGACTTAGCACATTTTTAGGTTAATGCCTAAAGTCTATGTTAGGTCAGCTAGAAGGCTGATAAACCTAAAGAGCTAAAGTGACCCTAAACTGCACTAGGTCAACTAGGTCGACCTAGTTTACTAAGTAGGTTAAAAGGGGACTAAGAAAGGAGAAGAAAGATAAAAAGAGGAAAAGACTAGAAAACTATGTAAGGGAGGATAAATAGCTTAGGGAAAGGGTTTAAGAGATGAATGGATTGGAAATAATTTGGAAATAAGGGACAATAATCCTACCAAGCACCAAAGGTCTACCCACCCCTTTCCTGATGCACCCCTTAAGGCATGAACTCAGAGATATTAAGTCATGATGGGTTCATACAAGATGTAAAACATTAGTATTTGATAAGAGTTAAAAATATTATGTGTATACACCAACTATAAGAATTTTATGAGATAATTTTAGGTGTAAAATGGCCACTACAAAATCCACTATGAAAGTCTTCAATTAGGCCAGTAGTCTATTCTTCCATCACACATCTTAGGAAAACCCCATTTGGATTCTTCCATGCTAATCCATTCTCAATCAAGAGGTATGTTTGGACACAAAATTAAGATTCTTCTTTGATTCTTGTCTAAGTAAGGGGGACAACTTATATTTGTTAGTAAGCAATATCTCTATACCATGGAGACATGTTAAATCAACTCAATGAATAATCAATGTTAAAAATAGTAATATTTACCTCAACAAATTTCAAAATGGTCTCAACCATAAGCTTGGCCAAACCCATGCCTCTTACTAACTTGGTGGTCTAAATATCCATGTCATATTCTTGTAGAATTTTGACCCACTTGCATCTCTTGCTGGATATTTCAGTCTAAGTTAAAATGTCCTTAACTATGGTGTGAGGGACATAAGAAATAATATTTGAACTCAAAATATATGGCCTAAACATTTTAATATCCTTCAAAAAATTAAAATCTTGTTTTTCTATGATATATAGCTCAGTTCAGGACCTTGCATAGCTTTTCTAAAGAAAGCTATGGGTTGTTCATGACCATCTCCATTCTTTTGCAATAGGACAATAACAATAGTAATGTATGATGCAAACGAGAATATCTGGAATGATTTTATGTAATCAAGACTAGCCAAAATAGGGGTAAACTTTAAAGCTCCATTGATGTCACTGAACACTTGCATGGCCTTCTCCTCCCATTTGATAGTTTGGTCCTTCTTTAGCATAAAAGTAATAGGCAAAGTAATCTCTAAAAAATTGGTCACAAACCTCCATACAAATTTAATTTGTCCAAAGAAAGACTAAATTCCTTTCTTGGACTATGGGATAGAAACTTTGTAATTGGATTTGACCCTTTCATGGTCAATCAGGACACCATCCTTTGACACTATATGTCCCAAAAACTTGTCCTTTTATAGTCCAAAGTATCACTTCTTTATTTTAAGTAAAGTGTTGAACTATCTACATCTAATCATCACCTAGTCTAGATGATCAAAATGTTCTCTGATCTTCAAGTACACAATAATGTCATCTTGATACATAGCTATGAACTTGTTAATTATCCCTACAAAAGCGACATTTATAGCTCACTAGAATGTTTCACCATCATTAATCAACCTAAGAGACATCCTCATATAAACGTATGTGCCCTAAATCATAGTGAACATTGTCTTGGACCTCTCAGATTCATTCACCATAACCTAGTTATAACTTGAGAAGCCATCTAATGTAGACAACATTTCTGATCTAGTGACACTTTTTAGTAGGTTTTCCATATTAGGCAAGGGATAATTGTCTTTTAAAGAGGCTTTGTTCAAATTTTGGAAATCCACACACAAGGAAATGTCACTATTCTTCTTTTGTATAGGAATTAAGTTCACCACCCATGATGAAGACCTAATGGGCTGAATGATATCACCATCCCTTAGATTCTTTAATTATTTCCTCATCTTGGTGGCCAAGATGTGGTTAATAGGTCTTTGTTTCTGCCTGAAAGGCTTGTTATTAGGATATAATGGGATAACATGCTAAAAAGAGTCTTCCCTATACACTTTTAACTTAGAATAAGACTATGTTAAATAATCCTAGTACTTCCTTAACAATTATATATAAGCTTATTTCTTAACTACACTCAGGTGAGTTCCTAGCCAAACCTTTACTGAATTCTAATGAGAACAAAAATTGCACTCAGTCACGTCTATTGAGATAAATGAGTCTCTTGATTTGATTCTATTAGCTCCATTAAAGGATGCCTCTAGACTTACCAATCCCCTTGGGATCATGTTTGTCTTTAGTTAAATAATATCCTTCCCATATAGGGTTCCTTTTCCATCACAAAACCTAACCATAGATTCCAAGTCTATGAGTTGATCATGGAGATCAACCTCATAATTTATAATATTTGTGATTTGATCATCATCTTCAAACACCTATACATGATGAAAATTATTTGGGAATGAAGGCCTGACAAGCACCTCCACTTGATATTGAAAATGAGGGATTGTATTTTCAATATCAAATTGAGCACCTATCCTTGCAAGTATGTCAGCTTCTTGGTTGAAACTTATATCATGATGGAAAATGTTGAATGCATCAAAGAATTCAAGAACATCCTAAAAAACATTTTAATATTATTTCAATCTTTTATTTTGTGTGTCAAAAACACTGCAAAGCTACTTTACCACTAGCTTAGAATCACCCTTGACAATCAATATTTTAATTTTATATTCACAAGTAGTCCACAGACCAAGCAAGAGTGCCTCATAATTAGTGGTATTATTTGTGTACTCAAAGGACAACTAAAAATAAAACATAAAACATTTACCATGGGAGGCATATAAAATGACCCTAGCTCCATTTCCAAGATTGAAGAAAGCCCCATTAAAGCACCATTTTCCAAACCACACTTTCTTTTTCGGGTTCAACATCAAGAACAATAGGTTATTCACTAGCATCAACATTCCCAAAAAAGTTTATAAGCTCAACATCCATGTATAACACTTCATTAAGAACATGTTTAAAATCTTCAATTATATGTAGCATCTTTGACTCTCTATAAATCTTTACCATCTTACCCTCTAGGAGAATGGTGGCATAAGAAAGGTCCATCTACACACTTCCACTGATGCTAGCAACCCATTTATGTGATAACAACATCCCCCACTTAGGTGAGTAGTATACAACTACCACATCCATGTTCAAATACTTTCTAGGATGAACTGCCAGCTGTACAAACAACCCCTTGACCTATCTAACAACTATAACCTCTCATGAGTCCATGGCATAACACTTGAAAAAGTTTGATATAATTTTAAATCTGATTTAATTTAGGACACCCAAGGGCATGACATTATAGGAAGCTCTAGATTCAAACATACAGTTGTGAATAATCAAATCATTGATTAGCAAGGTTGTATAAAATAGATCCACATTCAGTTAACTTTCTACCAATGTGGTCCCCAAATAGACCTATGGAGTAGGTTCAACAACCTCTTCTAATTCTCCATCACTTTCTGAGGGTGTTTGGGGCAACTCAATTTCATTCTCAACTAACCTTTCACCACATTCCAAGTATTCAAATGCTCTCTTCCTATGTTAAAGAATTATTAATAATTTAATAAGTGGCATGGTGACTTTCAGTTGGCTCAATACTTAGGCCATATCACATATACTATACTGAGGAAGAGGAGTATATGGTGGAACAATGACAACACCTTTAGCTGGGATATAGTCACTTAAGGTTTGAAGTGGAGTACGCTAGGATGGATTACCATTTTTAACAAAAGCCTTCAAAGGTGGATTAGTTTTAGCATCATTATCACCCTTAGGGATACTAGATAATATGGGTACTCTATTCTTAGATGGATCACCTCTAGGCTTAGAAAATTAGAAAATGGGCATTGGTTTGGAAGCTTTAAGGACTACTATAGTTTTTTTTATCATCCTTATTAGCATCCCCTACCTTTGGCTTTGCAAGGCTAATGTCTTGAGGAGAAGCAAATTGATATTTACTTCTCAAGTGATCCTCTTTCTCTTAGGTGATTGTTGCATTAATTCGCATTTGCCTATCCTCAATTGACAGAATCCCCCCATCATATTTATTGATCATCATGGAATGTAAGAAACTAAAATAATGAATGGGAAATTCATATTCTTGTGCCATATTAACATCATAAGAAAATTCAAGAGTTGAGACACTTACCTTCTCAACTACACTCCAAATTTTTTCAATAGTAGTAACACATAGAAATTTTTTAGAGGTAGTCATCTCACTTTGGGGCCTTTGACAATTGAACATCAGGATCTCATCATCTAGTGATGTAGACCCAAGCTCATTTTCATCTTCATCAATTGGTTCAGTGGTATCACATGGGGGATGTGGAAGGAATCACTTATCACACTAATCAATATCAATATCACAATCTATAAAATTCACCTTGGCATTTAAAAGATTAGGCACTTTTTTTCAGCCCTTGTATTCTGATTTCTTTCTTCACATGCAAGCCTCTTCCCTCTGTCATTATCTCTATTATGGAAAGTAGGTCCCCTTGGTACTTGATATGGATTTGGATCCTGCTCATAGATGGTAGACACATGAATAACCCCTTTTCAGCTCTAGCCAACTTGTATGACATTTTTTTGATGACAAAGTCCAAAATTTTAACAATATCCTCCAAGTTGGTTGTCTTCATGGGCTGCATATTTTCTAAATTGACTAGCTTCACATTAGCCCACTTGTTCATGGGCTTTCCCATAGCCTTTATGTTGTTCTCAATTTGGATGGCCATACTAAATGTGAACCACATGTTAGTGGGAGTCTTTTCCCTCAAGTAGTATGCAACCTTCTTATCAAAGTCATCATAATACTTTATCAGTCACACTATACCACTGGGCTTGATGTTTAAAAGCAGTCACATCATAGTCTTGTTGCACTAGGTGTTAATGTCATGAACACACTCATTGGGATTCTTATTTATATTTTCAAATTCATCCAAGATAAACCTTAGATTAATCCTAGAACCATACTAAATTCTAACAATATTCTACATCTCTTCCCATGAGTGAATGCATCTAGCGGGAAGGGAATTGAACAATTCATGAGCATCTTTCTCTAGCATGTGCATAAATAACTTGGTGTAGACATCCTCATACTCAAACTCATAATCTTCAATTATATTTTGAAAATCCCTCAGGTAATAATCACCACTCACTTCATTATTCCCTTGGAACTTTGGAAGGCATTTCCTTAATTCATTTGGGACTTCATTATGAAAACCTTCCATTTCATCAAATTTAATAGGTCTGAATCTAGGAACATGGAATGAAGGACATGCATTCTCATCTAGATCCCTATGCCTCATGATTGGTTCAATGGGAGGTTCAAAAATGAATGGAAAAGGGATATGAGGGGGTAAATGTCATGGACTTGGTGGATCAAACTTGGGAGGGCATTCAGTTGGTTGAGAAGGAGATGGAAAATAAATAGGACTATGTGTTTCAGAATCAATAGAAGAGCTATGATAGTACTCAATAATTGGAGGATAAACAAATATTTTAGTATTACTAGAATCTTGATAACTCTTAGCAACTAAACTTATCCCTTCAACATGCCTCCAAACTTGTCTCCTTCTCCTTGGATGAATACTTAAATGAGAGACAATTTTCTTTGATAGGTCACTTTTGAAGGATGATCTCAGTCCTTCTAGCTTTGCACACAAGAAAATACTCAAAATTGAAGGTTGATAAAAATATTCAAAATAGGCACTGATATTCTTGAAACTAGATGATAAAATGGAATCACTAGTATAATCAAAATTCTAGAGTATATCAGTTAACACACTGATGTGATATAGGCTAAAATCAAACTT
Organism: Torreya grandis; assembly: GCA_037957365.1. Classification (NCBI taxonomy): domain Eukaryota; kingdom Viridiplantae; phylum Streptophyta; class Pinopsida; order Cupressales; family Taxaceae; genus Torreya; species Torreya grandis. The sequence goes on from JARHVA010002690.1 coordinate 384,076, forward strand.
GTTGAAGCTTAATGAGATAAAAAACAAAAACACTAAATTTTTTAAAATAACTTTAAAAAGGGAAAAACACCTTCTAGCATACAATCTTAATTAGCTCTTTGTAATAAACATAGTATAAGTCAATTATCAAGCCTTTAAAAACTAATGGCATGTCCTCAGTGGAGTGTTGTGGTGTTGATGTCCAATATAGTTAAAGTAGTGCAGTAACAATAGATAACTTCATAAAATGAAATATTTTACATCTCTCTACAAGATTCCCTAGAAACATATAAGTAACCAAGATTTTAATTTAATCCCTAGTAATGATGCCAAAAGAGTGTTGGTACCTAGTTTTACACCTCTCTAATTTGTCCTTGCACAATTGAAGAAAATGCAAACAATGATGAGAAACCTGCTAGTACATCATTATAGATGGGGAAGGGTTGGGCATCAAAAAAATAAAAAAATGGTCTAGACTGATAAAAATGATTGAGAGACACCTACAAAGGCTATTGGTCAGATCCCTTCTACTTTTGGCTCTACCTAAACTAAGGTGAGAAGATTTATGGGGTAGCTTGCTCACATGGAGAGATTTTGCAACTCAACCTATATGGGGATTATTGGCACACAAAGACACATATGTGACTAGGGCACAACCAAACTTACACACTCCACCCAATAAGGGTTTTCATAAGGAATGCACAAATGCACTAGGTCACATTTAAGTTATTGAAGACATATATGTATATGACTACAACTTTCATTCTGAAGAATCTTCAAGATATAGGTCAAATGGAAAACTCTAAGCTCTATGGAAATAATTAGGAATTATTATATTTTAGGGGGTAGGAAATAAAAATATATGAAAGGAAGTTCTAACCAAAATTTAGGTTCACACATCAAGCAAAAGAATATGATGGTTATCCCTGATGGGAAGACTTGTTCTACTTAAATCCATTCTGTAGGCCTTTCCAAATTATATAATGTTAATTATTTACATTCCTTTCAATATTTGTAATCAAATTAAAAATAAATAAAGGATCTCCTTTATCAAGGATAGAATTGAGAGCACAAGATTCCTCTTCTCAATTGTAACAAAGTATGAAAAACTAAGCATTCCAAAGGATCGAGTCTCCTTGACATATATCTCCATAACATGGCCTTGCAAGCTAAATTCTTTTGGAGAGACTTCACTATAAGGATCAAATCTAGAGCCATATCCTCATGGAAAACTATTATGACTATCATGAAACTAGTTATATATGTGCAATTGAAGTCTTTAAAAGAGGATTACACATGTGGAATTTCATTTCCTCCTATCATCCAGTCTTTTTTCAAATTAATTAACTTGGGACATCAGTAATGGGAAATCAACTCTATTTTCTATAAATTCCTATTATGGAAACCCAAACTTATATCATTTCCAATATATCTAAGAAATTAAATATTATGAAAAGGCCTTATGGGGTAATCATCTACTAGATTATTTCAATAAATCCAAGAGCTGTTCCCTAGCACATTGGGAACAAAAGTATTGGTTCTCCCTTAGTGGTCCAATAGAATGAGCAATAATTATGCAGAACATCATGTAAAATTTTAAATTATTTCTAGATGATATTCTTAATAGTATAATATGGGTTCCCTTTAGCAGTGGAGCATTAACAATAAAGGATGGTTACTTTAAGCTAGTGAATAGAGAGTATCATCAGGACCCAAATGGGTTGAGCCCTAAAATTTGGTAAAATTATAATCTCCTGAAGTCTAGATCTTTTAGTTGGTTATTGCTTTAGCACATAATCCTCACATTTGATAAAGTATAAAAAGAGGGTTCCACGGCCCTGACAAATACACACTATGAAAAGTAAACTTGGAATCAATAGAACATCTCTTCTTCATTTCCCTTGGAGTAGACAAAATTGGGTTTGAATTTTAGATAAATTCTCTCTTTATTGAGTCTTTCCAACCTCACCTCAAGTTCTCATATAGATGTGGCCTACTCCATCCAAGTTCAACCTTATTCCCCTATGTATATTGGCACCAATTCTCACATTTTGGAGCATATGGATTTAATTAAACCATAAGATATTCCAAGAATCATCTCTAGCCCAAAACCATTTTAATTTAAGTCTTGAGGTAAATATTTGTGAATGGGTTCCATAGAAATTATCCTCATCTCCAAGCATGATACATTCTCACAAGCTCTTTTTTCTTCAAAAATGGTCTATCCTTCCACCCCCCATTCATGGGGTAAGAGTATGTAATCAATTTTGTAATTACTCCAAGTAGACCCTCCTAATCAAAGTAAGATTAAACTAAACTTCGATGGGGCTTCCAAAGGTAACCTAAGAAGAGTAGGAGTAGGAAACACTATTATAGACCATGAAATCTCTTTTCTAGAAGCCTCAATCCTCTCCCCACTAGAGCCAACTACTAAAAACCAACACAAATGTTTAGTGCTCTCATTGGATCTTCAAATGGATTTTGAAAGAGGATACTCTAAGATAGAAATGGAAGTAGACTCTCAAATCTCAATCTTGGCCCTAACAAAATGCTTCTCGTAGAATTATAAATTGAAATGAATCCTTAGCCCTACATACACCCTCCTTAATGCTTTTGAATAAACCAAGATAAACCATTTTTTTTAGGAGGCAAATGGAATAGTCTATCATAGGGATAATATTGGTCTAAATTTAGACACCTTAAATTTAATATAAATTGATTGCCTTTCATATTTTAAAGGCTTAAAGTAAGATATAATCATATCCTTTTCATTTATTTGTCTTCCCACATAAACTTATGAAGCGAGCCACACTTTTTCATCACCCTCCTTCTCCGCTCAGACATATCACCCTTCTCAAGCATTATATTTTAAGGTATCTCATTTACTCTCCAACTATTTACTATTCTCTTCCTCTATCCATTAGTGTCATCTACTTCCTCACCTTTCATCACCATGGAGCCTATGCCTACTTCCTTCCCCAACCCTTCCCTCTCCTTTGAATACATTTGTAAATGATTCTTAGTTGATGAAGCCCTCACCCATCATGTTTACCATGCTTTGAAAATCTTGAGCACCAAAATTGGTCCTCCTTTCACCCCTGAAAGTTTGGCAGATGATCTAGTTTCAACTCTTGCCTTGGTCACACCAACTTTCCCAATGTTCCATTATATCATAAACATGCATTCCTGGATAAACCTCCATACGAACTTGATTTCCTAAAGCACATTTGGGGCCTGTTAGGTTGTTTAAAGTAGACTCAGGTAACCTGCCAAATTTAATTAAATGGTCAAAAGAGGATCTATAAGTGGAATCGATGGACTTCGAGAAAAGAAAGGTAGAGTCAACAAGGGTTCAAAGTCCATCTCTTATTCTTGAGTGTCTTGACAGGTTAGAGACTTAGTTTGCATCACATCCACCTTCATAAAGTAGTAGAGGTCAAAACATTAAGTTAAATCCTTCCCCCTCCTCTTCCCCAATAATTTTAGCTTCTAAGGCTAGTCTAGACAAGAAAAAAGGTAGGAATAAGGGGCTCTTCGACCAGTTCAATAGTAATTACTATATGGTTATTCACAAAAGACACCCATCAGGAAAGCCACCCATACAAGATATCTTGACATGTTCATAGCTCACTATATACCAATTGATCACCAAATACAATATCACTGGAACATTTTTCCCATGGAATCCCTTGAATAATCATAGCTTGAGGCTCTCTAAACGAGCCAAAATATCTTTTTATTTTATTTTATTTAACTTAATAAAGTCCACACAAAGTGTCTGAGCACAATTTACCAAAATAGGCATGAATGTCTCTTAAATTAATGTGTAGTCACTATATTACAATTACATCCAAAAATAATCCCATCAAATTAATATGGATAATTTACTAAGTCTTAGTTTTTTCAGCAAACACATATCAAGTTACGATTCCTAAACCTATGCATTATGGGCCTATAAGACGCAGCTTAATTAGTGTTGCTGAAAACAAAACTCTAATCCCATCATTGGATTTGGAACACCTTAAAATCTATAAGATAATTATAACCTTATCCTAATTCAATACCAAATATAAAATCCTCATTCTAATTATAGATCACAGATCAAATAATATAATATTATTTTTTATTTATTTTTCACATTTAAATATTACTCTCTCGCGCGCTCTCTCTCTCTCTCACGTCATTTTATATGTTTCCACACACTAAGAAAATGGAGTGTTTGCCACAATACACACATGGGACACAATATCACTAAATAAGCTCACAATACTCTTTATTACATATAATATAGTATTTGTATTATTCACATGGCCTCTAGAAAAATTATTGGACACAAACGTAATAAAATGAGATTTATTCTATAATGCATCCACACACCATATGTTAAAAAAATTTGCTCAAAACTTTTATGAGGAGACGCAAGGTGCAAGACTTTGGGATGGTATGATCACGTGTAACTGGTGACCTAAACCAAAAATTAAAACATTTATGTTTTATCGATTGAGTCATGGATTCCACGCAATTCACATATTAATCAGGTTCATGAAGTATTAATTTACAGTTGTTCGCTTTGTTAATCCGTACAATGGAATTATGCTAGGAGGCATGATCTCATGCTCCCAAATCACAGAGACTATTACCAACCAGACAATATTTATTAATCACATAAAAGAAAAAGAGTGAAAATCTCAAAATGACATCAACTCAGAGGAAAATAATATTTTACTTTTATGATCAGTGCGAATGGCTTACTAAGGATGTGGGTGGCCATGATATACAGGGGAGTTTAATGCTTACATCTCTCACAATATAACATTTGAATTGTGGCCTTCCTTGCCTAGTGATCCCTTAATTGAGGCTACGTGTTTAATAGTGATCCCTTAATTGTTAGCAGGTAATTACAAGCCGTAAATTCTGTGTACATAGTCACAATAAAATTGTACAGCCATAATCTTGATTAAATAAAATTGTACAGCGATAATCTTGATTGAAGGGAAATGTATAGCGCATCTCATTTAACCTGTTTCATTTCTAATTTGTCTATGTACCGAAAGGTATATATTAGTTAATAATAAATTTTAGCTCCATATTCATTCTCTTTCTAATTCAATTTTATGTATAAAAATAAATATAATGTAAATATAATTTCTTGTTTATAAAACGAAGACAGTCTTTTGGCCTAATTACCTTTAATTAAACATCCTTAAGTAATGGATAATGAAAATATCACGCTTATAATTATATATGGATGGTAATGCAATCAACAATTATTATACATTTTATGATGAGGTAATCAAATAAGGAAATGTGTAATACCCCTCTCAAATATAGTAGAGCTTTCTCAACATCATCGTAATGAGTTAGTTTCGTTGTGTTGGTTGCGACCCTTCTGCAAGTTGAGTAGGATAAGGTATCTTGTTGAATGCACCAAACACGATCTTTTGGTTGCCTTGAAGGATGGCAAGGTAGAACCATCCCACCTAGAGATAATTTAAGTTTGTTCTAGGTTGTGTCATTGGTGTTAGCAACGAAACAGTTCATTTTCAAGCATTACTTAGTGCTTCGCCATTGGTTTTATGTTGGTGTTTTGTGGGGAGGCTAGGCCTCATGAATTGGTCTTCTTTCTGCAAATCAGTATAATAATACCTTTGTCTTCACTTCTTGAGCAACTGACTATTGTTAAGGTTATGTGCAACACATCTTATTCCAATGGTTGTCTCCCATTGGCATAATATCAACCTTGGTGGGGATCTTGCTATTTTAGTCATTTTATAGGTGTCTCAGTTTATTCTTAGCCTTGTTCACTTAAAGGACGAGCTTGGGTCCAATCGTTTCTAGTCTCAAATAAGGCACCAATGAGTTCTGTACATGGAAACATGAATGCATTTTATGCAAGAGTTCTTTGTTGGAGTAGTTTCAGGTTTTTATGTGCTTTAATCTTCTTCCATCCATTATTTATATAACCGCACCAAGAGATATCCTAGTTTTATAATCTTGTGTTGGAAGTCCCTTATTAAACATATAATCAAAATAAATAAATAAAATATATATAATTATAATCTGTACAGAATAAATAAATAACTACTATATAAAAATTCTAATTAAATAAAAATAAAATAAATACAAACTTTTGTAGAGGTATTAATTAAGCCACAGGCTTATTACGGAGGGGCGAAGCCCCAAGATTCGTCTCACAAGAGGGAAAAAAAAAAACAAAGTTTCTAATCGGCCATTCCAAGACGTACTCGTTCTGTAGTTTTGGCCAGCGCGGGAAGCTGCTCAGGGAGAAGGAACCAACAGTCTGGTAGATCGTATTTGAGGACACTATCACGATCCACAGGAGACCTTCTCAACAAATCTACAACCGCCACGTGTCTCGATGTATTTTATGGCGTTAAACGATGAGTGGGCATTCATTGTTGACAGTTGGCCCCGCGCAGACATTTTTACAAAATCTTTGAAACAGTTTCCCCTACGAAATAACAAATAACTTCACCCACGCATGTATATTTGCGGATGGATATTTTAATGCCTATAGGACCCCCTAATAAGCATTTGAGATTTGCATGATGGCTTGAACTGAAACAATTAATAATCTTCAAGGCTCGAAAAGTATACCTTGACAGTGGAAACATGATGGACATTCCCTGCTGCGTTATAGAAAAATGGATCTGAATGGTGGATTATTTATCCAGGGTGCTCGCAGACACAGATCTGTCAAACCATATATCTAAAATCAAATACCATATTTAGCGCTGAAAACTATTTTAGATAACAGAAGGTGGGGCAATACAATAAGATAGTTGGAATCTGTATGGAGTGAAGAAAATAAGTTCATTAATTCGGTGGGTTTTGGTTGTTCAGAAAGGGCAATAGAGGAGAGCACTTGTTGCATCATCTCTGGTTTTATCTACGGCAGACCTGGCATCGCAGCTGCGTTCATCGAAAATAATTAAATGATTGATTTAAATCAATAGACATACCTAAATACTCCTAAATGTGTTTTCCATTGCTGGTTTTAATGGTTACCAAGTCTATAACTGCATAATTCCTTGGAACATTACTTGAGGTAATATTGATGAAGATTACTTGAAAATGCAAGTGCGTCCCTTGTTTATGTACCAGAAATGCATGGGTATAGGGAGCAAAATCATAGATAGGTGGAAGGTTATAAATTAAAAACCTTACGTTATGTAGTGAAGCTACAATTTCAAAGTTTTTAAATACCTGCAAAGTCCCATAAAATCTAGTGCTTTTTTTGGATTTTTGGTTTTTTGGTTTTTTGTTTTTTTTGTTTTTTAAATATTTAAAGTTTACATTTTTCAATAAATGATTTTTGTTTTTATTTTTATTTTTTATATTTAATTAATTATGATTTTTTTACAACATTTAAATAGATAAGAAGTAGAAATAAGCTTGTGGCTAAATGTAATAGGGATAAATAAATTAAATGAAATTGTGGTATAATAATATTACTATATTATTTTATATTTATAATATTAATATATATTATAAATAATAATAAAATATAATTATATTTAGTAATATTATATATTTTGATTTTGATTGTTGTGTAAATTAAGATGTTCGCTTTGCTGATTTAAGGGTTATTTATGTAAATGATTAGTATTAAATTGATTTTTATTGTTATCGATGAATATAGATAAGATAAGTGAAGGAGAATCAAAGGAAGTAAAGGAGAAAACATTAGCATTTATGAAAGAAAAGTAAAGGAGTGGTTGAGTACACAATATACATTGATTAATATTGCATGCCCTAAGCATTATATTTTCTTTTATGAAAATGATATCCCATATGAATTGGAACAATGGAGCTTCGCATCGTAGGGAGAGGAAATTTTCATAAAATATTACAGAGAGGGTAGTGATAAGTATAACCCAGTATAAGCTTGTGCAAGCCGCAGTTGAGGGGTCATCCCTCTAGTCGTGCCATTGGAAAAAACAAAGAAATTGGAACTAGCCACGATAGTAAAGGCTACATGTACGCCATGCCCATTATTGTATTGAGGAGACTTGTACTCCCAAGTTAGTTTTCCAAAGCCTTTGAAGTGGTATCGATAACTCCAACGATTTTATGGGAATTGGTATAGGTCCTTCATCATTGAAACTTTGGCTTTCAAGTCATATTACACATAAATGAGAATGAGAAAATCAAGAGAGGTATCCATCATAGTTGGAAAGAAGAGAGAAATTGTTGTGTGATTGTGCATGAAGCATATTGGAGATGGGATTGTATAGAGAGATAATATTTATTACAGGGGTATTTGGACTTTTGTAGGGAAATTACCTTGATCAAATTTGAATTCAATAGTCTCTTCAACATTAATGATCCCTTTAAGAAAAAATGCTTCAAAATATGAGTTTGGGACTTGGGATGGGAGGTTGTTTTTTCCTTAATACGACATGGCATTGTGTTGTGCTAGGAGGAAATGTTTTGTTTCAAGGTGAGCTTGAATGATGGCAAAGTGATGCAAAATGGTAAAACCATACATAACATGAAAGCAATAAAAATTTTCAAGATCAATTAAGTAGTGATGGTAAGAGGCAATAACATTGTAACCTAAACAACTATTTATATATAATAATAAATTATCATATAATATAATATAGTATGAAATATATATTATATAATCTAATATTTATATAAATTATAGAATATATATAATAATAAATTTTTAATGTATATAAAAATTATAATAAAAATTATATAATATTTTTATAAAAACAATAAAAAAAATTGATCATTGAATTATCCGATTTAAAATAAAAAAAATTTAGTGAAAAACAAATATAAATAATTAAAATAAAAATAAAAATAAAAATAAAAATTAATATTAATATTTTCAATGGATGAGAGACGTAGTTGTAGACGAATAATTGAAGTAGAGTAGGTAGTGGCAGGTAAGCGTCATGGGTTAAATTTATGGTGTTTAATGAATGGGTTGTATTCTTTTGAAAAGAAGCAATTTTACGTTGTTGTCTGAGCAAAGAAAAGGAGGGATATTATTTTACCGTACCATTGTAAACCAGTCAATTCACATATCCATGAATTCTATGGGGTCCTTAATTGAATATGGGTATAGTGTATTTGTCTCCCAAAATTTCCTAGATGTAGATATCATTGATGCATACTTTATACTACTTATATTCACTATGTATGCTAGACAAATAACTCAACTCTTTCACAATCATTAAATTACTTGTAGTACTCTTGGAGTGGGAAGTAGGGCTCTTCATCATTATAAGAAAGCATAAGACTTTGAATGCAAGTTAGATTGAATGCAAATATAGATTTAAAATCATGGTGTATCATCTATATATAATCCTACGTTGAATATCAGTTCATGTGAAATAAATGTGAAATGTTCACTTGGCTTTTATTTTCCTATATAATTTGAACTTGTTAGCTCATGTTTCTAGGGTCTTTAAAGTATTGACAGGAAATATTTTTTATTTTATTTTAGCTAAGTGTGGTGAGACTAGTATTAATCTTAGTAATAAGACACTTAGGGTCTACATCATAAAAAATGATTTTGGATCAACATCCAAAAACTAATTCTTTCAAGGGAATTATTTCAAATAATGTCCATAACAATTTCCCCGTATATTTCATCTACGTAAAATTCTAAAGATGATTATCCTAAAGGGATAGTTTGAAGGTCTAAAGGCAATTTTCAATTTCCTTAAAGGGTACTTTTGATCTAAAGGTTCCACTTCACAGGGCATTTTGTATGTGTCAAAAGTATCAAAGGGTCTACTTCGTAAAGGCTGAAGGGCACTTTTGATTTCTTGAAGGGTACTTTCATATAGCTAAGGTTCATTTCAAAATTATTGAATGGTAGGTTACACAAAACCTGGGTATGTGCCTTGGATATGAAGGGTAAGTGGGCACTTTGAAAAAAGATCAAAGTATTGGGATAAAAATCCTAAAGGATATGTTCATTTCAACGGTTCCATTACATAAAGGTCAAAGGGCACTTTTCATAAGATAAAGGAGACAAAAATTATATCCTAAATGATAAGTCTTATAGGGTAAAGGGTTCAAAATAAAAGTTATGAAGGGCCATTTACACAAAACTCTAAGGGTATGTGCCTAAAAATGATCTAGTTAGAAAGGATAAAGTGGTCAATTTGGGAAATACCAAACGGCTAGTTGAAAGGATAAGGGACATATTCAAAAAGGTAAACAGGCTAGTTCAAAAGTCCTAAAGGGTATGTGAAAAGGATTTGAAGGGTCTACTTCATGGAAAAACTTGCTTGAAGGGTTTAATCCATAGGGGCAAATTGATATTTTAAATGGCTCTTCAAATGAGGAGAGAGAGTCTCATAACTCTTGTATACCAAGGTCATTGAGCTGAGCTACGATTGTTTGATTCTTTTTTAGTATAGCTAACCCTTCCTATATCACGACTAACGTTTCGATTGTGAACATCATTTGGCAGGAGCAAGGGCATCAATTTCAATATTTTGAACTAGCTACTGGATTTCAAAAAGTAGGTCCCAACAAATCACTGGTTGGCATTCGATCATGGATTCAAGATCAATAACACACAATCAAGTCAAAGAGTCAATGAATATAAAGAACAAAGACATGATATACAAGTATCACAAGCATGTGAGTCTAGGTATAGAATCAATGGAACACATTCATTTAACTTGGGTAGATTTAAGGATGCGAGCAAGGGTCAAAGAGTCAAGGATCCAAGCCAATTCTCGATGACCAATCAGAACCAAGAAGAGGTCAAATGACTTAGAGTAGAAAATAAAGTCCTAGTATGGTCTCAAATTTTACCTTTGAGGATTAACTATCCATGGACAAGTGTTTTAAGAACCAATGTTTTTTATGATTAGGTGTTACACACACACAAATAAACATAGTCAGCATTCTAGGAAAGTTTGATATAGGAAAACTTAGAGTTCTAGGCTAATGGTTGCTCTTAAAAGATAACTTGAAGGAGAAATCCACTCTTATGCCTATTTTAAAGGTATCTCATTGAATCCCTTATACACCTTAATAACATTAGGCAAGTTTAACATTAAGGAAACTATGGATCGTAATCCACATTTTGAATTTTTGGGGTAGTTATCATATTCATCATGCACATGCTCAGTGAAGTTCAGTGGGTGGTGTATCGACCTCCTCTTTCTTGAGTACCCTTTCTTTATTTTTTGGCTAAGCCTTAGTCCCTTTCGGTGATGACATATGTAATTATAGTTCTCTTTAGGAAAGAATGGAGTTCTTATTTAAAGTAAAGGTATGTCATTGGCTGAGGGAAGTGGGTCCTATTTCTAACAATAATTTTGGAGGTAGAAACATGTCACCACAACATTTCTTTTAAGCATTATGGGAATCCTAAAGGTTGCTTCACAGATTTTAATTTCATTCCAAATTTGTAAAGCTTTCTATAGGAAATTGTTTATCTAGAGTGAGAGTTTTAAGCATCAATGGTATCCACTAAGAGATTATTTTATGGATAACTTGAAGGTATCTCCTAGGAGATACTTTGAAGATATAACAAACCTCAATAACACCGGGTAAGTTCAATCTCGAGGTATCCAACAGGATATTTCTTTAAGTGGATTATAATACCTTCATGGATAACTTAAAGGTATCTCCTAAGAGATAACTTGAAGGTATCTCCTAAGAGATAACTTGAAGATATTAAATGAACCATCAAGGTAAAGGAAAATTTTAGAGGTACAACAAGGTAATTACTAGGATCTAAAACTATTAATGTAATAGGAAAAATTGTTAAACTAAATTGAGGTGGAAGGAGAATGTGTGCAGGAGGACCTAAAATACACTCTCTCCTAAGTATTAGAAGGCCCTTCAAGTTATCAAGTTCTAAACCAATAGTGCTTTCAAGGTGAAAATAAATTCTACCAGGAGATACATTTAGCATCCCTTTGAATGTATGATAATAGCCTTCGAGGTGTCCACAAGAAGATTCCTTCAAGGGCCTTGAATTACACTTGTAATACCATCATGGTTAACTTTAAGGTATCTCCTATGAGATGTCTTGTAAGAAAAATTCACTGTTATGCATGATTGAAAGGTATCTCCTAGGAGATACCTTTAAAGTACTTATTGATGGGCATTTTGACATATATTAGAAACATACTTCCCTTCATCTTTCTCCTTTGAAACAAATGTATGTGGATTCCTTTGCCCATTAAATTATATTGGCTAGTGTACATAATTTATTTTTGGTTTGGTCATACCTTATTATTTTAAGTGAGAATTAATGTATATATTAAGAATATTTAATATGTATTTTTTATTATAGTTTAAAATTAAGATTTGTTGATATACATTTAATCACTAATTAATGACAAAAACAATTCATGAAACAATGCAATATGCAACTTCTATTTTAAAAAAGATCAATACTTAAATCATTTCAATTGATTTATAGAATGTCTTTGGGCAAAAAATTAATTCCAACACTTAAAAGGTAGAAGAAAGCCTCACTCGAAGAGAATTTGGATAAAAGTCAGAATAAGGCCTCACTCCAAGATAATTTGGATAGAGTACTATTTAAACTACCAAAATTAAAATTTAATCCATATCAACATCTTTCATTTTATGGTGGTGACAAAATTCCTCTTGTTGATTGATATTTTGAATTTTTTAGTCCGCTAAACATGCATGCAAATATATACTTATTTAGCACTACATCAGAAAAAGAATCTTCTCCAATTGGAATAATCCTTACCTGTGATAAGGATGAATTTGAAGATTCCCTTCCATTCCAACTGAAAGTATGAAATAGAGAAGAGATAATTCTCCATTGAGATACAACTAATTTAAATAAATTTACACCCAATAAAATAGAATTGATAAAAAATAAATTTTATCCTTCTTGTAAAACATTTGGGTTTCATTTGAATATCTATGACAATATTAAAATGTCTAGGTTGATAGAAAGAGATAATTTAGTCATTAAACTGCTAAATATGTTGAAAGAAAAACATGAACAAGGGGTAACAACTTCTTCTACTCGCCACCATGCAAACATGTATTTAAGATACCCTATAATCATGATAGAAAAAAATTAAAAAAAGAAAAAAGACAAGAAAGGGCAACATATTTATATGCAGATTTGAAAGAGGCTATATAATTACTCACACTAGTGGAAAAAAATAAGATCAAACAAAATTTTATAACACTTTTATTGACACAAGATTCTGATTAGACAAGCAATGAATTCTCTACATGGTATATTTACACTATCAATTACACCTTGAACATTCATGTAGAGATCTATGAATTGGAGGACACTAATATCAAAATAAAAAATTTGAATGAAAGAGGGGTGAATGATATAATTCATTCATTTATAAAACATAATGAGATTGTGATGAAAGATGCTTTGTTAATTCTTTTTTATATAAGTAACCCTCAATGTATTATTGAATAAAAAGATGTCCTAGAAGATATGATGGATACAAAAATCATAAAGTTCAAAATTGTAGATGGCCAACACATAATTACAGAATAATAGAGAATTCTTTCAGAGGAGGAATACAATTCACTATCATTGAGAAATAAATATTCTGTTAGAAGGGCAAGATTTCTAAAAACTTGTACTCTGTTTCATATTGTGCACAAAATATGTAACCAATATAATAAATCCAATAAAATAATTTATAAGGATTCATTTTTAGAAAAAAATTCATCTTCACATGACCCTATCAAACTAATAAGTTGGAAGAATCTTAAAATAGGGAAACAAAATATGGAAGAAATACGTGAACAAGATAGACACTTTTTCACATAAATGAATTGTTCAACATAAAAAATGTAGGAGAGAAAATGCCTTATTTTCATACAAAAACCTTTTTGAGATTATTTTTATAAGGTATTTTATATGTTTTAAAGTGGTACTTTACCTAGTTTAGATAAACAAGATTTAAATATGATTGGTATAATTATACTTAGAAATATTCAAGGGCTTTCAAACAAACAAAAAGTAAAACTAGAAAATTTATTAGAAACAGGATTTATTTCCTTCTTGAAAACCCTTAATTACAACAACATGGATACATGGTGCAAAAAGGTGAAGCTAAAAAATAATATATTATCAAAAATTATAGATTATTTCAACAACCATGATATTACACTGCCACTAGACAAAACAGTCACACCTAAAGAGGTAATGGAGCATTATTTAATTTTTACAAATTTTTTTGATGATTTGTGTGTCCTAAATAAAGGTATTTCAAAGAAAAAAATTTTAGGAAGCATTATCTCAAGATTCATTAAGATTATTGAAAAATTATCTACATAATGATGGTGGTCAGCTTCCTAGAATAGATACAAAAAGATTCAGTTGCCATTATGGACCTCCATGTCTTTGGCCATCTATTTTATAAGATTTTAGTGAAATTTTTATTCTTGGTGTGAATTTTTATTTGATCATTATTTATCTTTTGAATCTTACTAAATTTTTTAAGGAAGGACATATTCATCTATTTTTTTAGGTATTGACTGATAAGGTTATTATTGGGGCCTTTAATATATTCATCATCCAAAAATTAGAACATTGGTCTGGCATTCAAACCTCTCTCAATAATCTATGTGTTTGTTAATTCCATTACATGAAAGATATAGGTGTCATACTATGGGGTCCAAATAGTAATGGAATTGATTGGACACATATTATAGGTATCATTTTTTGTTAGGATATCACTCATTTTAGCTGTAAGGTTTCAACCTCCATTCACAATAAATTAGATTAAAGGAAGGTTTTGACATATATGAAGATGTACCAACATTTGAAATGATTGGTTCAAAAAAAAAAGGAAGACAATTCAAAAATGAGTTAGATAACATCTTTTGGGAGAAACTTATAGGGGTATATACAAGAGCTAGATTATTACGTGCTTGTATAAAATTTAAAATAAATTTATCTTGCATTATAAAACTTGAACAAAAAACAATTTATAATGTTCAATTTCAAAATTATTTGATAAATTCAGAGCAACCAATACAAGAACGATCGCTTTGATCAGTAACAAGTGCATAACTTTTTTAATTGATTTTATAATCATACTTTATTTTATAAATATAAAATCTTAACAATATTTTAGTGTGTATGATTTATTATTCAAAACTAACAAATTAACAATCTTTCGGTGTGTATCACTAATGGCATTACATGTAAGTAAAGAAATAATAATAAAAAAATACCACATCAATGAACATGACACATCGCAAGTTAAAGAAGGTAAGATAAGATCATACATATTTTTTCAATTATATAATTTTTTATTTATCAATAATTTATTAAACTAACATAATATTTCTTCATCTATTTATGTCTCAATTAAAATAGTTCACAACACAGCTCTATAACTTTGTGTCTTCAACACAACCTATGACACAGCTCAGCAGGTTAGTGCCTCCATTAAAATAACACAAGGTAAAACTCTACAACAAGACAAATTTTTAAAATACAAATATATACTCAATTTATGATGTGAATTTTTAGTTAATACATTATATAATACCTTGCAATAAATAAAGAACCAAAGTTTCAAGGAAAGAGTGTACACATACAAACTACAAAAAATTAGAAAAAAGAGGTGAAAACCCCTTTCAATGAATGTGTAATTATAAAATTCCATACAAGTTTAGAATATATTAATTATCTTTATTTATTTATTTAAACGCATTACAAATGAATTTTTCATCATGGACAAGGGATTGTAGAAGATAATAAAATATAGACTTACATCAGCTTGGGATTTAAAAGTGTGGGATCATTTTATTATTGTGTAGGCTTGAATGTGGTTGTTTTTACCCATTAAAATATTGTTTACATGTTTCATTTACATATTACAATATTTTTTACATGTTTAATTTATTTAGTTTAAAATAATACAATATATGTTCTACTATGTCTTTAATATAATAAATTTTGATGCAAAATATCCATGTGTTCTTTATAAATAAATAATAATAATGTATAGTGTGATAGAAATAATTATATTTCTATTGATAATTTCATTATTGTAATAATATAGATTTTGGTTGATAAATTTTAAATTCTTATTAGTATCTATGAGAAACGATTTATGACAAAATGGGAGTATCCCAACTATTTCAATACTTCAAGTGGTTCTCTCATTTGGCATTGTAAGTGGTTGCCACTCTGAGTGGTCTATCAGTTACTACATTATATGCATATATGTTATAAAATTGGTAATATAAATGGTACATCTATGTATAATTAGTATAGTTACAATGTGCTTGATCAAGTATTTATTTTTATATGTGTTTATATGAATCTTTATAAGATTTAAGGAAATGCAATATGTTTTTATGTTACAATAAGAAATGAAAATCAAAATCATATCAATGACTAATCTAGTAACATGTAAAATATTTTCTTAGAAAATTATCATGTTATATTTCTTATAATATAATATTTTTAATAAATGATTCATTTCTTTTTAATAAATTATAGACATTTCAAAAGAGGAGCTAAAATCGACTTCTAAAAAACTATTGATTTTGAGGTTAGATGACTTATTATTTGTTGTGCACAAAAAAAAGATATGAAAATTCATGATACATGAAAAATATAAGATTATAAAATATAAAACATGTCATATTGCATTTGAAATCATTCCAAATAAGTTTTTAAGATGACACTACAGTCTTTTTCTCACGTTAGCATTTGGCCAATGATAGAGGGAAATCATTTGAGGAAACTCATTCAAGCTATGGATTACACAAGTTAAAATTTCATGTTTGTTTGGAGGAAAATATATTCTAAGACATTTAATATAAACATAAATAAATTGGATGAATTTATTTTTAAAGGGACCTTTAGACATAATTTTTCAGTTACCAACACATTGCTCATTGATTATAGTTCTCAGAATTATGTTACAAATCAAAAGTTGAAAATGAGTTATGTTACATCAAATAGATATACTAAAAATGGAAGTCAGAAAGATGAATAATATTGGAAAATTAAAATAACATCTATCATCACATTCTTGGGAGAAATCAAAAAAGCCATGCCAGCAGGTGTGAACCAATGTTTAGAAAGATATAACTTTGTCATATTATGATTCTTCCAAGTGTATTTATTGATTATAAACTATAATTCTAGTAATAAATATAATCATCAATTTCATACAAATAAATGCTAAATTATCTCAAATATAGTTCAATTAATTTCAAAATAATCAATTCTAATTTATAATTACTTTGATATGATTAAGTGCATGTGGATACTCCATCGATTTATCTTGAAATTAACCAACTTGATCCATTAGTATATTGAAACTTGCTCATGAAGATCTTCCCAATGAATAACAAATAATTATCAAGATATTTTATTATGTAGATGAATTAGATTGCTTAATATGTTTTCATCCATAATTTGGCCAGTCCAATTTAATCAAAATGATCTACTCCCAAATAATTTGAAATAATTCAATTTATTTGGAATATAGAAAACATATTTATGGAGAAAATATTCTCCACTCCACTTTAGTGAATATATTTTCAAATTATTTAAAATAACCCAATTCAATCGAAATGATCTATGCTCAAATGATTTGAAATAGTCTAATTTATTTCGAATAAACAAAATTTATTTTGGAGAAAATATTCTTCACTCTATTTTATAGGTATAAGTCTAAATTATTCCTAAAAGTGTCAATAAACAGTCTAAGAGAATTGATAAAATGTCTAATATATGGGTTATAAAAGCTCTTTCACTAGCTAGCATGATAATAATTTTCTTGTTAATGTCACTCTTTTTATCAATTTTGATAAATGACACCCTGCACAATGAAATGATGGCCTTATTAATGATGATTCAAATTTAGTTTAAGGGATTATTTATCAACTCATACAAGGATATCATTAATCGGTACATTCTCAATGCATTGCACTTTCGACTCAATCTATCCCTCCTCAACAATAATTTATTTGGTTCCATTTCTAAAATGTATTATAGTTCTAAGGGTTTGAAATAGGAAAATTGAAAAATAAGTTGACAAAAACACATTATGGGTGGTGATCGAGATAGGTTCAAACCCATATCCTATGAGGACATCAAAGAGGATGAGTATATCTGGTATAAGATGGTTAAAATAGGGTTGAAAACTTTCATGGAATGGCTAGTAAGACACGATACTACACTATCTAAGGATTTAGTCTGAGGATGGAAGGACAGAGAGGGTCATATGCACAAGCTAAGAATTTTGATAATTGAGTAGATTATTGAGGAGATAATAGGCATAGAATGTTTTGGGTTCAAATCTTGTAAGGATAAAAAGGAGGAACTCATCAACATTTTCTTCAGCAAGGAGATTTGAAAATAACCCAAGGCTACACCCCAAAAAGGGTTTGTGAGGACTGACCTATTGAGAAAGTAGCTTGATTTTTGTCTACAAATCATGCATTACATCACATTAGAACATAAACACATGGTAATATTTTATCATCACTTCTTCTTTCTTAACCACTTCAAGGGGCATACTATCAGTCTTTTATTTTTCCTTTTGAAATCTCTAGAAGCTACTGTTATGAATTTTAAGTGAAACCCATTGAAAAATATTATGTACCAAGGGCTTATACTATTTTTGGTTGAGAAGTTGGAACTATTATGGTCTAAAATTTTCTCAGAGGTGATTGACATCCCTAGAGAGTAAGATGAATCTAACGGGGAACATAATTTATCCATAGAATCTAAACCTGATAAAGAAAGGAAGGATCAGATTGAAGGATATAGAGCTATGTTTTCATAAGAGGACTCTAAAGTGATAAATAAAGATGGGGGGATTTTTGAATATGGTCTCCCATTGCTAGAAAAGGATGGAGGGTTACTTATCTCAAGATCAAGGGTGAAATCAATCAATCTCTTGATAAGATTTTCACCAAAATCTCAATTTAGAAATTGATCTATAATGAAATAGCAGATGAGGTCAAAAATATCAAAAGCCTTATATATCATAGGATGGAAGAAATCAAATTTAGTATAGAACATATAGGATTTGATGATTTCAATCCCCAAATTACTAACACTTCTTAAAGGAATGAATAAGGGATTATAGCAAGGAGTCTAAAAAGGAAGAGGAACCTAAGATTACTAGTTTGAAGTGCAAGAGGTAGGGCGAGGAAAAAGATCAATCTATTAAGAATCACACAAGAGGTAAAATAAACAACAAAGAGAAAAGTTCTGAGGCTAAGAAATTAGTCACCTATTCTAAATATTACTAATTGTTTCTTTTCTATTTTCTTTTGTTTGGTATGGTTTTTTGGCTGAAACATTTTATATCTTATTGACAGTAAGGTTTTTTTTCTATCGATATCCTATTTTGTTTTGTTTTGTTTTATTTCATTTTTTTTGTAATTATTCATGCTTATCTTCTAGATCTCTATCATATAGGTATGGGTCCCTTTTAACCCTATTTAACCTATCTTAAAAAAAAGTAAAAAAAAAAAAAAAAAATTATAGTCTTACTTATTCAAATGGATATATGCCCAAATGCTTTGAAACAGTCTAGTTTATTTTGAATATAACAAATTTATTTTTTATAAAAAAATTATCCACTCCAATTTAGTGGGTATAATTCCATATTATTCAAAATATTCTAATTCATTCAAAATGATTTATGCCCAAATGGTTTGAAATACTCTAATTTATTTGGAATATAGAAAATTTATTTTTGGAAAAAAATTTATCCACTCCACATTAGTGGGTATCAGTCCAAATTATTAAAAATATTCTAATTCATTCAAAATGATCTATGCCTAAATGGTTTAAAATAGTCCAATTTATTTAAAATATTAAAAAAAAAAAATTGGAAAAAAATTTCTCCACTCCACTTTAGTAGGTATAAGTCCAAATTATTTGAAATTGTCCTTTCTTAACAAATATAAATACATTTGGTCATGGGACCTAAGATTTGTGGAGCTGTGTCAACATAAATATAAAATCCTAACCTCTCATTTTAAGATAGAATCATGTTCGTACAAAATATAGTTAAGTTTAAGGACTTTTGATTGTTAGAAGATAGCTAGTTGGTTGAGAAAAAGTTTACATTTCCATTGATTTGTACTACTGATTATGGTAATTAGTAGATATACTTAAGAACACTAGAGTATGGTAATATGAGCTATCATAAGGTGTAGAATATTTGGAAAACTATTTAGTTAGGGATAAAAACTGTGAAGGAGCATTGGTTTATTAAATCCCTCACCTTATAAAATTGTTAATATATTTTACGATTAAGATTGAATAACAATTGTTAAAATCACATGGAGTCTTTGACTTAGAAATATAGTTATCCATTGATATATTATTTATACATCATTTATGTGTTTATATATGGTACATATTATGTTTCATATTTATTTGTATATAAGAAACATATTTATTTATGGGCTAAAGAAACCATATGAAAATATTACATATATAGGTGTATTGGGTCATATGTCTAAGCTTATAGCTAAATGAGGGGTTATATTGAATTTTAAGTGTTCGATAGACTGAAACTATAACCATAAGAAAAAATTCTCTAAAAATAAAATTAAGCTATTTAAATTAAAGATTATGGTATAACTTGGTTGTGAGATATCTGACACTTCAAAATTAGCATGACATATTATTGTTATATATATGCATATAATAATAAAAACTAGTGAGTGGTACATATTGTGAGTAGGTTAAAATTTATAAGAGCTTAGACATGTATAACATATATTAGTAAATTATGATGTGTGCTTAAAAATTATGTTTTTTATGATTACTAGTATGTAGTTTAAACATAGTATATACCTGATTGGTATAAACTTTACTTGCTTCCCTATTATTTAGGATTGTGGACTTTTGATTCTAAAAATTTGTGACATTGAATGTTCATGATTGAGTATTATGCGCATGTACAATAGTCTATGATATTATGGTATGTCATAGAGTGTTTTAATTTATAAATTACAACCTAAATATATGTTATATCTGGGTGGTATAAACAATAATTAATATGTCTAGATTCATTCATACATTTTTTAGATTAAATGTATGCATGTTAAAAATTTATAGTAATAAGATGTTTTATGATAGTTAGTAGAAAGTACTAATATTATGTTGGCTTATATTAAATAGAGTGTGAAGCCTAATATATATTATACCCAAATGATATAAATTGTAGTCATTATTTTTAGTATGGGATAGATAATAATGTGAGATTTATTCATATGTTTGATGGAATAAATATATGTTTTTTGATTACTCATGTGTTTATCATTTTATGTGATATGATTGATAGTAAGATGTAAATTTTATGAATCTATTGGTTATATTATGTTAATCAATATCGCATTAATGATGCTAAGTAAAGAGTAAAATGGACTTCACTATCTTATTAGCATCACAATGTTATATGAAGGTAGTCCGATCAAGTGGTGTGTATGAATTTTGACTAATCTATAGATTGTTATTATTTATTATTCTTGAAAATTTGGGCCAAATAATATTTAGTGAGATATTATCATTTCATGAGTATAATTTACATATTTTTTCAATATCTTGCAATAGAATGGGTTTTCTATGATACACCACATATTTAGTTTTAGAAATCATACAACACACGAGTACTAAATTATCTCTCTAGATTTCTACATCATCACTATCTACCCATTCATTAAGAGAGGGTCATTCCCTGATGAGATTAATGTAGGAGATCATTGATACATGGTTGGTATGGAAAATCACTCAGATGATGCTCTCCCTCTCCACAATAGTGTAACTTTTGAGACAACACTTGAGATTGCCACAGATACTAGAAAGTCTGGGGAACTCATGCTCCAGGGAGCCATGTATCTTATATATGTAAATTGATTTATATTGTATTTATTATTGGAAACATTATCATGAGAGTTTTAATTACTTATTTACTATGAATTGACAGTAGTGGTTGTATATTATACCATTCATGGCTAGCTATTTCTAATTATTTTTCATATTGGTTATGATGTGTTTCACATGTAGCTAATGATCAGTGATTGTTAGATATCATGTGCTTATTTATAGTTATCAAAATTAGATTATTTTGTATGATCATTGCTTAGATTCTCGTGGTGTACTCTATTTATAGTTTATGTGTTTAGTTTTTAAAAAATGATATTTCTAGGTAGAAACTAGTAAGGTTGTTACAGTAGAGATATGGGATGATATTAAATTGTCTTGAGTAGCGTAAATACTATAAGATCACAAATATCCCTCATTACCCCTTTATGGACATATACACTCACCATGTGAGTGGTCGGGTGGATAATGTCATTCAACTATCTCATATTTATATAAATTATGGACTTTCTTAAATCATAAAATTGAGTTCCTAGTTGCATGATGTACATATTTTGATTCTTAAATCCTTTTATATTAATAAATTCATAATATATAATGACACAAGAATAAAATGTAATAAATTTATATAATTATAATGATATGTATTTGTATATTTGAATTATCAACATAATATAATATGATTAAGAAATTAAATAATTAAATTACCATATATTTTTCTTGATGCTGGAAATTACACTATCCATGTGTCTCTTTATACCTATATGAAGATATTAATAACATACATTTTATCATGCCCAAAATTTCACAACATAAATATGAACAAAAACACACATCATTTTTTACCACATACATCAAAAACCCTACCACCTACATATGTAAAAAAAATGATAATAGGTAACATAATCCTTTCATGTAATGGAGTCATGTCAATAAACATTTCATGACCACGAAAATATAGTAAACCTTCATATTACCCTGAACTCACAAGCGGAGAGAAAAAGTTTAAAGTGGAAGGAATAAAATTATCAAGGCAACCTAACTTAGCACATTTATAACTTGAGTGAAACTATACAAAGATTATAAGGATCAGATTGTGGTCCATTTCGTAAGTCCTAACATTGACTTAAATTTACAAAGTGGGAACAAAACTCCAAGTTAATCAACTTCCAAAAAGGGTAACCTTAGCCCTGACATTACTATCTATTAAGAATGTCAATAATCAAGATAGACAAACCAATTTAATCTCCTAACCAGGTAGAGTATCAACTAACAAAGTAAGGATACACCTACTATCACAAATGAAAAATTGAATGAAAAGGGGTCACAAGATGGGCCATGAATAAATGTCCTGAAAAAGAGGTAAAAATTTTTAAATAAAACAATCAATTATATGAGATAATAACATCTCAATTGAGGCACTGAAAGAGATCAAAGGCAAAGGGGAACCAAAAAAAATACTACTAAACCAAATAGAACTAGGCAATGATAAAACGTCCTTACCTGAAAAATTTAGACAAATTGGGTTATAAACTGACCTGATAAAAATAACAAATGTAAAGATAAAATAATTTTGAAGTTTCTTAGGATGATATGAAGCTTAAAATAAATAGGAAACAAATTTTGGTTACCAAGACTATAACTCTCAACGATGTAATGGATGTTGATTTTGTATCCACTCTGCAGCCAGAAAATGGAGCAAGGAAATTTACTATCACAAAAGCCCCTTATAAATTGGTGATAGTTTTGGATATCTAAGAACTAAAATTAATCTGGTATCAAATATCAATTCCCATAGCCTAAGGGAGTTGGTATTGAGACTTAGTTTCATTTTTATGATAATTTAATTATTTATTTAAGTCACATTTTGAAAAGAATTTATCGACTTAATTACCAGTAGAAAATACTCTACTAGATGTTTGCATTACTAAATTATTTTGGTTCATTTTATCACAACCTATAGGACCTTGATCCATTGAAATTACTTACATACTCATGCAAATTTCATTAAGATAATTTTATATTCTTATTTATCATGCAAAAACAAATTTAGCATCATGTTATTTCTTGCTTTCCACTGATGGTATTGAAAACAAGCTCTTTAAACATAACTTATGGATTATGAATACACTTGGATAGGTCTCTTCAATTTATAGAAATAGTCCCTAATACAATGAATATCCACTTAGTTAAATTAACTCACACTTGATTGATTCCTCTAAAGTTATTTATATTGATTAAAGGGTATATATCAATTATAGATAACAACAAGGTTAAAACATTATGAATATTATCTATACAAGTGTTTAACAACATTTTAGTGAAATTAATTAAATTTTCCTTCAATACAAGAGTCCACTTATCTTGTTAAAATTGATAGTTCTAAAAGGACAACCATAACACATCATATGATTAAAACAACTTTCAAATGTGACACATTAAGATATCTATCAATCACAACCATCGTATCTAACTTCAATTCAATTGGAAGGTAATTCAAGAATTTAAAATGACATCTAAAGGTGAATAATTTACATAATGTCTAATTTTAACATAATCATATAATCATATCCAAATAACTTACATGGCTAAACAACTTGCAAGGTTCTATATTCTGTTAATCATATAGTCATGCATCTTGTTTCACCCTACACTAAAACAATACCAATACAAGTGTCAACATAAATTTGAGCACATTAATTTCTCTCATATTCCATCATGTTAATCAAGAAATAAACATATTAAAATAAATGTAACCAGAAAATGGAATATCTTATCAACCTACGTATAAAAGCATGTGTATATTCAAATGGTTACAAGATTAAATATAATATTCATCTTCGTCTATGAAATATAAAATAATAATAATAAATGAATTATTCATTTACTCATTTATGAAATTAGGAATAACATTTCATGTCCACCCAAAGATGTAATGGATTCTAATCTTGGTATTGGCAAGAGATGCTCTCATTATATTAAGTTATACAATGTTCATACTATCCTATGATGTATCCAAGAAGACTTGAACTCTAAAAGTGACGAAGTCTGAAATATTGAAACTCTTAAATTTGATTGAGTCTAAAAAATAATTGAATCCTAACCTGAGGGTTATGTGCTTCCTATTAATCCTCTTATTATCAATTTTCCTTGGGTAGTAGAGCAAATCACACCTTTTAAACCTCTAAAAGTACTTTCTTCTTCTTTACCTCCTTTAGATCCTCCCATTGAACCTAATCCTTCTCCTATTAAAGAACCCATCAACACTCCATCTACCTCTTCTACTATATCTACTTCCTCTACTCTCAAAATCACACTTGCTGCCAAGGCCACTAATGTCTATCAAATACATTTTGAATATCATTGCCATGGTAACCAAATTTTAGATCTAGAAGTAGATGTTGATTATTTTGGTCCTCTTCCTAAGTTGCCTAGTGATGAAGCTATTATTGAGTTACTTTATGCCCAAAAACCTCAATTCCCCTAGCAACATCTTAAACTTGGATATTTTAAAACTAAAACTCCTTGCTTCAACAAAATTATTGCTAGCATTGATCCCAAACTAATCTAATTTCATCCTTACCCAATGTACCATACCACTTTCAAGATGGTAATGTCATGCTTATTGAAGAAACAAATCATATCAAATATAGTACTCCCTCGTGCCCTTGACTAATCATAGTTTCCAAAGAAATTTCACCTCTTAACATGATAATTTCAGCCTATTTTTTGATAATTATTAAGATGCATTCGCTTGGTCTTACCAAGACATGCCTGGAATTGACCCTAGCATAGTGGTATGTAACTTCATTACCTATCCTGATGCCAAACCTATGTATCAGAAGTAATGTAAATTTTCTCCCAAAGTTATCAAATTATTCCATAAAGAAATCATCAAATTACTCGATGCTAAATTTATTAAACCTGTGGATTATTCTAAATTGGTTTCCAATATTTTTATTATTTATAAAAATGTCAATATGGTCATTTATATTTGCATTTTATTTTTTCAATCTTAATCTTGCTTATCCTAGAGAAAATTTTATTTTGCCTTCAATAGATTCCATTATCAATTCCAAGTTTGGATATGAAATGTTATCTCTTATGGATGGATTTTCAAGATACAATCATATTCATATAGATCTCAAGGACTAACATAAGACTACTTTCACCATGGAATGTGGAACCTATTGTTATTTTAAAATGCCCTTCAGTCTTAAAAATGTCAAGGCCACTTACCAATGTGTAATGACTCATATTTTTAATGATCTCCTCCATAAAATTGTCAAAACATATGTGGATGATCTTATCACCAAATCCAAATATTGTACAAATCATCTTTCTGATCTTGCCATCATCTTTAACCATCTCATCAAATATAAAGTCCAAATTAATCCTTTCAAATGTGTATTCAAAGTTACATTTGGCAAATTGTTAGGATTTGTAGTCTCTCTCCATGGCATTGATGTTGATCTAGCCAAGATTAATGTTATTATCAACATGCCTATTCCTCATTCTATTCTTAATATTAGTACCTATTTAGGAAAATTTGGGGTAATTAGATGATTCATTCCAAGATGACTTATCGAATTCAATCCATTAATTCCCTTCTCAAGAAAGGTATAGCCTTGGAATAGATGGATCTATGTCAAAAAGCATTTGACAATATGAAAGAGTTATTACTTCATCCTCCTTCCAATGATAAACCATTATTTCTCTATACTTATTCCACACCTATTTTAGTTAGGGCAATGCTTTCCCAATAGGATGATATAGGCAAGGAATATGTCATCTATTGTATTGGCCAATGCTTCATCAATTATGAAACATGTTATACCAAAATTGAGTGTGATTGCCTCGCTATCTATTTCATAGATGAAAATATTTGTCACTACATGCTTTACCAAACCACTTATGTCATTATTCATTTTGAACATTTTCATCATTTCTTCTCCAAATCATTTCTTCCTAGAGATAGAATTAGTAAGTGGATGGTCTTACTTATGGAATTCAATCTTCACATCATCATGCAAAAAGTGGTCAAAGGGAAAGTCATAGCTAACCAAATTGTCATAGCTCTTATTCCAACCACTTCTTCCCTTTAAGGTAACCTTATAGATGATAATATCCTTTACATTGAAGCTCTTAATCAATCAATTTATCTTAAAGATTATTTTCATAGCTTTACTATTAATCTTGAAGCTAATCAACTTGATAAATCTTGTTCTTCTTCTGATACTACTAAACCAAAGGTAATTATTGAAGATCCTAAAATTAATGTTGACTTACATGAGGAGACTTGAACCCTTCACTTTGATGGTGTTAAATACCTTCAAGGAACTGGGGTAGGTTGCATTATCACTAGTCCTTTTGACAAGATAATTCCTTTAGCTTTTGTTTTACATTTGATTTCACCAACAATATGGCTAAGTATGAATCTCTTATATTAGTTATGAGAGCTGATCTTAATTTAGACATACAATATCTTCATGCTTTGGGTGATTCTCAACTCATTTGTCATCAATTTAGTTGTACCTATCAATGTAAAAGTGAAAACCTTATCACCTATCATCAAATTTCAATCACTCTTTCCAAGAATTTTTTCTCTTTTACAATTGAGCCTATTCCTAGAGATCAAAATTCCATTGTTGATTCTCCTGCCTATTCAACCTCTCTTTTTCATCCACATAAAGTTCTTTCTAATCCTTCTTTTATCATACAAATAATCAAATCTTCATCATCTATCCAACCATCTGATTCACTTATCTGCCACATCAAGCTTATCACCATCTGATAATGTCCATGGTATAAATATATCATCTAATTCTTAAAACATCAAACTTATCCTCCTTACTTGGATTCTCGTGAAAAGACACATCTTCACAAACTAGCTTTCAAGTACGTATTTAGACATAATATCCTTTATAATCATAAAATTAAAGGTACCTTGCTCCATTGTGTCATGCAAGATGAGGTCCCTCTTATAATTGAACAAGGACATGCGGACATTTGTGGTGGTCACTATAGAAAACATGCTACAGCCCAAAAATGCCTACGTATGGGTTATCATTGGCCTACTCTAGAAAAATATGCTATTGAATATGATAAAAAGTGTAATCCTTATTAATTTTATGATGATCTCATTCATTCACCTCTTGTCTATATTCAAACTATCAAATCTATATGGCCATTTTCCACATGGATATTTTATCTCATTGCTAAACTTCCTCATTCCCAAGATGGGCATGTCTTTATTATCACCACTACCAAGTACTTTAACAAGTGGGTTAAAGCCATGCCCCTTGTTAATAATACCAGTCCTACCATTTCCAAGTTCATTATTAACCAAATTATTTTCCATTTTGGTATTCCTCACATCATCATTTCCAACAATGGTTTTAATTTCAAAAAAAACATGTTAAATAACTTTGCACCAAATTTAAAATCAATCACAAGTTTTCCACTCCTTATGATCCACATTGCAATGGTCAAGATGAGGCCACTAACAAGATTCTCAATAAAATTATTCAAAATATAATTCATTGAACCCACATGGATTAGAATCTTCATCTTTATCTTGCATTTTGGGCCTATTGGCCTAGCATTCATACTGCTACTAGAGTAACTCCATTTTCTCTAGTCTATGGTTTGGAGTCAGTTCTTCTTATTGAAGTTGAGCTTCTTTATCTTTGCATATCTCTTCATGTAATCATTATATATGAATAATTTCATGAGACTCACCTTCATTCCCTTGATCTACTTGATGAATTTCATCCTTCTACCTTACAACATAATCGCCAATACAAGGCTCATATTGCCCAACAACATAAAAAACATGTTAAAATATGTATATTTAATGTTGGTGATCTTGTCCTTAAATTAGACTACATCCATGATAAATAAGGTAAATATGCCAAAAAATGGTAGGTCCCATACTTAGTTAAAGACATCCTTGGTCCAAGTACTTATCATCTTCAAACTAATGAAGGCCATATTTTCAAAGAGCCCACCAATAATCAATTCCTTAAAAGGTACTTTGCCTAATCATTTCTTTTTTATCATATATATATATATATATATATATATATATATATATATATATATATATATATATATATATATATATATATATATATATATATATATATATATATATATATATATATATATATAACTTTTTTTAGGTTACTTAAGCACGGGTCTCTCCCTCTAAAATAATTCCCTCTTGTTCACAAACCTTTAGTCCTCCCTTTTGTCCTTTTGGTTTCTTGATGTACCATAGTCTTCATTATCTTATTTTTCATTCTCCTTCTATTTACCAATTTTGATTTGGTACCCCTTAGGTGTTTATTTTGTTATTTGATTTGTAAAATCATGGATAGGCCCTAACATCCCTCATAAAACTACCATATTTTACTTATCTTCCTTCTCTTTTTGTTCCTTGTCAATGTTGTTTTGGCATCCTTTGGGTTTTTTCTTTGTGAGATGCTTTGTCAAAAGGCTCCCTTACTTTTTTCTTATTATCACCCTCATGGGTCTTTCTTTTATGAGTTAATTTGTAAGACCATGGATAGGAACTAACCCTCCTCATAAAATTACCATTATTTTCATATTATTGATCCTTGTTCTTAAACATTAGCTTTTGCTTCTTTTATTAGATGAAATTTTCATAACAATCTATGTTAGCATGTTTTCCTCTATTTCCCTCAGTTTTATGATAAGGAATCACACCTTTGTTGTCATTGTATCCCTCTTTGCCATTTTTCACATTTTTTACAATTTGAAGTAATTCAAATTTTTCCATTTGTCATTCCTCTCGATTGCCCCTTTCTCTCATCTCTACATTGGATAAAACAAGGTTGAAGTCAAGATAACACTTTTATTTCACCTATATTTATGATACTCTTAGACCCATGCTCTTTGATGTTCTCTCTCTTATAAACCTTGTCCTAATTTTTTGAATGAAAGTCATCTTTAGCACCCATGTTTAGTTTTCCAAATCCATATGGAAGAGGAATAGAAAAATCCATTAAAAAAAAAAGTTAAAATCCAAATCATTTGAAACAAAAGGCAATGATATCTAAAAGGTAACATACAAATCTCAAAAGTCAAATCCACACCAAAAGGCATGATTACAAGCACATCTCCTATTTTTAATTGAAGCTTAAATTCCATAATCAACTTCACATATAGCTGAATTCCTTTGGGGTGCAATAGGCCAATAGATTGGAATAGGGGAATTCAAAAAAATCTATGGTGCTACCTACTTTCTCATGCAAGTACCCAATCTTTAAAATATACCAATGAATCTAAAAGGGGTCTTAAAGAATGGGGAAAACATCATGGGGAGGTAGTTCCATTTTAATTTTCAAGCATATAACCTTCATGGGATGATCTATTTACTCCATTTATTGACCTAAGACTTGTGTAGCTAAGATAAGTTCTTCATAGTCCCTAAGGTCGACAATCCTCTTGTTTTGACAAACCAAATTTGAGTGTCTTGACTTTGATAAAGATTTTCTCTACCTTAATTTTTCCTTCATTCTCCCCTCCACCCATTTCATTTCCCCCCTTTGATATCCAAATTGTGATTCCAAATCTGTTTTCCCTCTTCCTTAAATTCCTTCTTCATTTCTTAAAAACGTGATAGCACTACTTTGTTTCAGTTTTATCTATCTTTAGATACAAAACAACATGTTTGAGCAACTTTGGATCATTTTCATCATATCTCTTTATATTTAATAGACTTACTTTACTTTCCTTTTTCCATTTATCATGATTTTTTTATCTTACTATTATGAACACCTAAGTTCATACCCTTTTTCCATTGTTAAGTGAGATGTGGATTGTTACTGCTCACTCATCAATGTTGTTTTCCCTTTTATTCACCTTTTTACATTGTTGAGTGAGATGTGTATTATTAATACTCACTCATCAATGTTATTTTACCATTTTGTTTTTCCTTTTACCATTGATTTGTCTTGCTTATCATTCATTTTTAAACATGTTTCCTTAGTTTAAATTGGTGAGTTTGCCTTTTCTTACTTGAGGTTTACTTATTTGAGTTTTTTGGTCTTTAGTAGCCTTGGATTTTTGATTACCTGATTTACTATTTTTTGACTTGGTCATTTAGTCTAACATAACACCTATCACCCAGCTTACCAAATTCCCAAGTACATTCCATCCACATAGTACTAGTTATCTTGTCTTTTCTTGTGTTTGTTTGTTTTTGCTCCTTAGTTTTATATTTTTGGGTTTGTTAAAAGTAGTCTATGCACCCTACATAATCAAAACTAAAAACACAATTGATAATTACCCCATGATAAAGGTAAGTCAAGGTATGCATCATTTATTTTTTAGTTATTTACTTCTTATATTAGATTCCCTTTTCTATCATTTACTTTCAATTATTTTATGCTTTTTAAAATACTACAACTTTATTTTAGCATTAGCATTATGTGTGTCCTTATGTTTTTTATCAAAGCATCATCCCCTGTTACACCTTAGTGACACGTGATGAGCTTTAATTGGGGCATATGTATACACATAATATTTTTAACTTTTATCAAATATTGATGCTTTACATCTTGCAAGAACTCATTGTGACTCAATCTCTCTGAGTGCATGCTTTAAGAGGTGTACTAGGAAAGGGGTGGGTAGACCTTTGGTGCTTCGTAGGATTATTTTCATTTATTGCCACATTAATTTCAATCCATTCATATCCTAAAACCTTTCCCTAAGCTTTTTATCCTCCCTTGTAAATTCTTCTAGTCTTTTATTCTTTTTATCCTTCTTCTCCTTGATTAGTCCCCTTTTAACCTGCTTAGCAAACTAGGTCAACCTGGTCGACCAAGTGTAGTTTACGGTCACTTTAGCTCTTTATGTTTATCAATATTCTGACCGACCTAGCACAAAATTGAGGCATGATCTCAAAAATATGCTAGGTTGATTGGGTTGACCTAGTGCAATCAGCATGTCCAAATGATTTTTAGGCAAGATACTCCTATATATATATATATATATATATATATATATATATATATATATATATATATATATATATATATATATATATATGTATATATATAAGGTCATTTTGATCATTATTAAGAATATGCAATAACAAGTTATTATTCACTCACACTTCTTCATAATCTACTCTTCCACCATTCTACTTGAGGAGTCTTAGCTTAGGTTTATTGTTTTGGAGAATCTAGTCTTATGGATAGGTCTTAGATGCTTTTGCCTAACAAAGTGACCCTTACAAACCACAACAACCTCTTTCAAAACCCCATTGACTAAGGGATAGATTGTATTATGATGGGTTCACATTTAGGTATGTTTATTCAAGCTTTGTTCTCCTCTCTTTTAGTTAATAGAAGTATCATAGTGTTGGCTTGAATAATATTACTATTCATATTCTATATATTAGGGTGTTACTCATACTTAATTTATTTGAAGTTCCCTATACATATTTGATTTATTTGCATTTAACCCCTCACATTGTGCCAAAAGATTTGGTGTGCACTAGATTAATTTACTTTTCTTGTTATTAAAATAGTTTACTTTCTTGTTTATTAACATAAGTGAAATATCAAATCACAGGTCTCTTTTATGGTTGTGTGATTGTGTTAGACTATAGGCTTTGGAACCCTTCCTAGCATGATATGTTGTGACAAATGATACAAGTGATCCCCTAATCAGATCTATCAGATCCCCATATTGGTCATGCTCTCTCTTAAAAAGTGTATACCCAATCAAAAGTGTAGGTGTTCTCTATCTTATCTGATCCAAGATTAATTTCATTTGCATCATGTAATTCTTCTTGCATACAACTAGTTATTAGTGGTTGTCATTATTCAAGGATGTTTCTTAGATATTCAAAAATGTGAGAAATGTTAACACTTTACTGGGAGGATGAAATATTTAGGTTC
Source organism: Torreya grandis (assembly GCA_037957365.1). NCBI lineage: Eukaryota > Viridiplantae > Streptophyta > Pinopsida > Cupressales > Taxaceae > Torreya > Torreya grandis. The sequence goes on from JARHVA010002690.1 coordinate 416,845, forward strand.
TCTCCCATAGTAGCTTATGATGATTGAAGGCCCATTCCAATAATGGTGAATGGATTTCATTTTATAAATTATTGATTCATCAAGCACTAGGCATAGATGGATACTAGTTGAAACTGACTACATCACAAAATAGGTTAATTTGGTCCCTCCAAAGAAAACAACACACCAAGTAATTATATATTTTTGTTAAATTAGATTATTTATAGATCTGATGTACCTGTTAAAGTTGTAGATGATAATGCTATGAGATTCAAAACTAGACCTTTAGTGAAATTATGCAAAGAGTATGGAATTGAATTGGCATATGCTTCTAATTACAACCCTTAAGGGAATGGGCAAGTAGAATCTAGCAATAATAACTTGTTCAAGATCATGAGATGAACATTGAAAGTAAATTAAAAGAAGTGGGGTGAACAGATGAAGTTTGGTTTGTGGGCTGACAAGATCACATCCAAGAGAGATACAAGAAAAATCCCTTTTGAGCTTATTTATGGACCTCAAATAGTTTTGCCTATGAATTTTTAGCTACCAAATTATCAGCTCATGCAATAAGTAGAAGATGATGAGCAAATCAACCACTATGAAATCAGGATGCACTAGATTATTGAGCTTGATGAAATTCAAAGACAAGCTCATGAAAAACACCTCAAGTTTAAGGAAAAGTTGAATAAAATATTTGATAGGAAATTCACTCCAATAAATTTCCAAGTAGGAAATTTGGTTCTACTTTGGGGTAATAGGCATGAGAAGAAAGGAAATCATGGCAAATTTTATGCCTTGTGGATAGGTCCCTATTCCATTAACTACCAGATTAGGGAAAACACTTTCTTCCTGAGAGACATGGATGGTGAGATGCTAGAGCTATTAGTCAATGGTAGACATCTGAAGCACTTCCTATATTGAGTCTATTTGCAACTGTTTACATATTATATAGTTTTTTATTTCTTTGTCCTTCTATTGTTTTATCACCCCTTTGCCATGGGCCTTATTTGTATAGTTCCTTTTGTCTTGTGTTTATTTTTAGATCCTCCTAATATATTTTTGTTAAGTCTACCTTGTTATTATTGAGCCTTTGTAAGTATTACTGACAAAATGTTAAGTCTTAACTCTATGACTCAATAAATTGGCACCTAATCTTATGTTTTGGGGTTATTTTCACACCCACAATGGGTATGCATCCTTGGGTGAGAGCCAGTGTTAATGACCAAAATTACACTGAAGCAATTGAACCCTTGTCAAGTATGAATGCCTCAGTTTCTTACCCAATTCTAATTTTCAATTGCCTTTGGTCTGTCAAAAATCCAAGTGAGTTAATTCTCAAGAATTTTAAAATCCTTGTTTCAATTTCCCTCACTAAGACCTATTGATTTAAAATCAAATTTGGTGAGAGCAATTTAAGAGGAAACATTTTAAATATGCCAAGGACCTAGTTTTATTTTTATATTAAGGCTTGTTCATTTTTACTAACATGACCAAACCTTAATATAAAAATTTATATTGGGTCCCTTTTTATATCCTATAGCCTAGTCCCTTTTATTTATTTATTTACATGGTCTATCTAATGCCCATGGTCTATTTTATTTATTAGCATAGTCTAAGTAATGTTTAGTCCCTTTGTTATACACTTAGCATAAAATTCCAAGGTCCCCTTTATTTTTATCAATGTCCAAAAACCATAGGATAAATCCTTTATCCTAAGATTTTATGTCCCAAGCTTGAACTTGGCACTTTTCCGTGTCCAATTTGAGCCAATCACGGCTAGGCTAGTGAATCATGATCGAATGGTACATGCTAAATCGAAATAGATTGATCAAATAATTTAGGAGCAATGTTGAATCATCAAAATCCCCAAGATCATGATGAAAATGACAAGTATAACCATATCGATGGGTTGCCTAATGATCTAATGGCACGTAGGGGTCAACAAAGTCAAAGGAACCTTGGGAGGAACATGAAGAAGACATGTGTCGAGATCTCGATGAGTAGAACCATTAGTATGATGGTCACATTGATGTATTTGATGATTGTATAGACATCAAAATTAATATTAGTTAGTATTAATTTAGGGATTAAATTTAGTGTTCATGTGGATGTCATTGATAGTCGTGCAAATGTCAAATAAAGGGTGTACAAACATCAAATTTAAGCCATGGTAACTATTCATTGGGGCTTAAATTTGATGATCACGTGCCTATCAAAAACATTCATGCAAATTTCAAATTTAATCCATAATGGATATCTAGTGGTGTTTGATCCTTCAGATATGGGTTGATGCTCTGCATTTTATTGGGCTTCAAGATCAATAGTGTGTGATGGTGGTGGAATATTCAATGAATTTCAAAGCAAATCTAAGACAACTACATGATAGATGGTCATTAGCCCAATATAGATCAACTAAGTAGAGTGTATAAATCCTGTAGAGATACCAAGTGGCATGCTAGGGTTCCTCATAAAGACAAGGATCTGGTAGTGCTAGTCTCAAGTGGAATTTTCAAAGATATGGACCCAATGAAGTGTTGACACATTTCTTAGGGTAAAAGGTCACATTTTAAGATAAGGAATAACATGACATGATGAATTCCATAAAGGAATATAAGTCATATTTAAAGGTCCTATATAGAACAGTTCATAAATATTTTACTAGTGATAAGTGGATTGATTGGGCAAGTTTCAAATGATCCATTGGAGCTCTTCAAGAAGTTTAAAGGCACTTTTGTAGCCACAAGGCATAGGTTGATTGGGAAGCCACATGTCCCTTATCCATAGGATCATAATTTAGTCCCAAAGGATGTTTTGAATACCACATAGTTTAAATTTTAATGATGTTATTGGCTTTTTATAGTAAGGAGATAAAGGCACTTTTACTAAATTATAAATTTAGGGCAAAGAGTGGGTTTCCAAATATGCCAAATATTGGTTCTAAAGTGTGACCTTGATAATTAGACAATGCATAAAACCCATTTATGACTATAGGACAAATATATTACATGCTTATAACATATATAAAATAAAAATGGGCTTATGTTCATATAATTAATGACCTCTATGTAGATCTCAAGTAAATTCTATATGATAGGTAATTTTAAAAGAACAAAAATCCTATGTGCAGTGCATTATAATACAAAATGGCTTTACTAACCCCTTATGTGCTCATTTGATAATTCCCTAGGGTAACTTCCTAGGGGTACTATAAGTGCCAATTGCATAAATTGTTAATTTCCAAGTGGGGTCAAAATTTCCCAAATAAGTCAAAAGTGAAAATAATGCATTTATGCATTACAAAATATGAAGGAAATCATAAAGTGGAAAATTTGTACAAAGGCAAATGTGAAGATTGCTAAATGTGAAAAAGGCAAATTCGTAAAGTGCAAATATGTGAAAAAGTAGTTTGGAGCCAAAAGGGTAAAGAATTTATTTTAACCTAAGTTTGGTATTTTTCATCTACTTTGTTTATTTAGGCTCCTCCATTGGGAGAGATATTCTAGGTTTGCAATATCAAGGTGAGCCACTCCAAAGAAGATCATTCAAGGGGCCATGGATCAATAATATTTTCCATTCATCATTACAAGAGAAAATTTTTTGATGGTGTACATGAGGGAGAGGGAAGTTGTCCAAAAATCTTAAGTTGACCAAGCAAGTGATCAGGGTGATCCTTAGGCAGTTACACATAAAGACAAATGGTTTGTTTAGCTGCACCATGAATATTCTCCTTCTATCTCATTTGAAGGAATCTCCAGTCAAGAAGTCAAATAGTTTGTTACAAAATCTTTATTATTCCTTGTAGAGGTAGTTAGAGTTGTGATTTAATTACAAATGGATGAAGATTTTAGGTGTGGCGATGGAATATTTTCCAATTGGAAGCATCTTGGTAGACTGGGGGCTACTTAGCAAAATTGAAAGTTATGACCCATAATCCTAAGATTAGAATGTATAAATAGAAGGCTTGTTTTATATTTTAAGGTGGTTGTTAGTCATTATTTTAGGTTTTCCTTTTCACTAAGTCTAGGTTCAACAAAAAAAAATTGGGATCAATTGATGTGTGTAGATTTTATCTCCCTTGCTAAGGTGGTTGCAGATGTACAACTATTAACAAGATTTGAGAGCATATTTATATGTCTCCCTTGTCAAAATAACAAACTCACCATTTTTTACCCTTGGTAGCATTTTGAACAATTGATGTATTTAAATTTTCTTTTCAAGATTAATGAAAATGCCTATGGTTCTTTGCTCTTTCTTGATGATGAAGTACAATAATATGTCTTACAAATCCTCATGATTAGATATTTGGGTTTATGTTCACTAATGGTTGTCATTTTGAGCATAAACTTAGGTTGTAAATCCCTTTCTATAATTTAACTTTGAAAATGTGTTGCTGAATGACCTTTTAAGGCACCTTAGGTCTACAAATTTGATAGGAAAACATTTCTTAAAATTTTAGTTGGATTGTATGCTCTAGGTCTTTAGGGACCACTTGGTATTTCCAAATATATTTTATTTGAGTCTTTTATACATCTTTTTCTAATGATAATGTCATGAACATTGTAAGAGACCTTGTTATTTGAACATGCAATCAACATGCCACCTTGTATTTTATATAATCATCTAACCTCCTACCTCTTCCCACCTTGCATATAATACATCATTTTCATATTATGATTATTATTTGTGCCAAATGCATAAGATCTTGCTTACCTAACATTATGTACATTTCATGCCTTGAATACTAGTGTTGTAGTTTTCCATTCAGCCTATATCTTAAAGATTCACTAAAATAAAAAAATTAATCATATACATATCTATCTTTAGTAGCTTGAATGTGACCTAGTACATTTGCGTATTCCTTGTGAAACCCCTTCTTGGGTGGAGTGTGCAAGTTTAGTTTTGCCCTGGTCACATATGTGTCTCTTTGTGTCAATAATCCCCATGGAGGTTGACTTGCAGAGTATATCCATTATGGTGAGGTTCTTGGCTAACCAAGATGGGTGTGAGAAATAATAAAATATAATTTCAAGGCCTAATAAGTTTATTTTGACTAATTACAATATTAAGAAATTAAGTAAAGGATATAAATTTTTGGAGAATAGATTAAGGGCTTGAATATCATCAAAGAACTAATCTATATATTTCATGAGTATTTAACTATGTTTATGCAACTATTGAGAAATCTCATCTGACCTAATTCTACCAAGTAGAGGGATAATTAAGCAAGAAGTCTTAATAGGCTATTTGAGAGAGAAAAAGTGTGAGAATAGTAAATAAAGGATGTCATATTTAGTTGAGTAAGCAACAGGTGTCCAAGGGTGATAAAATAATCAAGGTAGCTGAGTTGCTACTTGGTTACCTAAAGGTTGGATTATCCTTGTAGCTTGAAGTTTGTTAAATACACTAGTTGAGTTGGAGCTTGACTAAATGCAGGGCTGGTGCTCCTTGTGGGGTTAGTACCTGACTAAAATATTGATTCATTGTTTATAAGATAATATTCCAAGTTGTGAATCAAGTATGTTTTCTTCCCATAGAGGGTTTTACACATATATCTCATGTCCTTATGTTGTTTTCTTTCATAGATGCTTGTGTATGCCTTAATTGATGTATGTAAGTGAATGAATGGATCATGAATCTTAAGTAAAATTTTAGGAATATTTTAATACTATTGATTCATCCCCCCCTTCTTATTAATTATACATCCAATATTTGGTATCATATTAAGTCCTTTGAAGGAGGTCTTATACCCTAAAGGAGATTCTAAACAAGCTAATATGGCTAGTCAAGCAAAAGGTGGTTTTTCTATAAGAAAAGATCTATTGTTTAATGGATCAAATTATGCCTTTTGGAGTGTTAAGATGAGGACATATCTAATGTATCAAGGTCATGATACTTATAAATTTGTCTTGGATGGGTATACTACACCTCCTTTTCCTCCTATGGATGCAAAAAGTAAGAAGGCTAGTGATAATAACTCAAAAGCAATGAATGGTATTATGTGTGGCCTATTATAGGAAAAACTTGTGAATGTAATACACTATTTACATATCAAAAAAATGTAGGATATTTTTAAAATATTGATGAAGGAGACTTCAAGGTGAAATTGGCCAACTTAAAAACTCATAGAAGATCATTTGAAATTCTAAAGATGAATGAAGATGAGACCATTTTAACCTAATTTTTGAGGGTTGATTAAGTAGTTAACATCATAAGAGGTTTAAGATAATAATTGAAAGAGACTAATGTTGTTCAAATGGTCTTAAGGTCTCTAACTTCCAAATTTGATTTCAAGGTATGTGTCATTGAAGAAATGCAATATCTAGACAAGCTAGAGATGGATGGACTTCATGGAACCCTAATAATCTATGAAATGAGGACAAGGGAAGAAAGACCTAAAAATAAGGAATTTGCATTTAAGGCAAAAAATAAGATAAAAGAGAATAAGTCATGAAATAAGAATTTCAAATATAATGATGAATCTAATATTGATGATGATGAGTTAATATCCATGTTTAAAAGAAATTTGAAGATAGGTTCAAGTAAATACAAGGGTAAGCTACCTTTTAAATACTTCAATTATGGAGAGGTTAGACACTCAGACAATAAATGCCCTCATAAACATAAGACAAGGGATGATGGAGATCATAATGAAGATCATGATGATGAAAAAAGTCTTATAAATATGATAAGAGAAATAAAAACTTTAGAATATATGACAACAAGAAAAGGTTCTTCAAAAACAAAAGGAGTCTTTACACCAAAGAAGATTGTAGCTCATCTAATGAGAGTGATAGAATTAATTCAAAAAGTGATCATGAAGGTGATGATCCTAATGTAAATGAGGTTCTCCTCAAGGCTAAAGAATCAAGCTACTCAAATCCATAATAATCCATATGTATTGGAGGTGTTACTGATGATTTAGATGAAGAAGGAGATGAGGTGGATTTTGAGGCTAAGTTGATGAATACTCTTGAAGAGCTAAAGATGGTAAAGAAAGAGAATAGGGTTATGAGATCCCTTATCAAAGATTATGATGATAAAATCAACTTTTTTGAAGCTATACTAAGAAACAACTCGAAATAACAAGTGAAAATAGTCAAACAAGTGGAGAGTTAACTTGAAATTATGATTATAGTCCTAGAGGCAAAATAAGAAGAATGTGCAAGGTATGTAGTGAAAGTGAACTCCTTGAAGCTGAATTGAAATAAGTGTCAAATAGTATCAAGTCCTTTGTGATATTTAAAAAGAGTAACAATGATCTAGACAACCTTCTAAGTAATAAAAAGTCTTCCAATGACAAAATATGCCTTGGCTTCATTGAAGATTAAGAGGACACTAATGTGATGAAAAAGGTCAAAGATGTACCAAAAAATAAGGGTGATGATAGGACAAAGGTCAATACTATTAGGAAATCTAATAAATAAGGTTTTTTAATCCTTTCAATGGCTATTTTTATTTATGTAACCAATTTGGTCATATTGCATGGCATTTCAGAAGGCCCTTCAAGATTTAATTTTCATGGAACCATGAGGAGAACCATCAACCAAGAGGTATGGGTCATGGTGTGTATCCATCTAGAGATATAACAGATTTTCATTATAATAAAGTTGGTCACATTAAAAAATAATTTAAGCATGACTTCTCAAGACAAGACATAAAAATTTAGGCTACTAAAACTCAAGAAAGAAGAAAAAATAGTAGGTGAAAACCCAAGGTAGCTAAGGTTGATAACTATTTTGCAAGTCAAAGTGGACTATTTGCCATGATAAAGAAAAATCAAGATGCAAAGGAGTGCCAAGAATTTTATCTATCTACTTAGACTGTTGATGAAGGAATCAAGACCTATAAATCAAGATAGAATGTTGATCAAATAAATATTGAGGAGGTCAAGCTAGAAGTGATAATCAAGCATAAAAGGATCATGAATGAGTACCAGTCCTAAAAGGATATGGAGATCTAGGAATATCATAACTTAATGTTGTTCTATTTCTCTAGAGAAGAGGTGACTCCATTAGGATTCATAGAGGCACTCAATTGGCAATAAATAAGCATGAAGTATGCTTGGTCATATGGGGAGTTGTGTGGTCCTAGGATACCTTTAGATTCAAGTATCAATAAAAAAAATTATATAGGTGTGATCACAAGAGACAAGTCACAAAAAGTTTATGTGATGACTTGATGAAACCAATAATTTTAAAAATGTCTTGATTTTTCATGGAGAAAAAGGGATTTAATAATATCTCATGAGTAGGTATGTGACCCTAGTTTATGCTAAATTTTTTGATAGAAAGGATTGATGAGTTTTTTTGAAATAAAATATATGTTTCCCTAGGTCCAAGGATCAATTAACTACCAACAAGATGAACCTTTGTCATTCATGTCAAAGGGGGAGAAAAGTTCCTATTTTAAGATCAAGTATTAAATAAGATCCAACCTAAATGAAAGATAATGATATTATATGATTGATATTTTTTACCATTAATGACAAAGGGGGAGATTTTATAGGTATGTTCATAGTGTTTGTATTAAGGCATTAATGTTTTCCTTGATGTAAAAGTTAAGTTGAAAGCCCTTCATGTCAAAATTCAGAGTTGATGTCATGCTTGGTGAAGTGGTGTATGACAAAGAAGTCTTGTCTCTATATTGAGATAAAAATTGAAGGAAACATGGTGTCCTTTCTAATATTCTATGAAATTTCATGATCATGTTCAAGATACAAGGGAAGCATCTTGATTAAACTCTAAGTACTAAGGAGAATACAAGGTAAGCACATGGGTCAACAAGTCCTTGTATTGTATATAAATTCTTATCACAAGGTTTTAATTTTATATAGCTCATAAATTTTGTTGAGAGTAGCTTTGTCTTCATATAATCATGTTCGAAGAATGTCATCTTTGAGAACAATCTTATTTGTGTCCAAACTCTAAGTACTAGGTATCTTGAGTAGCCTAGTCTAACTCTTTGAAGAAGATGTATAAATGTCGCATGGTAAAGATTTTTTATTTGGGTAATTACAAGAATGATAAGATGTCGTAAGATATTTTAACAATTATCAAGAGACAAATAATCTTACACATGAGTTTCAAGGTCTAGTGTTGAGGCCCAATCTTTACTTGAAAGTCCTAGTGAAATGGCATAAGCCTAGAAGCATGATGAGTTGAGCCATACAAGACACGTGTGAGAAATTTTGGTAGTGTATGAGAAATATAATATATCATATGACATTAGAGTGGAGTTTTTAATATAGTTAAATAGGTTTTAAGGCGTGTTCATAGACTAAGTATGACTAATAGTATAAGACCTAGTATGCAAAATGACCTATAGTGGCCCAATTAGAGGTCAATATCATTTCCAAGGATTCTAGAGATATTTAAATAAATTAAAAATGTATGATAAGTCATTTTAATTGTGTTTAAAATAATTTAAGTCAATACTTTAAGGAAAAAGCATGAAAACTTATGATAAGGTTCTATGTGTGCACACAATGGGGTGTTGCAGACCCAAAAATAAAAGTCTTATACTTGTTGTAAATTAAAACCTTTATATGAGAGCCTAAGTAATTAATAAAATTTGTATAAGTTCCCTATATATATTTTCATGGCATTCATTTTGAAGATGAGGGGTAATCCTTTATGAATAATTTCTAAGTGAAACTAGTCAAAACCCTCTCAAAACCCTTATAATGACCTAATAAGAAATGTCTAGTTGGTTATAACTTAGAATGGTATAGTTAACCTATTTTGATGTTTTTAATATGTAAATCACTCTTCAAGGTCTCCTTGTGTGGTTTTGGTTTGACTTGACAATAAATAAAAGCTACTAGAAAACCTTTGTTTTCAAGAATTTTGATGTAGCAGGCACGTTTGACCATGTCAAATATTTAAAAATGATGGAGGATGATGTGTAATACTTATTTTTTGTGAAAATGAATTTTTTTTAGTATTTTTTTGACCAAAATGTGCTAAAATTGATCATGTAAGTTATCCTATCTCTAAATTGGCCTGATGAGCAGAATAGTGAGAAAACTAGGCAAGAATGAGATTAGGGATTGGTTACAGAGGAATAGGGATGGATCCTAATGCATGGGGTCATTATTAAATACCTATACCTCTTATACCATTGGTTTATAAGTTTTTATTATTCCTATACCCAAGAAAAAACTTGTCATCAAACTACTTTGTCTAACATAATGAAGTCTGTGTAGAGTGACATAGCGAGATTGGTCAGTAAGACCAATATTGATATATGGAAATATAGTATATAATTTTAGAGATGATATAAGTATGATAAATGTTTACACAAACACATTGGAATATCATATAAGTATTCCCATATGTGTACTATAATTTGATTTTTTTATTGTGTTTTTGGTGCCACAAGCAACTTGTTGTGTGTCTGAGAAAAGGATGTTTCTGAGTATTTTCGCATTAATTTGAATGATCCAAAGATATTTAATGCGTTATAAATATATAATATCATCATTTTAATTTTTTTGTCTCCAATTTAAGTCCCTATTCAAGTTTGGAGATTCAAATGTTTTTGCCTATTTGTTGGTAGTGTTTAGTGATTCTGAGTGAGCCATCTCCAGGAGTGTTCCTGAGGCATTTTGACCTATGTGGTAAATAAAAAAGAATTTTATGAAGTTTTTTAAATTATTAATATTATTTTATATGTTTTTTATTTGTCAAATTTGTTTTTTTGGTTCAAAGTTGCAAGATAGACTTTCTGGTGGTGTGAAGACCTATTGGCATGTAGACTTAATTAGATGATTCACGGAGTGAAAAGAGCCAAATGATATTGGGGAAATAATTATTTCATATGAGGAGTATATTTAAGTGACATATTAATTATTTCATCCATTTATTAATTCTCAAATTTTTCAAATGATGTCTAAGTGAAATGTGTGATTAAGGAATGCATAATTGCATTAGGTCTCTATCAAGCCTAATGGTGGTTTTAGCCATTAAGGTTAATGAAAAAAATATGTAATGTTTTTTTCACTTTTTAAGCATGTGTATTGATATATTTAAATCATAATCCAATTATGTTAAGGTCCTTAGCTGACCAAGATGGTTGTGATAAAGAATCTAGTATAAAATCAAGGCCTAATAAGCTTATTTTGACTACTTAGAATATTGAGCTATTGAATGAAGGGTGTAGAGTTTTAAACAAAATATTAAGGTATTTAATATAATTATATAAATGAGATGAATATTCAATTAATATATAACTATGTTTTTTTATGTTTTGATCAAGATCATCTGACCTAATTTTGCCAAGTAGAGGGCTAATTATGAGACAAGGCTTAATAGGTTGTTTGAGAGAGAGAAAGTGTGAGAAGAGAAAACATAGGAGTCATATTTAGTTGAGTTATAAATAGGTGTCTAATGGAGATAAAATAATTAATTAAGTTGAGTTGGTTTTTGGTTGCCTCAGGATTTGGATCCTCCTTTCATGTTGAAGTTTTCGAAATACACTAGATGAGTTTGTCCTCCTTATGGGGTTGGTACCTCACTAAAATATTTATTAATTTCTTATAGTAAATTATTCCAAGTTGTACATTAGTGGGTTTTATTCCCCTATAGGGTTTCCCACAAATATCACATGTCCTTATATTGTTTTTTTTTATAGATGATTATGTATGCCTTAATTGATATATGTAATTGAATGAATGGCTCATGAATCCCAAGTGAAATTATAGGAATGTTTTAATAATAATGATTCAACCCCCCCCCCCCTCTCTCTCAGTATTTGTACTTAAAAAAATCCCCTCTTAAAAGATAACCTATCCTATGGAAGATAAGTGAATAAGTTCAAGCTAAATTTATACATTACAAAGAAGATAAATCAAGTGTCTATGATGAAGAGTTCATTGTAGGTAATATCCTTAGTGAAGATGAGCATAAATCCATAGTGAATAAATAAGTGACCTTGATGATGTTGTATCTCCTCATGGATATGTTGATCAAGACTTGGAAGAGAAGGTGCTTGAGGTAAATATCACATCAGCTGAGTTAGAAGAGACACATGAAGATGATCAAGAGGTTGAGTTGGAAAAAATAATTGAGGACAAAGCTATTGATGACTCCATTGAACAAGATGACTTATGGAAGAGATTAAATGAGATATGTGGTGAATTTTAGGCCATTCAAAATTCTACACCTCTTTTTGTCAAGTTGAAGACATTATTGAAGATTCTTTGCTTCTTGAGGGTGTGTTTCAAAATAAAGATCCTATGTCATCCAAACTTGATGAAGTTGTATCCAAACTCGAGGTTAAAGACTCTTCAAGAAAACATGTTTAATTTGACCAAGTTATTAATAACCAATAATATGAAGTTGAAGAAGTCATGGTTCTTGAAGAGAAAGAAAACAAAGATGATTGGCAGAAACATATTAAACTCCTCTAAGAACTTGAAGGCCTTTCAAAGGTTGAAGGTCATATGAAGAATGAGATTGAAAAAGATGTCTTCATGGAGGAAAATGATGAAGATTGGATGGAGTATGAAAATATCATTGAATAACTTGATGAGCTTGCAGTAAATGGTAAGAAATTTGAATATGCTTTTGGAGATGATTTACTTCTTGAAGGACAAGGACAACATGAAAATATTCAAAGTACCAATGTTGAGGTTTCTCCTATAATTCAAGAGGTGATTATGATTGAGACAATCACAAACATCAATAGATATTATGAGATGATTGAGCCACAAGTTGAATTCACATTCATAAGTGATGTGTCTGAAGTTATTTTTTTTGCATTGCATATCATGCTAAGAATATTGGAAAGCATGAAGGAGTTGAAGACACAAAGAATAAAAATCAAGAGACAATTTTCTTCATGCCTTATTTCATCTCATGGATAAAAATATTGTTCAAGCTTCTCATTTCATCTATGAGGAAGTGCTCTTTTTCATGTTAGTTTCTTTATATTCTAGTTTGCTTAAGTTATTTTTGTGTTCCCTAAGTGCTTGATATCACATGTGTGTGTCTTGTTCTTCATTTGTGTATTGTTTTTATTTGTTTTGTGCATTCTGGAGATCAATAATTTTTTTCTATCATGTTAAAAATTTATTTATGTCTGAAACTGAGTGCAAGAGACTCCATTCCCCAATGGACATGTAAGGCAATTGGTCATATTATCGTTACAAGCATGCTACTCTTGTGAATTGCTAAGAATGTTGACCAAAATTTGATTCCAAGTAAAATTGGTCACCCCCTATATATTTAAAAATTTCATCTCATATTTTAATTTTCATTTCATGCTTTATATGGTCCCTATAATTATTAATTTAACCTTGTTAGCATTATTTAAGGTCAATTTGGAGAAGTTAAGGTTAAGTCATGTTTTGGTCATATTATGGTCTAAGCATGTCATGAGGAAATAATTCATGGTAAATTTGTGTCAAAGGTGATTATGGGTTTATTAATGTCATTTTATGTCTTTAACATCTTCTAACAATATTTAATAAAGTTTTGAAGTGTTTAAGGTTCATTTGTAGACTTCAAGGTGTTAAAAATGCATGAAAAGGTGATTTTTGACTATCTTTATGTGTGTCAAAGTTTTAAGAGAGTAAAAAATATGTACTACACACATTAAAAATATCTTGGAGAAGTTAAAAAACTACTACACCTATCATCATGTTATATAAAGGGCATATTTTTGATTTTCAATGCCATCTTGAGGAGCTTAAGAAGTTGTATGAAATTTTTGAAGTAATGTGAAGTGAAAAGATATTAAAAATGTCACTTGAGATTATATAGGTAAAAAATAATCTTGTGATTAATTTTGAACTCCAATAGTTATAGAAAACTACATCTCTCTTCCATTGCTCTATTAATAAGTTAGTGAAGGCCAAATTCAATCAGATGGTACATGTCATGCAGGTAGAGTTTATAAAAGTTTGGGAACCATATGGGATTAATTTTTTTTTCATTTTTCATTAAATTGGTGATATTATATTTATTAACAATCATTAATAATCCAAACCACTTTTTGAGAGCTTAAAACCCTACAGACTAAGTTTGGTCTAACTTCAGTACAAAATGTGTATTCATGACTGATTGAAATTGTTGAATTTAGTTTTAATATGTATTTATATTACTTTAACACATACATTCATCATGGTGGCATGTGTGGATGTCCTTTTGGCATAAAAAGTGGTTCTTGTGCATAGTCTGAAGTGGTTGGTAATTTGTATATGTTTATGAGTTTCTCAGATGATATAATGAATTTTAATGGTTATTAATTTTCCTATACTCTATTTTAATGCATTAATGTCCTTATAATCAGCCAAGTATTCTATTAAAGTCACAAGTATAGTCACATCTTCATCCTTCTTGGACTATGTTCTGTGTGTTTACAATGCAGTTGAGTTTAGTGAGTTTTACATGTTTCCAAGGAGATTTAGGTTGTGTTTTAAATTTTATAAGTGTTGATAAAATAATTATAATAATATTTGAACCTATATTCATGTATTTTCACTTTATAAAGCATTTAATCACAAGATTACAGACCTACAAGTCTATAAACTTGTAGGTTTAAAAATTCAAGAAAAGCTCAATGATTATCAATGTTCAAGTGAATGTATTATACATGAAAAAACTTTAATAATTTACAATAAATTTTTTCTTGGAATTAAATAAATCTCCAATCACCTAAGTTCAAAATTGGTAGTTTTTGACAAAGTTAACTAGCCTAGCAATAAAGACTTATAGGACTGTATGTAGGGAAATAGTGAATATAAAGGTTATGAAAGACACTGAGGAGGATACTAGATTTTAATTGAATTTAAAATAGACCTATACTAACCATTAATCACTTTCAAATTATTATGATGCAGTAAAGAAGGTCATTCCCTAACTACATGCTCAGAACTCTCATGTTGGTACCTATAGTTAGTTATAAAGAAAGTGATTTGAACATGGTTGTTCATGAGTTTCAGATTCTTAAAGGCATGGGGAAGGTATTAATAAATTAATGATAATGAAAAAAATTCATGTAAATATTTTAGGGTTTGTCTTGGAGACATAAAAGGCTATGAAAACCTCAAACATAGTCAAACATCCACCTATAGTTAGTTGGAGTGTTGGACTTGAAATAGAGATGTTCTTGAGTTTTAAATTATTTATGGGATTAATAATGTCTAAGACACTAAACATAATATAAAAAAACCTTTGAAAAAAATTTGGATTGACTTTGAAAAGCAAGAAAAGGTCTCACACAATCAGAACTCTCAAATACCACCTACAACCACCAGCTAGGAAGACTATCTTGAGATAACAATGTTGATACAAGTACAAAGTTTCAAGATTGGGGATAAGGACTAAGTTATTCAGGTTATAGACTATAAAATTCATGATTTTATATTTTTAATATTGAAAATAGGGCTCTAAAGCACTAAGTCTATAGACCTTTCCAAATGGTTACACATAATCCTAATATGCACATAGTCACCTCTAGGTCTATTTGATTGACTCAAGGTTTTCAAAACATAAGAATAGTGGTGTAGGGTGTGGTTGAAATATATAATGAATCCTAAGGTCACCAAACCATTTGATAGAAATTGATCAAACAAAGACACAAGGTTAATTGTATACATACAATCCTTACATAGGTCTACAACTTGAGAAGATATGTTTCCCTAAAAGGAATGTAGAAGTATATGGATATTTGACATGGAAGTGAAAAATGTGAGGAATATTTATACAATTACTAAAATTCCTCACATCACTCTCAAGACCACCTGAAGATGACAAACATTGGAAACCTTGCATACACAGTTAATAGAAGCCTATAATTCTGCCTACTCATGGGAGGAGTTACTTGTTTGAAGGATCCAAGGGAGTTAAATAGATATGAGGTAAAATATGATGTTAGGATATGATTTATATACTTATAACCATCCCTAAGACACATTCAATAAAATTAAAACATAGTTAGACACTGTTAGGCCTAACAAGGTCTGAGTGCATGAACGAGACTATATAGATAAAGCAAAACTAGAGATAGGAAGTCATTTGGAGTTTACTAGTTATTTGAGGACTTAGAGGACCTAAAAATATGTTTAAGGTTATAAAAAAACATTTCATGGAGATCTAATAATATGACAATAAGATAAATAGTTGAACACAGGTAGCTAGGGTAAGTTAGGCATCTTAGCATAAGAATCCTATGCCTAAAGTAATGAGAGTGCATGGGATTTTATGGAGATATAAGGGTCAGTGAAATATTAAAAGATGTCAAATGGGATGGTACATACTCCATTGATGTCATTAGAGTCCAAACCAAACTTAGGAAAACTCTCACTACCTCTATTCTCTCTCAGACCTCTTAAAATGCTTATTTCCAACCCAAGAGGTAACTTTATTTTACTTTTTAGAAATTTAAAAATATACATGGTACCTTGGGATCCTATGGTAAGTTAACTATCCTAGTTCACTTGAATTTTATGTAATAGGTTGATGGTTTCATGCCCTAAGTTTTATGAACCATCCCTAAGAACCCAAATCACTTTTAGGCTACTTGGGAGGGCTATAAGGACCAAATGAGAGAGAAATTCAATTATATGCTCCAAGTGAGCATTAAAATTTTATAGATGAACCATAAATATTAAAATTACCATGATCATCATCCAATTCCATTGGTTGGTACAGTACTATACAAAACTGTATGGATTAGGGCTAAAAGACTTATTTTCATTATTTTGGTGTTCCATACAAGTTGTCAGATCTTTAAATTTGGAATGGAGAATGGGGAGGATTTTTTATAAGTGAATCATATGATTATTTATGATTTTTCATGTGTGGGGATATTATAGATCTATTTTCACTCTCTTTCGAAGGAGGCCTAATTGAGGACTAGTTAGGACAGAAAAGCTGTAGAAAAGTACACCTCAATTTACTTTCTAATCCTAAAATTGGCCATGGAGTTGTAAGGATTTAATAGGTACTAGAGTATTACTTTATATTCTCACCACCATCTATACAACTATTTACACAAATAGGTTCATGTGATTTTAGGGCTATAAGGAATGAGGCCTAATTGAGGCTTTTAATAGAAAATGAATTGTTGGGGCTAGTTTGAGGCCTCAAAATAGATTTTTTTTAGGTCCAATATGAGTTGAATAGGCCAACCATGAATTTTATATCAGATAAAAAATACAAATCCAATTTTTTACACTTGTGTGCAAAATAGGACTAAGAAGATGAAGATTCTTCTTGACACCTATCAAGAGAAAGAGGTGATGTGTCAAAGAAAACCTATTGGAGTCAATTGAGAGGTGTCAAGAGAATAGAAAAGATGTAGGATAAAATGATATAACCATAAATAAGGCATCATGTCCTTCAACATTCCAAGGCAAAGGGAAATTTTCAAGAGCTAGTCAAGATGTCAAGCAAGTATTTTTCTAAATCCTCTCTTATTTTTAACTCACATTGACACATATCTACTCTCTCTTTCTCTTACGCCCTTATTCTCTTCTCTTTCACTTTCTCTATATAATCAACCACTTTGGATATGTAATGGATCCTCCACTTGAGTATGGTGAATCCCTGTTCATTTATAGCCTTTGAAAAATAAATAACAAATTGGTTTATCTTCTCCAATATTTGTTTCAATGTGTATGTTAGACTAGTTGATCTTGTTAAGTGATAAATTTTCTTTCTTGGCATGTTGTCCTTATTGGCATTCATATTCAACTTTGAAAGTTTTTTCAATTCTCTTTAAGTGTTATAATTAAGTTTTCATGATTTTAGTGAGTTTTCTCTCCACTAGTGTCATGTTATGACCTTTTTTTAGTCCTCTTAGCTTGAGTTGCTTCACAAAATTCCATGAGAAATACTAATATAAGGGGTAGCTTTGGCATAGTGTATGTACATGTTAGGCTTGTATTTGAAGTGTATTTACAATTGGTTGGTAGTGGTCAAGTTACAATTGGTGCATCACCTCATTAGGATAGGTTTAATTTATGTGTTCTCTCTCCCTTTTCATTCAAATGAGCTAGTAGTATAGGTGATGAGCTTCAATAGACAAACCAAGGGAGTTAGCCATTCAATCTAGAGGTTTACCCCTATTATAGGAAACCCATAGGTCTATGGGTATTACCATGTTCCACTCAATTTGGAGAAGGCTTAAACTACCTCTCCAAGGGTACAAAATTGAGTGATAATAATAAACAAACATGATCATAATATACATATTAAAAAGTATAGCTATCTCATAACAAACCAATCATGTAAATTAAACATCACATAACTATCTCATAATCAAGATATGACATAAATATTAATAAAACACTATTTAATCAACTAAAAACCATGATAATCCATATATCAAATTGGTTTTTTAGCTTAGAGAGAAATTAAGATGTGACAGTCATCTCCATCATCTTGAAAATCATAAATACAAAATACCAGATGCGATGTATTAGATTCAATATCTTGAAGTATTTTTTGCCAATTCAAATTGTTTCCAGCTATTTGAATCATTTTATTAAAATAATTAATGAATATAATTAATTATTTTTATTATATTGTTTTTATATTTAATAAATTATAAATAAGTATCTAATTTTTTAAATTGTAATTTTTATTTTACTTTCTCTTATATTTTCAAAGAAATAGATATATTGAAACATTTTATTAATTATTAATTTTTTAATATTTATAATCTAATATTAAATTATATTTTCAAAATAAACTATTTAATTGTAAAACTTAAAAAACCTAATAATATAGAGATATTAAATGTTTTTTTAACATATCTTTTAAAAGTATATATGAAATTAACCTCTCCTTATTTTAAATATCAATTTAATAAAAATTAATATCTTTTTCTTAAAAAAATAAGAAAATATATAGTTGTGTGATTAGTGGAGCAATGAACATATCCAATTATTTAAGCATTCACTATGCTAGATTCAAATTGATCCAATTGATTTATGAAACTAATAAATCACAAATTGATACACTTTATTTATATGATTAATAAAGCAAACATTGTACTACAAATAAAATTAATTCAATTGATGTATAAACTATATATTATGTTAAAATCATTTTCCTCACATATGATACATCAACTACGTACACATATACCCCAATATAGAGTTGAAATCAACACTTTCACATGGATATTCATAGCTTATAACTTACAATCACAAATATAATGGGAAGTCACCCCCAAATCTGTAAACAGTTACATATTCAAACTAGACTATACCAATTGACCCATATCTTATTAATCCATCTTGGACTGTAGAAAAATACATCGCTTCATTTTGTACAAGTATCTAAGATAGAAAAATAGATAATGCACCCATATCTATTTAATAGTTTTGAAATTAGAAAAAGTATAATATATATTATATTCCACCTTCTATTATCTGAGGGGCTCCAACAAATTTAAACACCTTTCTTTATTCTTTAACTTATAATATTTTCATAGATTTATAGATATTCAACATGTAGATTGACTTACCAAATAATATGTAATAATTTTCATGATACTAGAATGAATTATGGGTTGAACTGTAGTAAATAAATTCTTTATTCCATGCAAGGAAACAACAAACTAAACTCAACTCTCTATCTAATGGTTTAATTAATACATCTCAAGTATCAATCTCCTCATGTTGAGTTATCTAGAAATATAATAAATAGATAATTTTTTTGTATTAATAAAGTGGGGCACTAAAATAAATGTTCAAAAATTAAAAGAACTTCTTATGTGGCATCACCTAGCTTTTATTGAAAACAAAACAAGAGTCTTTTCTTCTTTTCTTTATCACTTCTCATTGATTTGATTTTCTATAATTTGGGGCACACCTCTTTAATATCTCATGATAAAACCTAAATCTCATAAAATTTCACTTCAATTGGTTGTTTTATTTATTTTTTAACAAATATCTCAAACATACTAATTTTTTTAAGCATGTCAAGCCATGTGAAATATATATTTTTATTTATACTAACTACTTACCCTTTTTGCCTAGAATGGAACTCATCCACTTATTGAGAGAAATTATTAGATAATTACTAAGCTTAGATTTTAGGATATGATATATCCTAGATTATTGACAATCTTTACTAATAACTTGCTAGCTCATTATTCAAATATTCTAGACTCTGACAACTCCTGCCAACCTGTGTGACACCCGACTAACTTCTATTACTATCCTTTTTAAATGTTACATGTATAAATAAATTTAAATTTTAAAAATTAAAAAGAATGAAAATAATTTGATAATACCCCTGTCAACATATTTGAATGCACCTGCATCAAATCACCAGGGTAACATAAATGATCAATCATGAACTCTTGTTCATGAGTTTTTCCACTTTAATGCCATACTTATTGATTTATAAATATGAAATCCAAGTTGAATCCTCAATTTTATGATCTTTACACTTAACTAAATAATGAAATTAGTCTTTGCCTCTAGTTTTCTTGACAACCTTTTTATCTAGAATGGTTTTAGGTTCTTCTAGTGGTTTCTTTGGCAATTAATGCTTCCATGAAATTTCCTATTCTACTTCATCCTTATAAATCCTTTCATGCTCATAATTTTTATTAGAAGGATATATGTCAGCACCATTAAATATATGTGAGGTTACAATATCTACTAGAATCTCCAATTCATATGCATTTTCTACAACTTTCCTAAGGACTTTACATGATCCAACCTTTTTCAATTTTAGCTTGTGTTATTACCTTCTTGGGAATATTTTTTTCTTATATTTTCAAGTACAAGGTACTTATATTCTTTTTAAATATGCTCTCTATTTATACTTTCCTAAACTTACCTGTAGCCTCTATTTTACCTATTCTTGGAGTTCTTGCATAGCTACTGAAAATTCTTCTCCTTCAACACTTCCTTTTTCTTGTTTACCTATATTTCTCAATTCATAAATACCTATAGGATGCATTCCATATAATTTTTTTAATGGACTCATACATTTTCTTCTATTTGGTGAATCATTATATGAAAATTTTGCTTGTGTTAAAGCTTGATCCCACTATTTGGGATGATCACTCACCAAACTTCTCAAAATATTTCCCATGCTCTTATTAACTACTTAAATTTTTCCATCTATCTAAATATGGTATGCATAACTAAAATTAAATTTTTTTCCCAACTTCTTTCGAAGAGTCCTCCAAAAATGCCCAAAAAATTTAGTATCTCTATCTGAAATAAGATTGTTATGTAAACCATGTAATCTTGTTATTTCTTTAAAAAATAAATTTGCTATGTGAGTTGCATCACTAGTCCTATAGTAGGGTATAAAATGAGCCATCTTAAAAAATATATCTACTAATACAAAGATAGAATCATCCCCTTTCTATTTTTTTGTTAAGCCCAAAAAAAATCCATGCTTACAAAATCCCATGGTCTGTTGGGAATGGGTAACGGTTGATATAACCCTATGTTATGACTTCTTCCTTTTGTAAGCTAACATACTCTACAATTTTCAACAAAATTATTGACATAAGTTTTCATACCTAACCAATAATAAAAATTATTTCCCTGAGCTAATGTTTTATCTTGCAAAAAATATCCTGCAAGACTACCACTATGCTTTTCTTTGATGAGATTTTATCTCATAGATCCTTTTGGAATGCAAATCTATTTGACCTTGAATAAAATTCCTTCCTATATCATATATTCCATCCAAGGAATTATATACTTTCTTATAGTATATTTTCATACTTTATATGTTTCTTTAAAATCTACATCATTTGCATACATTTCCTTTAACGTGTCAAATCTTATAACATTCATTTATATCTCCTACAAGACCAAACTTATCCTACATAAATAATCAAAAACCTTATTATATTGGCCACTTTTATGTTTAATAACAAATGAAAAAAATTGTAAAAAATCCACCCACTTAGCATGCCTTTGATTTTATTTGTTTTAGTTTCTTATAAATTGCAAGGTATGATTATCAGTAAACAAAACAAATTATTTTGGCATTAAATAATGCCTCCTCTTCTTCAAAGCTTGCACTATATCATAAAATTATTGATCATATGTTGAATATTTCTTTTTATCCTCATTAAGTTTTTCAAAAAAAATGCCACAGGTTTACCTTCCTGACTTAACATAGCACCTACAGCACTTCTAATTGTATCACACTCCACTCGGAATAACTTACAAAAATAAAGTAATGCTAATACAGGATGCTCTATAATTTTTATTTTCAAAATATGAAAACTTATATTAGCCACTTCAGTCCATCTAAATGGCTAATTACTCCCTTTAATGGTTTTTACAATAAGAGCACAAACACTACTAAATTTTTTGATAAATTTCTTATAAAATCTAGCAAGGCCATGGAAACTTATTACCTCGAATGGATTCCTAAGTGTAGGCCATTCTTCTATATCTTTTACCTTGTCATTTTCCATCTTTAATCCTTCTTGAGAAATAACAAAACTTAGATACATTAATTTTATTTTATTTTAAATATACTTTTTAAGGTTAATTAGTAACATTTCCTCCTGCAACTTGTTCAAAATTAATTTCAGATGTTCAAGATGCTCATTTCTTGATTTACTAAATATCAGACTATCATCAAGGTAAAAAACAACAAATTTATCTATGAATGTCTTGAGTACCTCATTCATGAGCCTCATAAGTGCACTTGGGGTATTTTTTAAACCAAATGGCATTACCAATCATTCATACAAACCATTATTTATTTTGAATGCAATTTTCCATTCATCTCCTTATCTTATCCTGATCTGATGATATCTACTTTTTAAATCTATCTTTGAAAAGTATCTAGCACCACTTAAACAATTCATTAAATTATCTAATCTTGGTAAAGGAAACCTATACCTTATATTAATTTTGTTTATATCCCTTGAATCAGTGCACATCCACCAACTTCCATCTCTTTTTGGTGAGATTACATTTGGAACTGCACATGGACTTAAACTTTCCCTTACCATTCATTTATCCAACAACTCCTGAACCTACCTTTTGATTTCTTTATTTTATTTTGGATTCATCCTATAAGCTTCTTTATTTGGAATGTTAGCCCCTTGTATCAAATATATGTGATGTCTAATACTCCTTTTAGGAGCTGATTCATTTAGTAAATCACCTACTATAATATCCATAAATTCACTAAGTAGATCTTTAATTCCTAAAGGTAATTCATTCAACTTAGTAGTAGTGACTACAGTCTTTGGCTTACCAATAAGATCATAACTTACCTTTTCCTATCTCACTTATTGAAGAGATTATTTTCCATTGATAAATAAAACTTTGAATTTTCCTCTGCTACTACATCATCTTCTTTGAGGGGTTTTATAATATGCTTCTTACCATTATTTTCAAATGTATAAGTATTTTTTCTATCATAATGTATATCCTTCTTGTCAAACTATCAGGGCCTGACTAAGAGAACATGACAAACATCCATAGGCATTACATCATAAGTAACTTTGTCCTTATAACTCCCTATTTGAAATTCTACCTTGCATTGTTTATTAACCAAAATATGATGACCTTTCTATAACCAAGATAATTTATAAGGAGTTGGATGACTCACCTTTTTCAAATTTAATTTACTTACCATTTTTGTGGATACCAAATTATCAATACTACCACTATCAATAATTACTTGGCAACATTTACCTTTCATTTTGAAAGTGGTTCTAAACAATGTTTTTCTTTGAAATGGTTCTTTGATATCTTTAGTGGGTTTAAAAAAAACCCTCTTCATCAACAATGCTTCTCCTATCTCTGGAGTATCTTCATGAGGAGGTGAACCTACACTTTTTGCATCTTTAACTTGGGTAAGATGAACATTTCCTTGACTTATATATGGATTTTTAGGACATTCAAAGGACCTATATTCAAATTTTCAACACTTAAAACATTTACCAACAAACCCTCTATCTCTATTAAAAGTTCTTATATCTTTGAAGGAATACCTACCGCTTCAAGTAAATTCTTGTCTCTAAAAGTTGTTACTTGCTTGAGAGCTACTAGCTTCCCCTTGATGAGTGTATAGATAAAATCTTCCTTCCAGCTATATTTTTCCTCTGTAAGTTCTAACTCTACCTCTTACATGTTGATGCTATCTTCTTTCTAATTTTTATTCTACTTTTAAGGCATATTGATATGCACTTTCACTAACTTAAGAATGAGAAGATTGATCTCATCCTAGATAGAAAATTTCAAACCATTTGTATATCTTTCCACCTTTTTAAATCATCTTCAACATGCCCCTCTCTTATGGTTAGTCTATAGAATTATTTAGTGTATTCTTTTACATACATTTATTTCTATTTCAAAATTTTCAATTCCTTAAAAATAGTAGCTTGATATCTTTAGGCATGAATTTATCTTTTAGCTTGACAACCACCATGTCCTAACTCCTGATCTTTGGCATTCCTTTTCTTATTCTTTCTTCCTTCACTCCATCCCATCATAGGGATGCATGAATCTTCATTATGATCATGGCAAACTCAAATTTTTTTATCATCATCATCTCCTTCATATTTGAATTATTTTCTTATTGCACTGATCTAATTAATATGTTCTTCAACATTCAGCTTACCCTCATACATAGGAACCTCTGTCTTGGGCTTTTCACTCACACCCATAATGGCTCAAATCATTATTTCTTCCAATATTTCTTCTTACACCACTAATTCTTCCTCTATTGGCTCTTATTATCTATCACTAACTTCTATGTCAGTACCTCTCTAAGCAATTTCTAGATCTTACAATCTAGATGTGAGATTTATTATTTCTTATATCATTGTTACTTACCCATATTGACCTGGTTGCCTCCTTCATCTACCTCTTTCTATCATTACCATCTTAAAAGTTTATTTCCTCTGTGCTATTAATTTTCTTCAAAATCTTCCATATTATTGAATTTTTATATAGCTTTTTGTTCTGATACCACAAATTAGTGCAATTAATATATCCAATTATTTAATAAATCACTACATTGAATTCAAATCAATCCAATTGATTTATGAAACCAATAAATCAAAAATTAATATATTTTATTTATATGTTTAATAATCCAAACATTGTACTATAAATCAAATTGATTCAATTGATGTATAAACCAGTTATTACATTGAAATTATTTTCCTCACATATGATACATCAACTTCATAGACATATACCCCAATATAGCATTGAAATCAAAACTTTCACATGGATATTCATAGATTATAAGTTAAAGAATAAATAAAGGTTTTTAAATTTTTTGGAGCCCCTCAGATAATAGAAGGTGGAATATTATATATATATATATATATATATATATATATATATATATATATATATATATATATATATATATATATATATATATAATGAACAGTGGGTCAAACTATAGTAAACAAACTCTTTATTCCATGCAAGGAAATGACACACTAAACTCAACCCATGATATAATGGTTCAATTAATACATCTCAAGTATCGATCTCCTGATGTTGAGCTATCTAGAAATACAATAAACAAATAATTTTATTGTATTATTAAAGTGGGGCACCAAAACAAATGTTTAATAAATAAAATAACTTATGTGGCATCACCTACCTTTTCTTGAAAACAAAAAAATAGTCTTTTCTTCTTTTCTTTTTCACTTTTGATTGATTTTGTTTTCTAGAATCTGGGGCACATCTATTTAAGCTCTCATGATCAAACCTGAAGCTCATACAGTTGCACTTCAATAGGTTGTTTTATTTATTTTTAAAAATATATCTCAAACATACTAAATTTTTTAATCATGCTAAACCATGCAAAATAAAACATTTTTTTACTTATACTGACTACTTACCCTTTTTTCCTAGAATGGAACTCATCCATTCTTTGAGATAAATTATTATCTAATTACTAAGCTTAGATTTTAGGATATGACCTATACCAAATTATTAACAATATTTACTAACAACTTGATAATTCATTATTCAAATATTTTAGACTCTAACAACTCTTGTCAACCTATCTAACCCCGTATTAACATCTATTACTACCATTTTTAACTTCTACACACAAATAAATTTTAAATTTTTAAAAGTATGAAAATGAAAATAATTTTTTAATACCCCTGTCAACATATTTGAATTCACCTACATCAATTAGCATTCCATCATTATAAAGTGTTAAAATGTTTGAATAAATTTTTTAAGGTTTAAAATGATAAATTAACTATGAAAATGTTCTAACTTAAGATGAAATAATTGTTTTAAAAACTAATCTAGAAAGTTTTACTAAAATAGTGTACCCAATGTATAACATTATTTTTATTTGAGTGGTGAGGAGGGAATTAGTCATCCAAAAATTTCATGTAGATTTATTTTGGATGAGATGTTCATGAGAAAATGATATTATGGTGTTGTATATATTTTCATGTAAAGATTTATTAATGAGACACTCATGTTATGAATGTAGATGCATCTGTGCAAGAAGCAAAGGGACTATCAAGTGGGAAACACTTTAGGTCTATAGGCACTCATTTTCTTATGGATATTTTTCTTAATCCATGGAAGGACTCAACTATAGATTAAAAAAATGAGTTCATTTTGAATAATATTGTAGGTTCTTGGTGGTACTCGACGACCAATATAACTACACTTCAAAAAGAGATAGAAAATGTGTGTAATTAGGAATATAAAATTTTAATAGGGGTTTCATAAAAGTTCAAAATTTATTATTAAACTAAAAAGTGGCTTTAAAAATATTAATTATAATAATTTAAGAATGGGCAAATATATATTAGAAAATTATCTTATTATGAAAACCAAAATAAATAAAATTATATCATAAATATTATTGTAAATTTACATTATGTAATATCATCTTACTAAGCATTATGATGAATGATTAATGACTGCTAGTGACAATTTAGATAATTTTATAATAACCCTGAATATTATCAAGACAATAAAATACTAATACGCAAATCTTTTAAAATAATACCATGTATTGGTTTATATTAAATAATTCAAATAAATAAACAAGACATGCACAAATAAGCCTCAAATAAAAATTAGAGTTGACATGCAAAATTTAGAACTCTAAAAATAAATAAAATCTGACCTACTATTTTTAATAACTGTTCTTTTTAGTAAGTTTTACATGCAATTGCATAGCTCTAAAAAAATTTAAAAATAAAATCAACCTATCAGATGAATATCAACTAAATTTCAAGTCTGATTACAAAAATAGATAAATTATAAATTTAGAAAAATACCAAAAATAATATTGAACTATAATTCCAGACCCTTATATGGTCATGTATGGCCTCTTAAAAATATCAAAAATGACTCATAATTATAAGGCTGAGTTATGATATCATTGAAATTTTTGAGATTATTATTTTGATATGAGTATAGGCTCAAATGGAACTATGAATCAAAATTTATGGTCACTAAAAGTTTGGCCTCTTTTTTTGCTTCACTCTCCTCTAGTTGAAAAAAACTTAGCTCCTATGAGTTAATTTGATTGTACTATTTCCATTTATTCTTATCAATCTTATTGATATCCCATTCTATAATCCAATTTTTTTATTATTTCTCTAATCATGCCAATTATACCAAATACCTGTTGTAACTTCCTTGTCTTGAGTTTACTATTATCTTATATAGAATATGCACTATCTTTTCTTTCTTCTTCTTTAACAATTGTTATTGCTTATCTACTTCTTCATCTTCTTCACCTTCACCATATTATCCATTGAAATCATATAAATCTGAAACATTAAGTACTAAAGATATATTAAGATTTTATGGTAAACTCACCTCATAAGCATTATCATTCATTTTCTTCACAATTTTTCATGGTCCAATTTTCTTGTACTTAAACTTGTTATATGTGTCTTTCGAGAATATCTTTGTCCTCAACTAAACCATCACTAAATATCCTTATTAAATTTTTTTTATCTTATTCTAATATATGTTTATGCTTTATACTTTTCATTACTTTCTTTCAATTTTCTTCTTAATTCTTGTAACTGTTGTATATGTTCTGAAAATACTTTCACATCATCATTAACTCATTCTTTAATTGGTAACTGTACCAAATCTAAAACACTCATAGGATTTCTCCCATAAATAATTTGAAATGTTGATTTCCTTATTGATCTATTCAATTAACTATTATATGCAAACTTAGCTTGTGGTAAAGCAAAGTCCCATTATTTGGGCTTCTTTGCAACTATACATCTCAATAAATTTCACAAGCTCTTATTTATAAATTCTATTTGTCCATATTTTTGGGGGTGGTATGTACTAATGAATTATATTTTAGTCTCCATATTCTTCCATAAATTCCTCCAAAAACAAATTATAAATTTTGTGTTCCTATTTAATGCAATAGTTTTTGGAACACCGAGCAATTTCGCAATATCCATAAAAAATAGTTTTATAACTCTAGTGGTATCATTAGTTTTATTACATGTAATACAATAAACCATCTTTAAAAACTTGTCTACAAAAACAAAAACTAAATGATTACCTTTATGTGTGTTTGGTAATCCAAACTCAAATATGTCCATGGTCCTCTAGGAATTGGTGATGGCATATACAACCTTGTATTTTCTATATATCCTTTTTCCACCATATATATCCTACTTCTTGTAGCATATCTTGTCACATATCTCCTCATCATTGGAAAAAATACTTCTCTTCCACCAAATATATTGTCTTTGTATTACCAATATGTCTAGCCAAACCACCACTATGTAACTCCTTTATTATATTATCTCTTAGAGACCCAATTAAAATACATAAGTGTTTCATTTGAAGAGATAACTATCCTACAAAAGATACTCATCATTAACATTACTTGTATCACATGTCAATGGATTCTTTCATTTTCCAACTATCTTAAAAAAATGTATATCAGTATCACATACTTCCTTAATAAATTCAAATCTAATTGTTTCACTCACCATAGTAGTTATCAACCCTACTCAATTACCCAAAGCATCATCTACCTGATTATATTTTCCTAATTTGTACTTCAAAACAAAATTATAACCCTAAAATAAATACACCCACTTTGCTTTTCTACCATTTAATTTATTTTAAGTGTTCATATACTTTAAGGCCTTATGATCAGTAAATAAGATAAACTCCTTATGTACTAGGTAATGCCTCCAATGTCTTAATGCTTGTGTAATGGCATAAGACTCAACATCATTAGTAGAATAATTTTTTCTTACCTTATTCAATTTATCATTGAAACATGCTATTTTCTTCCCTTATTGACTCAAAACATCACCAATTCTCATAAATGAAACATCTCAATCAACCTCAAACACTTTTCTAAAATTTGGTTAAATGCTAAAATAGGCTTTTCTATAATTTTGTTTATTCAAAAACTCAAAGCTTTCTATTGATACCCTTGTCAATGTAAATTAGTTTCCTCTCATACAATTATTTATTGGTGAACAAGACTACAAAATTCTTAATGAACTTTCTATAAAAATTTTATAAACCATGGAAACTTCTTACCTCTGTGATGATTTTCAAGATGGGTCACTCAACAATTGACTTTAATTTTTATTCATCCATTCCTACACCATTTACTAAAACTATGAATCCCAAAAATACTAAAATGTTCTACATAAACCTACACATTTTTGAATTTACATAGAGTTTCTCTTTTCTTAACAATTCTAATACCATTCTCAAATGTTGTAACTGATGTTCTTTAATCTTAATAAATATTAAAATATTATGAAAATAAACCACCACAAATTTGACAATATATTCTCATATCACTATGTTCATCACCCTCATAAATGTTCTAGGTGAATTAGATAACCCAAATGGCACCACCATCTAGTCATATAAACCATATCTAGTCTTGAATGTTATTTTCTATTCATATCCTTCACGAATCTAAATCTGATAGTATCCATTCCTTATTTCAATCATGGTAAAATATTTTCTTGTGAAATAAAATCCATCATATCATCTAAACAAGGTATAAGAAACTTGTAATTGATTGTAATTTTATCAATTGCTCTACTATTCACACACATCCTCTACCGTCCATCTTTCTTTGGAGTTAGTAACACTAGTTTTTTACATGGACTCATGCTTTCCCTTACTACACCATTATTTCATTTATACTAAGGCATGTTGTTCCATGAATCTTTTTATAATAAATTTAACCATATTCAATCTTTATCTACCTCAAAGTATCTACAGCATACTTTATATTATGTTATATTCAATAAAGGTCTACCATTTTCAAATATGCGATTGATATGAAAAAACACCTTTAGATTTAGGAATTCCTCTCTCTCTCTCTCTCTCTCTCTCTCTCTCTCTCTCTCTCTCTCTCTCTCTCTCTCTCTCTCTCTCTCTCTCTCTCCCTCTCTCTCTCTCTCTCTCTCTCTCTCTCTCTCTCTCTCTCTCTCTCTCTCTCTCTCTCTCTCTCTCTCTCTCTCTCTCTCTCTCTATGTGTGTGTGTGTGTGTGTCTCTGTGTGTGTGTGTGTGTGTGTGTGTGTGTGTGTGTGTGTGTGTGTGTGTGTGTGTGTGTGTGTGTGTAATGATAATTGGTATATTGTATAAAATTGATTTAATTTTGAAATATATTTTAGGTTCTTGGTGGTACTTTAATACCAAGATAACTACACTTCAAAAATATTTGGAAAATGTGTGTACTTAGGAATATAACATTCTCATAGGGGTTTTGGCAAAATTCAAAAGTTATTATTAAACAAAAAAGTTGTTTAAAAAATATTAATTATAAAAATTTAATATTGGGCAAGATATATTATAAACTTATATTTATTATTAAAACCGAAATAAATAAAATAATATCATAAATATTATTGTATATTTACACTATGTAATATCATCTTACTAAGCATTATGATGAATGACTAATGACTAGTAGTGATAGTTTAGATAGTTTTAGTTGTGGTAAGATTATTATCTCATTTATATACTAGGGTCCATGAATCATGTTATGATAAATATAACCATATTCAATTTTTATCTACCTCAAAGGGTTTAAGGCATACTTTATATTGTGATATATTCAATAGAGATTTACCATTTCCAATAGGAGATTGATGTAAAACAAGACCTTTAGATTTAGGAAATCATAGTTATGAATATATTTGTATATATATATAAATAATCAAGAGATAAAATGACAATTGGTAAATTGTGTGGCACTCATGTCATGTCTAATATCTCTTTCTAATATTTCATATTAATGTATATTTTTACAAAATGAATATTATAGTGTTAATTGAGTATATTATTTTATGTATATATTTTATCTCAACAGTTTTAGAATGGATTAAGTGGATATAAAATATAGAGAGTAACTTAATCAAGCATGGTAACATAGATTTGTTGAAAAAAATTGTCTCTCATGTTTTGTTTTCTTTTATGAATCTCTCAATGAAAAGTGATAAATTTGATAACAAATGGATAAATCATCATAGAAATAGTGATTTTATTTTACTGAGAGGGGTAGATCTTTATTAGGATAATATATTTTTTGGAGTTTTGTGTACTTTTTAGTGGAAATCTCAAAAGGAAATAAAATTGAGAAATGGTGGAAGTTTAAAATGAGATAAGATTGAAGGTGAAGGTAAGAAATCCATAGTGGAATAAATCTAGATAATTTTTAGAATAACTAGTAATAAAATAAAATGGTTGGAAATGTCTCATCTCACACTAAAATATAAATATGAATAGCATATGTAATGGCTACAAAATTTTTACTTGGAAGCACAACGTCTCCTTAAAACTACGATTGGGTATACTTGGTACAAATTCCATGTAAAATATTTTCAACACAAGCATAGAAACACAATGATTTACTCACAAATAATAAAATTTCATAATATTAATCTATTCTCAAAATTTACAAATAAATAACATTAAAACCTAGAAACCTAAATATTGATCTCACCCATTTGTTTGCATTCCATTGCTCAAATATATAAAATTTCATAATCCACATACAAAGTTGTACCCAAACCTTATTTAATAGCTTTAAATGAAAAATATCCATTTATAATAACCTAAATTTTATCTTTTGTATAATATTTCCATCCACATAGTAATTTAGAAAACCATTCATTACAATAACTCAGCCTAAAGTTAATTTCCTCTAATTAGAGTTTGCTCATGTTTTGATTTTTTATTATTTAAGCATTTTAAAACATTAAAAAAAAATTATTTTTATTTTTAAAATAAAATATTAATACTAAGGAAAACTAATTCACTCAATGTCCCCAAATGAAAAACTCTCTCTAGACATTGTCTTACTAATTTTATTGAAATTAATTAATTCAAAAA
This sequence comes from Torreya grandis, assembly GCA_037957365.1. Taxonomy (NCBI): domain Eukaryota; kingdom Viridiplantae; phylum Streptophyta; class Pinopsida; order Cupressales; family Taxaceae; genus Torreya; species Torreya grandis. The sequence continues at coordinate 449,145 of JARHVA010002690.1, forward strand.
AATTAAAATTTACTTTAATTAATATGTAGAGTTGTTAATGAATTGATCATTGTATTTTCCTAGTCCTTATTTCATGTTTCTTACCTCTTATGTGTGCATTATAATGCCTATAACATTCAAAACAAAATTACTTGCTTTATTGGTAGGAAAACTCTAGTATATTGATATAAAATCTATGTGAATATTTCACATTGAGGTTGACCAACACGACTCCTGTGACTCATAACTCAAAAATGATTGAAATATGACTGTTTGATGCTATTTTAAATATTAAAACATATGTTATATTTTTAATGAACATAAATCATAAGAATAAACAAAGCATAAAATGGACACAAGATTTATCCTAGGGAAACCAAAGGTGCAAAAAACTATAGTGGATGAGGTAATTGCACTCCCCTTCCAAAATGTAATGTAATAAATGTACAAGGTAATTCCAAAAATTAAAATTTTTAACATAATTATTAATACTACTATATCTCAAACCTAAACAAAAGACTTCTTTTTACTTATCAGACACTTTATGAACTCTAATATAGTTGAACCAACCATCTACAAATAATAAATCATGATACAAGAAGAACAAAGTCTTAAAATTGTAAATTGAAATATGAATATAACTTCAAGACTTCTCACTATGTTTTCTAATTCATTATTCCTTTAAAAATAGCTACATATATGATCTCTTGACTTTAGAGTTTTATAAGACTATCAAATGATCCATTTGTAAGGATTGGAAATGTTTTCTACTATTCCCATTCTCTTTTCTTGTCTCATGGTTAAAATTTAGTGGCATGAATACCAATGGTTTCAAAACTATTGGGGTAATTATGCAATCTACCTCTAATACCTATGCAAATCACTAGTTTTGAAATTGTTTGGTTAGTTATGCATTTTACTTATAATCACCGGTGATTACACATCCAATGGGGTGGTTAAATAAAAACCACCTTATAGAAAATATGTATTCCACCATCTATGATAAATACATTCATTTCAAGAGATTAAACTCATTAACTTCATCACTATAAGTATGTCTAGATCACCCCCCACATTTAATTTTCTACTATAAAAATATATGATCTACTATTTTGAATGTGAAATGCCTTACAATCATGAATTACATATAATTGGGCATAATGGAAACAATTAGTACATTAATATCCATGTTTGGATCATACCTCCCTAAGATGTGGATTTTAAATCCATAAAATATTAAGGAATTATATAAGTGAGAAAATTAATTTCCCACATCTTCTCTAGAATACCATTTAGACTTTTTGAGTAGCCAACCCTTTAACCTAACTAGCTAATGTTATTACACTACCATTTGTGTTTTCCTTTCCTTTTTATAAAACAAAACTTCTAACTCTAAGTCCAACTGACTATCTAGAGTGACATCTTCAATTGTAGGTAGCATCAACCTTTAGTTTTCATTGTCTAAAATATAAGGATACAAAATACATAAGTTATCAACATTGACTACTAAATAGATATTCATATAAAGAGTCAAATCAATTATAAAATCATTCTTTCCCACTTCTTCAATAATTTTAAATGGACCATACCCAAAAGGCTTATGCTTCTTAGACTTACCTTAGATCCTTTCTCTACTAAAGTATGACCATAAATTATCTCTAATGAAAAAACTATGCTCAGTCCTATGTTTATCATGTCTTCTTTTGTATTTATCTTGAGACTCCAACCTCTATTGCACTTTGAGGTTAATTTTTTAATATTTTCATTGAATATTTTAGATTTGCGGATCTCTAGATTTGTTGTCTTGCCTATATATGGATGTATCAAAACAACATCAAATGAATATGGAGGAAAATATATAAAACATGTTTTAAAAATAGTTTTACTAGTCTAATAATGCAATGCACTATTTTAGGATTGCTAAAAATACACCATATTTTTATCTCAAGACTTAGAATGCTTTCTATTGTACCCTCTCAAGAGTTGTACCAATTTTGTGTTCACAACATCAGTATACCAATTACTTTATGGGTAAAAATTAGTAGAAATTTTCAACTTATTATCCATCTTATCCCAAAATATCACTAAAAACTTCCAAATAATCCTTGAATCCTAATAAAAAATAATAAAACTAGGTAAACAAAAATGAACACACACATTAATAAAAAAAATACTTAGTTGCATCATTCCCTTTAATGGTATTATTATAAATAATGACAATGGACACCTTACTAAACATATACATAAACACAAAGATATAGTCATGCACCTTCTTTGAAATAGGAAACCCATAAAAAAAATTGACTGAAATGATTTCCCACAGAATATAGGGAACTAGTGATGGCATATACAAACCAAATTTCCTATTACTAGAATTTATTATACTACATAATACACATCCTATTATGGAATTATATATTACGCCAATAAAAATACCTATAGAAATGTGTAACATTGTTTGTCGCACCAAAATTCTTTGCTAATTTTAAAGCATGTTCTTCCATCATTAGCTGCACTCTTTCCTCCTTAGGCATACAAATTTTACCTAAGTTGTAGAGTAATCCATGTTGAATTTAATAGTCCATATTTATATTTTAAAAAATCACCTTGGGTATTCTTTGATTGAATAAATGGCTCCCCAAAATTTTAATCATGTTCATATTCTCTATATAAAACACACAAAATAGGCTAAAGAAGGGTTATGGTTCCCATGGCTGAAAGCAAAGGATATCTAAATAACATATTATATAGTTTATTGGCTGTATTTTTATTGTATTTTATAGCCAAATGAAATTTTTATTAAAAAATGCATTCATTTATAGTGTCTGGTTTTCTAAAGTTTTGTTGATGTTTGAAAATATTGAAGAGGTTGATGATCCATATGGACAATAGCTTCCTTATCCATGAGATAGTTACTCCAGTTCTTGACTGATTGAACAAGATCATGTAGCTAGTTTATTTATGTACAATAATTCATAATTATAACATGAAACAACTTTGAATGGTAACATATTGTCTTACATCCTTCATGTAGGATAATCCCATAGTATAGTCAAAAGAATTTTCTTCCACCTCAAAGGGAAAATGCAAGCAATGAAAAGATAAAACAAGAGAATTGATAATATTATGTTTTAACATATGAAATTCACTTTATTTATTTTTAACCCAAGTAAAAGTATTACCACCTATTGTAATGACATACAAAGGTGTAGATAAGGAAGATATGTTTTTGATGGAGTTCCTAAAATAATGAATTACACCCAATAAGTTTTTTGTCTTATTTACATTGGATGGTATTTAGAAAATTCATGATGGATTTTACATTCTTTGGATCAATATGAATTTCTATGTCACCAACCACATGCTTGAATAAGACAAGTGATTGTTGAGAAAACTCAAATATTTTCTCATTTAACACTAACTTGCTCTCCTTAAAACATTTTAAAACTTGTTTAATATGATCAACATGCTCATCATATTTTTTTATAAAAAGAATAATATTATCCAAATAAATATTAAGATATTATTAAATAAATGGCCTCATTACCTCATTTAATTTCATGAAGGTAGTTGGTTTATTTCATAACCCAAAACATATAACCAACCATTGTAAAACCCTTGCCTTTTTTGGAATCATGCTTTAAAAATATACTCTTACTTAATTTACAATTGTTGATACCCATATTTTGAATCAATATTAGTGAAATACATGGCATATTGAAGTGGATTAAAAATATCATAAATCTATTAAAGAGGGTACTTATTCTTGATGGTTATCTTTTTAATTACCTTATAATAAACACACATTCTCCATGAACCATATTTATTAGGTAATAAAAAATAGGATAACCACAAGGAGAATTACTAAGATGCATTACCCCTTGATTAATCAAAAATTATAATTGTAGTTTTACCTCATTGACATCCTTCATAAAATTCCTATATAACTCAATATTTGGATGTAGATTGTCAAGTAGAAAATTAATTTCATGGTTAATAGTCCTAATTGGTGTCAGTCATATAATATCATGGAAAAAATCCCTTAATATTATCACAAAATAACTCATACACTTATAATTTTTTTTACTAAACATACTAAAATAAGTATTATGTGCACCCACTTCTTTGTATTGAATATCTATGAAAATAATGAAATCCAAATTCCCATTAGCACTAAGCACCTTCTTAGATTCAAATGCACTTATAAATGAGATTTTAAATTCACATTTATAATATAAAATTATGTATTTCCTACCATCATTCACAAAAGAGTATTTGTTGGCTCTCCTCAAGAAAATAACACCCCAAATATACAAATAACCACTACCAAACACTACAATAGACACATTAATCACCACAACATTAGTTGTAAATTCATAAAATGAAATGTTTATTAATAAAAAAATTAACTTCACATTTGTTTATCACATTTATATCTACACATTTATTCACCCAACCCAAATAATATGTGCTTGGATGATTGTAAGTCTCAAACCCTATTTTCTACTAATTCCTTGCTTATCAAACTAGCTTGTGAACGAGTATAAAAAATAATATCCATTTTTTTCCATTTGGATTTTAATAATAAAAATATTATAAATTTATCTATTGTGCACCACTAATACCAAAACATACCTCTCTATGGATGGAGGTACAATACAAAGTTTCAGCCACATCAGAGCTATAACCAATATTCTCACTTTGGAAAGATGGCATATATTTATTATTATTATTTTTATTGAATGAATGAAATATTGGATGGATTTTCCAACATTGATCCATGGAATTAATATCAACATCACATTTTTTTACAATGTATTTTAGTATGCTTATTATAAACATAATTATCAGCATCCTTATCTTTCTCTTTACCTTTATCCTTTTCCCTAAATTTGCCTTGTTGTTTGAAAGTTCTTTGAGAGGTAGATGAAGCCATATATTTTCTATATCCAAGAAGTGAGATTAATAAAATACCTCATATACATCTTTAGGATTGGCCAAGAGGACAAGTATCTTAAAATTTCTATGGATTCCACAAAGATAATTCATCAAGATGTCATAGTCCACTATATTTTTTTTAATTTTGATAGTGTTCTTGAAAAACTCACTTGTGTAATCCTGCATGTTTCACCCTTTATTTTTATTATGATATTGATAATAAATGGATTTCTCTTATTCATAAAAAATAAGATATAATTTATTCTTGATCATCATATTAAAAGCATCCCAATTAGTAACGTATAATGAATCTTCTTAACAACCAAAGTATGAACATAGCTCTGAAATCAAGTTAAAGCATGATTAATTAATTTTAACCTTAAAAAATATTTTTTTTGGATTTCACTAATATAGTTAAAATTGAAATATACCTTAAGTTTCCTTACCTAATTATCTAGCCTATCCAAATTCATGTCCCAATCATATGGTTGAATCTCTATCATTTCCTCATTAGTTGAATGGAGGTAGAGCTTGGTTGGCATGGGGATAGTCTTCCTTATTCTCATGAGTTTTGGGACCATCCTCCATATTTTATTTCATCTTCTCCATATAAATAAAAATCTTAATCATGATAATCATATGATAAACTCCAACCAACCAAACTTATTCATATAAATAGAAATGCTAGCTACTCCTTTAATTTTTCAAATTTGGTCTTTTGTTGTTTAAACATTTTATTCATCAACATAGGCCATATTTATAATATCTTTCCACATATTTATGTAAATATATGATTAAAATGGATATTGACAAATATAATTATTTTTTATAGTGACATGCATACACTTTCAATGTAGTCACAAACACAAAAAACTACAAAAAAGAATGATATCAATCTAGCTCTAATACTAATACAATTTATAAATTAGGTGGATATCTAACATTGAGCTTCACAAACATGAATCCTGATGCCTATCTCAACAATTATTGGAATATGATTATTTTAGTATTATCAAATTTTTCATATTATAAATGAATATAGAACAAAATAATAATCAAATCTCTTTTAAATCCTAAATTCCTCATATTTACCAATTTAAAAGAGAAGTGAATCCAAAAATGAATAGAAGAGTTGTCTTATATAAACTTGATGTGGGAATAAATCCAGTGGGTTTAAATAAATTTCACTCCCCTTATGTATACACATAATATTTTTATTAACTTTACCACTTACTAATACTTTCTCTCTTACGATAACCCATTGAGTCTTAATCTATCTGAGTGCACATCTTAAAGGATCTATTGGGGAATGGGTGCATAGACCATTGGTATTTCACATGATTTTTAACCCCTATAACACCAATTGCTATCTACAGAGCCTTCTCCTATACACTTCCCTAAGCCTTGCTTCCTCTCTTTCACACTCTTCTAAGCATGTCATCGCATTCCTTATCACCTTCATAAGCCTAAAAACCTTTTTGATAGTTTACATTACACTATCAGCTTGGGTCAACCCTGTATTCAAATTATTAAAATCATGTTACAAGTCTAGGTCTACTCTATTTGACCTAAACTAAGACTTAACTTATTTTTATCAATTAATGATATAGAGTCAATTGGTCCAACCCTATCATGTAATATTCTGAAAAGGTTTAGGGTTAGTTACATCTATATATACACATACATTTCTATCATTTAGGTAGAAGAGAAGAAAAAGAATAATATATTGCACATCTGATTATCAACCATTCTACTTGAGGATCATATTTTAAAGTTTCAATACTTTATTTGGAGATATAAATGTTATCTTGTGGAGAAGTCTTGTAGCCTAGAGTTGACTTATCATTTTTATCCTTACATACCATACAAACCTATTTCAAAAAACCTTGGCCAAGGGAGAGATGGAAGCTCATCAAGTTTGTCTTCAAATGTAAGCATTCCTAACTTTGATCCTCCTTTGTAAATGTAGATATATTTGCATTTATACTTCTCTCCCATGAATTAGTGTTTTACCTATACATAGCTTAATTAGGATTCTCCTATGCATGTTGACTTTTTATGTTTATGACCCCCACTTTGTGCCACAGGATTTGGTATGCACTACATTATACTTTATTTTGAATTTACTTATTAAATTGAAAACATAGGACCTACTTAGGTTTATTGCATGGTGTTGCTTTATTAGAGGCTTTGGAACCCTCTCTAGTGATGTTATTATGGTAAGAGATCCCTTGGTTAGGTCTAGTAGATCCATCTTGGTCATGACCCAAATATCCAATGTATCAATAATTGGATGTTTAAGTAGGATTTATCTTCTTTAAGCTAGGATTGATTAATATATCAATTGCATTTACCTTTGTATACATTCTGGTAAACTTGACATGAATTAAAACCTTATATGTTTTCTTTCATGCTTTCATTTTATCATCATATTATATTTTTATTTTTGAAGTACTATATTGAAATTATTTTTATATTTTAAATATTTTGTATATAGGTTTAACAAATAGTCACCCTAAACAACTATGTTATATCTATGCAAGTCTTATCCACATCTAACTGACTAGACCAATCAGCTCAACATAGTCTTCTTCTTCAGTTTTATATTTGCATACCTAGTCAAACTAGTTGACTCTATTCACAATTTTCTTTTTTTAGTATATAGGTTTGTAAACATATTCGAACCAGTCAACTTTATTCACAACTTATTTTTAACATATAGGTTTTGCAAACTATGTCGATACAGTCGACTTTGTTAGCATAATTTTTAAATCAACACTTGAACATCACAACATAAAATTTTCCAATCTAAAAATATTCAATCCCACCAAGATTCATTCTTAACTTATCTATCATTTTATTTTTTACTTTTTAGTACTTTTTTCACAAGTTTATAGTTTGTAAAATTGTAAGCCTATAGCCAACTAGGCAAACTTACTCAACACAGTTCTATAGCCTATTTTATATTCAAAAGACATAGTCGACCCATTCAACTATGTTCTTTTATATCTTTCTTATGTAGAATATTAGTGACCTATTTGACTATATTATACACTATTTACATATAATATTGTTTGGATCGATTATTTACTCTTCACAATCAAGGAATTAGCCTCCTTTTGATAGTAATTAATTCATTTTTATTTTTAGTTGTTTTCATTATTAGAGTAACAAACATAGATTAATTAGGTGTTTTTTCAAATTACCATTTTATTCACATTATTTTTATCTATTGCACACACTTCCAAATCACTTTACATAAAAAAAACATTTAAACATCTATCTTCTTAAGGTCAATCTACTTGGATTTCATCACCAAGGGGGAAGCTGACTTGGTTTTCTATCAAAGTATAAACATGTGGTTGATGGTATACATTGGAAAATAACCTAACACCCTTATCACTATGGGATAATGAAGTGAGGGGATAGGCCCCAATACCAAGCCATTACCATAACCAATACAGATCTCTTTTAGCCTAAAGTTCTTGAAACTATCCATAGATTACTTTTTAGTTCCTTCTTATAGCCAAATTCCTATCATATTAAATTCAAATTTTATTCTAACTTAATAACACTTAGTAATGACCAATTAGTTGGAATTTAATTTTAATTTTTCTCTTGTTCATTGATCATTGTATTTTGTATTTCAAAACTTGCACTAGACAATGTTAGTAAAAGGTTTGTGTTGTGTGTTATAATGAGATCAAACACATTGATATAATTATTTGTGTGCTCAATTATATTTTCTTAGATATTATCTTTCAAAAAATAATTCTATCTTTAGAACATAGTTGACCCAGTCTCTTATAGGCCACCTTCCCTTAGAACATAATTGACTGGTATGACTCAATCTATTATAGGTTATTCTTCTTAGATTTCCTATAAAATTGAGTTGACCTATTAGACTTAGTTATTTATAGTTTTATTACTATTTTTAGATATATAGTCTTATTTCATAATGATGTTAGCTTTTTAACCTCTAATTAGTCAAGAAAACTACATAATTAAAGGTTAAGATCAAAACCTCACTTATTTTATTACTTCAAATGAAACTATTCAATTTCTTCCTTCATATCTTCTTAATCCAAAACCAACTATTACTTCATGTAATACAGTTGAGTTCTTTCATCCTAATCATCTTCCTACTAACTATGTAAGGAATCCTTCACCCAATAATCCGTCCCATACTACTAATTTATGGAATTCTCCTCCTACCAACACTAATATTCCACCTCCTACCACTAGCAAACAAAATCTTCCCATTGATACAACTCAGATTATTTCCCAAACTATTCAAAAATGAATTTTATGTAAATAACTAACCATTTATAAATGATGAGAATGCAATCTCAAATGTTATAAATATCTATCCAACCACCTCAAGTCATCTTGAATCAACCAAATCAAAAAAATTCCTTCCTTATCTTAGAGATGCTAGTGGTAATATCATCCCTCAACCAATCATGCATAACAAAATTATTCAACATCTTAAAAATGAACCATTAGCTCCATTCATGTTATCCATATACATTGGAAATTTATCTCCAACTATCACATATGATGTAACTAAAGATCCCACTATCTTTCTTAAATATTTTGGTAGTCTCTATAAGGAATGGATCAAAACTAACATCTTTACTAAATGAACTTATTAGATATTATATTTCACAACTAAATGATTTAGTCAATGTTGTAGTGAAGGAATTCCAACATAATGACCTCTATGAAAATTACCTTAGCCATTTCATCAATGCCAAACAAATTTCTAATGAATCCTATCACACTTTCATTAAATTATGGAAATCTCTAGCTCAAAAAGTGGACCATAACATAAATGATGATACTATTTTAAAATTATTTATTACTACTCTTAAATCTACTCTTCAATACAAAATTAGGATGTTTTTACCTAAAATTTTAGAAGAAATTTTAGACCAAGCAAATGAGCAATAATTTCTTATGACTCCATTTGGATAACCTCAAGCAACTACTAAGCAACCTTTCCAATCATTCTCTTATAAAATTAAATCTTATGAGCCTCCATAACCTCCAAATAGAATATCCAATTCAACCAATTTTAACACTACCCACCCTCCCTTGAGTCTACAATAACTTAAGAAGAAATTTTCACCCTCTACCTAAGAACTTTGATCCTTCCAAACCTACTCCAAAATAGTAAAATCCTGATAAGTTTTGTTGGTGGCATGCTACTATAATTCATTATCATGAGGCATGTCATGATCTTCACTGATTTATTCTTGCTTAGTTGTTTGGTCCACATTTTAATAATAATACTCTCACAAAACATTGTTAACAAGACTATCTTCAAGCTTCTCAAATCTAGTCCAATGAACCACAATCACTTCAACATCAACTACCTATTGATCAAAACAATTATCCCATACCTCTACCACATCCACTAATGTTTTAAAAACCATAATTGATCCTTTTTCCTATACAAATAAGGAAAGGATATATAACATGAACAACTTCAAACAGGTGGTTGCATCCATTACACCTCAAACTCTTAGGTCACATGAACTAAAGGAGCACATATTTCAAATGTTTACTCCAAAGTGAATCATACATGGTCCTCCTTTACCTTATATACCTCTTCATACCTCTCTTATAAATCCTATTTCAATTTTTCCACCTTTAAAATATAAAAAACCAACACATTTACCTATCTCTAAATGCATCTACCAATCCAATTCAAATCATTCTAATGCTTCAATTTCACCTAATTCCATCTCACATGTTGGGGCATCTTATGATACCCATCCACGTATCACTTAAAAATTTAGGGCATATTGTGATGTCTATCCCTACATCTACTTACCATTTGGGGCATCTTATGATTCCCACTCTTCTTATACATTGCATAATAATAAATAAATTCAAATTCAAGAAAATTTTTGAGACACATAATCTTGTATTTAATATGCTCATATTTGATATAGATGTTATCATAGATTTTTCCTGTTATGTTTGTCTCATGTTTCTTCTTTTTATGTACTTTATGTCATTTAGTTTCATTTTGCTATCACCATTTTTTCATTCTTTGTTATTTAGTTTTATTACACATTATATTTAGCATTTTTTTCATTTTGGTTCTTAGATATTTCTTTCATTTTTATATTTCTATATTATTTTAATAGTAGTTTTATTATTATTATTCCCCTTATTTCCATTCACCTCATTGGTGTTCACCTTGTGAGTTATAGTGTAACACCATGGATAGGACTAGGATCTCCTCATAAATTACCACATTAAAACACATTTAATTTACTTTTCCCCTCTTTCAAGATGACTAATAATTTCATTAGTGTTTGTGTTAGATCCGTTGTAGGTTAATATGGATTCTCTAGTGACATGAATATCATATAATAGCCCCTTCCATTTCATATCACTATTTTACCTCCTTGTGATCAACTAAGAGCATATTCATCATTGGATCACTTAATAAATGGACATATCTCTTATAATCCCCATATTTCCCTTATTTCTTTTCATTCGAGGCACACATATAAAATTTTAGATTGTGCACTTACTTGTGGGAAAGTCTAGGAGTCTTTAGACACCTTGGTCTTTAGGTTCATTTCTATAGTGACCAAGTGTAATCTCTCTTGTGTTTGTAACCTATTTCACTCATGTTTGGTTCTATGAATCTATATGGAGGAGGAACAGAAAAATTCAAAAAATAAAAATTTAAAAGCCAAATCATAAAATAAATAAAAGATGATGATGAAAAGTTAAAAGTAATCTTAAAATTTAGATCACACCAAAATATGGGATATATATTTGGCACATCTCCTATCTTAGTCAAAACTTAAACTCCAAAATTGGCCTCATCATAGAGCTAAGGTCCATTGAGGTGTGATAGGCTAGTATACTTGGGTATGATGTCTCATTATATCATATACTTCTAGTGCCACCTACTTTTTCACACAAGTAACCATTTTTCACAATAGACCAATGGATTTATAAGGGGTCCTGAATAGCAAGGAACCTATTGTGGGAAGGTAGGCCCATTTTACTTTTTTTGGATATAAATTTCATGGGTTTATCTATGTAATTAAAATGTTATCCTAAGATTTGTATTCATTAGTCAAAGTGTTTTAAGTCCTTATTGCTGATAGTTATTAGCCTTGTTCACTTGACTAGCATGTCTCATTCATTTTAAGTATGTTCACATCACCCATATGGCTCCTCAAATTCATCATATTTCCTTGATATTCCTATTATTGGATACTTATTTTATCTAATCACATTTTTATTACTTTTGGTTTATATTTTTTGAATTGCATTGTAAGACCTTATATAGGACCAAGCCTTCCTCACAACACCCTTACACCATTTACTTACAAAAAATATCATTATCATACTATTCATGCCATTAGGTGTTTATTTTTTCTTATATTGTATCTTGGAACAAACACTAATTTTATTTTGTCATCCTTTTGATCTTTGGATTCATATATCTATCATGCTCTAGTTTGATTTTTTGTGGACTTCACTTATCTTACATATGACATCTAACAATATTACAAGTTTCTCTTTAGGTATGAATTCTTCATGCTTGCCTTACATCTTGAATTACATTTATTTTTAATTTATTTATGCTTTATTCATCTTCATTTGACATACTTGTATTACATCTTGACTTAAATTTCATTTATAGTCATTTTCTATTTCTTTATGTTTTATTCAACATGTTTGGCTTACATGGGGTTACTTTTCACCTATTTACATATCCCTTTTAGAGTTTTATTGCATTGATATTTCATTTTTAATTCATTTTTTACATGCTTCCCAAAATGATGTAGTGTGCCCTACATTCATTTTATCATCATTTCATCATTTACATGCTTGATTTTTTTATTATAACCTTGCCTTAAAAATCTTAGTTTGCCAATTTTTATAATTAATTTAATTAGGTTTAAGAGTGATTATTTGTTACTTTAACCATCCTAAGTATGCATGCATTTATTCTATTGTTAGTATTATATCCCCAGGGTTTCTCAAATATAGGTATTGCACCCTCCATGATTAAGACTAGGATATTTACCTATAGTCATTCAATAAAAAGGTAAGTTAAGATATGTATATGTTATTTTCAATTACTTTAATTTCATTTCAATATTAATTTAATTATTTAACTTTTAGGTAGATCATTTTTATGTGTTGTTATGTTCTTTATCAGAGCACCATCCCATGTTACACTCACGTAACATGTGTTGAGCTTCAAATGGGAAAAATATATACACATAATATTTTTATTAACATTACCACTTACTAACACTTTATCTCTTCTATAAACCCATTGAGTCTCAATCTATCTAAATCCATGCCTTAAAGGGTGCACTCAGAAAGGGGTGGACAGACCATTGTTGCTTCACAAGATTTTTGTCTCCTCCACTACCACTTGATATCTACACAACCTTCTCCTATAAATTTCCTTAAGCCTTGCATACTCTCTTACACACTCCTATAATCATTTCATTTCCTTCCTTAGCACCTTCTTAAGCCTAAAACACTTTTTTATAATTTACATTACATTGTCATCTTGGGCTAACCTGGTATTCAAATTGGTAAAAATACATTTTAGGTCTATTTCAATTCTATTTAGGGTTAGATCCAACTATATATACACATCCATTTCTAACATTTAGGGATAAGATAATTAGAATAATAATATATTGTGGATCTACTTATACACCATTCTACATGAGGATCATATCTTAGGGTTTCAATAATTTCTTTAGAGATATGGATTTATTGTTGTTGTGAAGTGTTTTAAATGTATAGATAAGTTATGTAGCCTAGAACTAACTTATCCTTGTTATACTTATATACCATAATAACCTCTATCAAATCACCCTAGACAAGGGATAGATTGAGGCTCGATGGGTTCATCTTCAAGATAACAATTCGTAACTTTGTTCCTCCTTTATAAAAGTAGATATATTTTCATTTGTAATTCTCTCTCATACATTAGGGTTTTACCAATACATAGCTTAATTAGGATTTTCCTAAGTATGTTTAATTTTTATGTTTATTACCCACATGAGGCTCGATGGGTTCATCTTCAAGATAACAATTCGTAACTTTGTTCCTCCTTTATAAAAGTAGATATATTTTCATTTGTAATTCTCTCTCATACATTAGGGTTTTACCAATACATAGCTTAATTAGGATTTTCCTATGTATGTTTAATTTTTATGTTTATTGTTATTGTGAAGTGTTTTAAATGTATAGATAAGTTATGTAGCCTAGAACTAACTTATCCTTGTTATACTTATATACCATAATAACCTCTATCAAATCACCCTAGACAAGGGATAGATTGAGGCTCGATGGGTTCATCTTCAAGATAACAATTCGTAACTTTGTTCCTCCTTTATAAAAGTAGATATATTTTCATTTTTAATTCTCTCTCATACATTAGGGTTTTACCAATACATAGCTTAATTAGGATTTTCCTATGTATGTTTAATTTTTATGTTTATTACCCACACTTTGTACCACAATATTTGGTGATCACTAAATTAGACTTTACTTTGTTTTACATTTACTTAGTGAATATGAAAACATAGGACCTAGCTAGGGTTATTACATAGTGTTGCTTAACTAGAGGCTTTGGAACCCTCTATAGTGATGTTATTATGGTATAAGACCCCTTGGTTACATCTAGTGGATCCATCTTGGTCATGACCCCAAATATATTATTAATCAATAATCAGAAGTGTAAGTAGGATTTATCTTGTCTAAGATGGGACTGATTAATAGATCAATTGCATTTCCTTTTGTATACACCTTTCACTATATAATGGAATAAATGTAAAATATATTTCCCAACATGTCCTTCATATATATAATAATCACTAATACTATTGTACATAAGAAAAAAATTTAGTTATTAAACACTTATGTGAACTCCAACATAGTTGAACCAACCATCTACAAAGAGGAAATATTGCTACAAAGAGAATAAAGATTTAAGCTTGTAACTTGCAATTTGAATCAAACCTCACAGCTTATCACTATATTTTTTATTGTTTTATACCTTGAAAAAGACCTATATTTATGTTCTATCAACTTTGGATTCAACCAAGAAGCTCAAACAATCTATCATTGAGGATTGGAAATGTTTATAAACACTCCCATTGATGTTCCTTATCTTGTGGTGAAACCTTCAATGTATGCAAACTTGTGGTCTATAAATTATTGAGGTGGATACACAACTACCAGGTTGGTTAACAAATCATCATCTATAATCACCAATGGTTACACAACCTATAGGTTTGTTTCATAACTACCATTGTGTAAATAATGGTGGTTCCACTATTTATGATAAACCAATGCATTTCAAGAGTTAAAACTCAATGAGTTCATCACTAAGAATATGTTTTGATCAACCCCACACTAACATTTTCACTAAAACATATATTATTTTATGTTTTTAATATGAAATGTCTTAAAATAGTGTCTAAAAAACATGAATTACATATAATTGGGCATTGTGGAAACATATAATATTCATAACTATGACATTAGGATCTAGATTTGGATAATATATCTAAAAATTTTGAGGAATTAAGAAAAATAAAGTGATCAAATGGAATTACTAAATAAAAAATTTATAATATAAATAATATATCTCAATATAATTGACCACATAAGAATAATAAAAATATTCACTTCTAGATAAGACAAGATCCACACAATGTAAGTGAAATGAGAGAAAAATACTTGGATATATTATAACTAGGTCATTTTGAGGGGGGACCTATCATATCCTTAAAATAAGAATATAATACCAAATATAAAATCAATAATACATTAACACTTCTTCTTGTATATATACCCTATTTATTTTATGGTAAAATTATAAACCCAAATAAGTTGACTACCCCTACCAACATGCAACCTAGAGACTAACAAATGACTAAGTAAAAGAATATGTTCACCAAAGGTTAGCCACACATATCCCAATATAAGTCATATGATATGGGTTTAGCATACCCTTTTCCCTAATATCCCCTATCCCTAATCTTCAAACCATCATTGTCTAAAACAATAACCAAATACAGACATTTATGTATGAAATATTCATCTTCATATGTTGCATCTTCATTAGGAAGTGTATTCTATTTGATGATAGAATTTTATATCACCCTAATTCATATCCTCTTCATGTGTATATTTTAAATATCTTCTAGATCCAATAGGGCTCTTATTTCTTCATAAAGCTTTGATAGCTTTATCTAGTTTTAAATATTCTAACCTATTAGTTTCTTAAAGCATGACACATGAAATAAGTAGTGTATTTTAACTTAATATAGTAACTATTAATTATAAATGAGTGTCATCCTTGGCTGGAAAATATTTATATTTATTTTATTGATTCAAATACAATTTTTATATGGACTCAAATAGATAAAAACCCAATTTCCTGTTTAGAAATGGATTTCACTCTCATATTGATTTAGCAATTGTTATTTCATTATGTTTGTTCCATGTATAAGTTCTCCCTGAGAATCAAAATTAAATATTATATATACAATAATCATTCTAATACACACACACACACACACACACACACACACACACACACACACACACACACACACACACACACACAAGAATTATTATCTTATATAAGAATGATTATTGTGTCAATAAAAAGGAGGAGAAAATTATATGTAACCATTTATTATTTACTAAAAATAATCATGTTTGATTATTTGATAATAATTAAGGAATATTCGGTGACTGCTAACTAGATAAGCACTATTTTTTTAGAAAATCTTCTCATTATTATTATTATTATTGTTGTTGTTGTTGTTGTTGTTGTTGTTGTTGTTGTTATTATTATTATATATATTATCATCATACCATAAATTATTTGATTTCAATACAAATTTCTTATAAGTTATTGGATATTAACAAAGTTTTTAAATGAGATTCTTAATACAATGTCTAGTTATCTTGCATCATCCACCTAAGCTACCTACAATATGGAAATGACATACAAAAATTCCTATATGTTTTAAACCCTTTATTTAGTGCATTTCTTACACTAGATTCACCTTTCATTTATTTTATATGACCTAAAATTCATATTCTTGACCTAATTTTGTTACTCTTATAATGATAACATCTATTTCTATATCATTGTAAAATTTAATGATCCTTATATTAGTGTATTAAATTACTCATACACTATTTCAACATTTTAATATTCACTTGTAATATTTATTTTTAGTTAGTGGGTAGCCACTAATTGGATTATACTAAACCACAACCTGTTATTAAATAAAATTATCAATTTTTTAGATACTTAATATAATTTTGCTAATAATAGTTTTCTCCTATTCCATTTATAATAACTCACCAAAATCATAACCCTAACCCTAGCCTTCTCTCTTATCTATATAATAACATGTCATGTTATTTGGTGAGACATATTGTGGATGAGAATTACTATGATACTTGTAGAATTATGCAAGTGTTCTTAATCAAAATAGGTAGCTATGGTACTTGGATGAATATGTGTTACTCTATTTCTAAGCTTTCATAGATATATTATGCCGATATTATAGGTATTTTTCATATGGTAGATAACACACTTATGTACCATATACCATAATTTAATATGGTATCATAGATATAGAAGATTCACCTCGTTCTACATGTAGGTTTAAGGATGATATTTTTAGTTTTAAATTTTTTTATATTTGACATTTTTTTAAATCTAAAAAAGAAAATCTACATTTCAAATTGTATTCCAAGATTTAAAGGCTTAATCCAAATAATTATTATTATACTCTCACCCCACCCTTATGGCATCTTGGTTGGTCATAAATTGGTGAACATATTGGGGTATTAAGGGTTGGATAAAATTTTATATCATATAAATCCCCTAGGTTATAACTATGTTCCAAAAGTTTTAAAACTCATGGGAACTTTCATTTTGGGAAAAAAGGTAATCAAATTTCCCTGATTCTTTGTGTGAGGGGTATTTACCAAATACTTAATCTATTATAAAACATATATATGGATCTTATCTTCCACATACCTCATGATATATGGGAAGTACCTATGATTTTTTTTCTAACAAAAATCCTCTCAAGCATTTGATTTTTTGGTACACCGATAAGTGATTAGTCCTAATAAATTACTCCTACATACCTAAGAGATTGGATAGTTTGGGTGTAGGATGTTGGAAACCTATGTATTAAGTTCTGGTTGGGTGTTTTTAATATTTAAAGCTATGGATTCATATACTAGAGATCCTACAAATCAAACACACCTTAGCCTAGTATTTTCTAAAATAATTATACTTAAATTTGATAAATCTACATTATTTCAATTCTCTATATTTAGATTCAGTTGTAATATCATATGTCTAGATTGAGTTTTAATATCCTTATTTTGGGTTATAATTTTTTACATATAGTCCCAAAATCCCTTCTTTGTAAAATATTTTTTTCCCATAAGTTGGTTACACTATTGTGACTTTATCATCAAAAGAATTATTTTAACGTGTATTTTTTTAAAAACATTTTTATTTTTTTGAATATAATTTTTTAGTTGGGATAGTATTTGTTGAATTCTATGTTCTACCAATGATGGATAATAATATAACCCTCTCAAGTTACAACTAATTTAGTTAGAAATGATACATGATTGATTCTATCCTTATCAAGGGTCTCTACTACATTGAAATGAATAAAGTAGAAAAATATTTGAAATTTTTAAATGGAAAAAATAAGATAAATATCTCAACGAAGCTAGAGGTATTTGTGGTTAGCTAGTATTAATTGAATGGAAGTTACATTTTTATTATGTCTTACAACCTTATTTAGTTTGAACTACCTTGGAAGACATTTTTATAAATCATAATAAGTTGGGAGCATGTCAAATGGAAAATGATCTCACTATTATTAGTCTAGATAACTATCCTCATATTAAGGATTTCATCACTTAGGTCATACGATATAGGTTTCCACTCATTGAAACTAGTGAAACAAAGATCGATGAAAACACTCATGATGACTATTTAGTCTAAATTAGGTCATACCGAAAAAAAAATTGTTTCAAAATATTACACATGTCAAAACTATATGGGATGTAAATATATGGAAATAAATTTTGACATGTTCTATGAGAAACATCAAATAAAACACAAAAAAACTAATTTCTATTTGGAAATTTTCCATGAATGTACTAATAAATAACCATTAATGGTTAGTGATATTAATTCAATGTCACAACCTAACTTTTGTAAAGCCAAAGACCCTACCAATAAAAAAGGGAAAGCAAATCCCAATCCTAAGGTAAATAAATAGGATCAACAGTTACCCAAGTAAAATTAATGATGAGAGAAAGTAAATTCCAATGTAGAATAATATTTTTTTAATTTTTGTAAAAAATTAGGCCATTATGAACATCAATGTTTGAATGAAATTACATACTTATAATCATATATGAAAAAAATGGAATTTCCCCATCCTAAAATAGGGGCATCACTTTATACAAAAATATTATCACCTGTTTCATAATGGATTATGTATTTAGGAACCTCTCCCTATGTGGTTCTTGATGAATCATTATTTATAAATATTGATCAATGCATCAAAACTAATTTTGTTATGGGAAACTCTAGTCCTTTAGTTTTTGATGGTAAAGGAATAATTGATATGGAGAATGATGTATTCAATAATGTTATCCATGTTTCATAATTTTATATGAACCTTTTATTCATATATCCAATCATACATTTAGGTGAAGTAAAAACCATTGATTTTACACCTACATATGTTGTCATAAAAAAATTCAATGGCTAATATACTTTCTATAACCACTCAACACAATTATACAAACTTGATATATTTTTTTCACTCAACCTTCATAAGTGATGATTGCACATGTCAATGACTTTATTAAACATTTGATAAATTTCATGTCTACTATATGTAATACACATAGGTAGAATCTATAATGTAAATGAATAAGTAAAACATACACAACTAGATCAAATTATATATGCATGACATAGAGTTTAACGTGGGGAAACCTCAAGAGGTAAAAACACACAAAGATGATATTTCTTTATACAAGAAAATATTGACCCCGATACAAAAACTTCATCCTTCTCATTTCTTCTTTGATAAACATTATTCACAAAGCCTTTAAAATATATTTTCCACATGAAAATATTGATTGATTCAATGTTTGAATATTTTCACCAAGTGTGTTTGATCAATTAAAATAGGGGTAAAGCTATATTTATAATGGGAATGAAGGGAGGTGACAATTTTAACCAATAGGTCCATACTTCCTTGAGAATCATTTCAAAATAATTTGGTAAGTAATAACCAATTATACTTTATTAATTGTTTACATGATATTTTCACCTTGTGTTAATATATAAGAAATTATTTTTATTTAATTACACACCAAAGTAAATTAAGGGTCTAAAATAGCCCACATATCCATTAAATATTCTAACACTCCAACTTAATGCTCAATGGGTATACATGTCATATCCACCTTAGTAAAGGAATTAGGCTATGTAAAAAATTGAAGAATTTAAAAACCTTCATCATGTCAAACATCACCTTTTGAAATAGAAGGAATTATAATATATAAAATACTTAAAGTAAGGTTATGATAGCATGATGATGAGACTACATCTCATGATTTCTCATGTATAATCATCTAAGCATTATGAGAGCCTTTTATAACATAAAGAGCTCCACTATAAAGTATGTTTTTATGTATTGGGAAAAAAATAAGACTTCCACACGAAGTCTATTAAAATAACATAACATGATATAAGTATAAATAAGAAGCATGAATAGATGGTTTCTATAAGTGACATTGTTATGCACACTCCCCCTCAATGAAAACTTTGAGAGGTCCATAATTGCATGAAACTGACAAAACTTGGTATCACCAAGTGGTTTTATGAAGATATCTTATTCATATGTAGAACAAAAATTTAGATCAATATCATAATTGATGACTTTATTTTAGATAAAATGTACATGAAATTCAATATGTTTAGTTATTTGATATTACACTTGGTTTTTTGTTAGAGCTATTTAACTTTGGTTATCACATAGAAGGGTGGTATTGTGAAAAATATCTAAATTAAATTTTTTTAACAAGCATTACAGCTAAATAGATTATTTAGAAGCTTTCATAATACTTTTATACTCTACTTTAGTATAAAATATAGAGATAATAGGTTGTTTTTTGTTGCTCCAAGTGATAACACTTGCACCAAACTTAAACACATATCTATAAGTAGATTTATGATCTATGCTATCAATAACATGGTAAACATCAAAATAACCATATAATTTAACATTATCAATAGAAAAATAAAATAAGCTAAAAGTAATAATTTTTTTATATAATAAAGTGTATGTTTAGCTAATTTTCAATGCATGAATCTAAAAGCAACACCTACAATAAATTAAATATTTGGTTTAGTAATGGTTAAATAAATTAAACTATAAACAAGTTGTTTATAAAGAGTAGTATTAGGTTTTTCACATGTAGATTTTAGATCAAGCTTAACACCATATTCAATTGGAGTAGATATATGCTTACAATAAAGTATATTAAACTTAGCAAGAATATTATGAGGATACTAAGATTGTGATAAAACACTTGATTTTTTATCTTGAAATATAGCCATTCCTAAAAATGATGGAGAATTCTTTATGTCATTTCAAATGTTTGACATAGTTTATTGTTATACTTATGAATTAAAATTATTAGATATCCAATAATAAGAAGATAATCAACATATAATACAATTAAGATAATATGTCCATTTTTAAATTTTACAAAGAGATCATTAAGAGAATAACAGTTAAATAAACTATGTTATTTAAAGTAACTCGTTATTTTAGAATACCAAGATCAAGGAACTTACTTTAAACCATACAAAGATTTATTTAAATTATAAATATAATTATCTTTTTTAGGGATAGTGAAATATTTAATCTGAATCACACATTTCTTATTCAAAACCAACATTAATGAACATTTTTGAAATCCATTTGGTGTATAATCCAAACATTTTGAGTTGTAAGAGTAATGAGTAATCTAATAGAACTCATTTTCACTACACAATCAAAGGTTTGAACATAGTCAATCTTGAGTTTTTGAGTAAAACATAAACAACTACTCTTGATTTAAATTTATCATTTATACCATTTCAATTATATTTGATCTTATAAAACCACTTATAACCAACAATATGTCTTTTAAGCCAAGATGTGAAAAGATCCCAAGTCTGGTTTTTAATTAAAGCATTATATTCAACTTGCATATAAATATTTCATTTATCATCTTGAATAGTTTCCTCAAAGAATTGATGTTCAAATTCATACATAGTCATTAAGATAAGATAATAATGTTGAATCATAGTCAATTTATTAATATTTTCATGATTAGAAAATTGGGTTTTGAATTCTACCCATTCAAGTCTTTTATATTGAACACAAAAATAAAGAGGTTCCTTAAACTCTAAGCTATCTAAAAATGGTTCAAATTCCTCTAAGGCTTATGTTTCTCTAGAAGAATAAATTAGAGAGCTAGGTTCATCAAATGAATAATATTAAGGAGGTTTCACAAAGTGCTCTCAAATATTTTTTTTGAGAATATAAACATTCATATTCACTATGATTTGTATTTCATATGAATCATACACTCTTAATATTTTAGTTTCACCTTAATAACTTATCAAATACAAGAATAGGAGGTAAGATCAAATTTCTTTCTTTTTATTTTAGGAACAAAGATGGAAGCTAGACTACCAAAGATCATAAGATAAGCCACTCAAAGTTTATTTTTTGACCACATTTCTAAAGGGGTGGAAATATATAAAGCTTTAGTAGGTAATCTATTAAAAATATGCACAATAGTATTCATGGATTCAACCTATAATATAACTTAGAAACATTTTTTAGAATGCCACATTGTTCTAGCCATTTTAATAATGGTGTGGTTTTTCCTTTTAAAAATACCATTTTTCTAAAAGGAATAGAGAGTTGTTACTTCTATTTAAATACCAAAACTAATGAAATAATAATAAAATCATTTACTATGATATTCACCACCACTATTTGATCTTAATCTCTTAATATAAAAATTACAAGCATTTTTAAAAACAACTTTAAATTTTTTTATTTTAGATAACATTATATATATATTTTTAAAGAAATGTGATCAAATCATTCTAGTATGATCATCAATGAAAGTAAAATAATATAAATAACCATTAAGAGATATATTATCAAGAGGTCCTGCAAACATCACTAGAACTAATTCTAAAAGATATGAGGAATACACATCATGATTTTTGTCAAAGGGATTAATATGTTACTTACCACATAAGTATACTTTTTATGTTCCATGATGAGAGGGGATAAAAACAATACAAATAAAAATATTATAATAATACATATCATGTAAACTTATATAATTAACACATCTTAATCTGTTATGACATAATTGAGATTCATTTTTACTATGTGATGAAAGATTGTATGCAGAAAAAGTAGAAAAATGTATAAACCATTTTTTTGAACATCTTTAATAATTAGAGACCCTGATTGATTTCCAATGGACCAAATATCTTTAATTTAAAGTTACAATGAAACTATCATTCATAATTTGAGAATAAGATAACATTTTTTTCTTAAGCTTAGGTACATACAAAACATCATTAATAAAAAAATGTAAATCTTGTCTTTCCTTGCTTAGTTGCTTCTAAAAATGAATTATCTTCTAAGTAAATATTTTCATAAATATATCTATTATCATATAAAATATGTGATAATCAAGTCACATGGTGTCATTCACCACTATCTAAAATCTATTCATTCTCATTAGAATCAAATAAGGTGGTATATTTAAAATAATAACATTAGAATTGCATCTCTTATTGTTATTTTGATTACATGGTTTTGATTCTTCTGATGGTTTTGATTATATTTATTCCCTTTGTACTCTATCTTTAGTTTTATAAAAATCTTCCCTTCTAAGATCAAATTTACCACACATATTATAATTCCCTTTAAACTTAACTTTTTATTTTTTACTACCAGATTTCTTTTTCCTATTTGAGTCACTAGAAAAATTAGGGTTATATTTTTTATTTCTCTTTTTCTTAGAAATAGGTTTGAGAGTAATAAATACTTGAGCAATGTTATATTTAGAATAAAAATTATACATCACTTGCTCTTCTTAAATCAGAAGTGTAGATATAGTAGTGAGGTTAGGGATATCTTATTTTATTTGATATTTTGAATTTAGAATTGAAATAAAATTATAAAAAAAATCATGAATATTGTGTTAAATAATGAAATATAAAAATTAATATTGAATTAAATTAAAATGATAACCATCTAATCAGTCTTTAATATTCTTAATATTATCAATAAAAATAATAATCTTTTCATCACCTTTCATAGGTGTATTAAGCAATTCAAGATTCAAATTAATAATCTTAGAGAGACAAGTGTTCTCATTCATATAATCAGGGAGTTTCCAAACATCTTTAGGAGACCCCTACTTACTGATATGTTTTAAGAATTAATCCTTAACACTCCATAAAATAATTGACATGGCACCCTATGATTTTTGGTGAAACACATTTGAAAGCTCAGTTCTAACATGTCACCCTAATGAGGGGTTTCCCATCCCAAAAATAATGTTCCAAAAATTTTAGGACATAAATTACACTTTAATGTATATTTTTATTATATTATATTTTTATCCATTAGTCATTTGATATTTATATAATACAAAGTTAGGTGAAGCCATTTCTTCCCTTTAGTAATAACACAATAACAATAGATAAAGATTTTTAAAATAAAATTTTTTTAATGTGATTTTATAATATATTTTAAAAATAAAATAAATTTTTAGTGTTAAGAAAATAATTTTTTAAATAGATGTAAAAATGCAATAAATTATAAGAATTTGCACTAGATTAGGTGTTGCAAGTTTTGAACACAAAATAACTATCTAAACAATGGTATTCTTAAAGTTTCAAAATCTATTATGGGAGAATTCAAAACAAAAACTAGACCACATAAATCCATTTAGGAGATGCCAAAACCTAGAAAATTATTAGTTACATTACCATGGTCGATAAAACTTTCACTAGGTCAAATGTTGCAAAATAAAATGATACTAGAAAATGGTTTACACATGATATGTTTGCATGCAAACCAAAAAATATATTTTAAATTAATTAAATTCAAAAATTCAAAATTAAATCAAAAATTTGTTTTAGGGGGTTTCAAAAACTGAACCACCCTATTCACAAGCTTTTAACAAAAAAAGGACCACCAACCCTTCTAGGAGACTTATTAAAGATTTATATGCACAACATCATACTCCCCTTCTCTGCTACCCATTTTGCTCCCACTATCCCCTCCCACCTTCTTATATTTTTTAATATATATAAATATATAATTTGAAAATAAATTTTAAAAAGTGAAAAAGCAATTAAAGTTTTAACTTTTGGTAAACAATAATTAAAGAAGGGTGGGGACCAAAGACTTTTATGTGTAAATTATGAAATTAAAACTAAAATATTTACTAAATAAATTACGAAAACTATTTAACTAACCTCTGAAATGCTTTTAGGAAAATATATGGGACACCTGTAGATGCAAAAGTGATCACAGAAAATGATATAAGCCATCATAAACCTCTAAATTTTTCTAACCTTCCTGGAAGCTTGAAATAAGTAGAAATAGAGATTAAAAATGGAATTTTTGATAAGAAATTCATATTTTCTAGTTAACTAGGATGTACTATGGCACCTAGATGGTTAAAATAAATCAACATAAACTTGAATAAGCCTTTAGGGGTCTTGTACGAAGATTTTAGGCCAAAATCAATGATATTTAGCCATTAAACAATGTATACCTAGTAACCAAATCAGAAAAATAAATTTATATTAGTTTTTTGATTTTCCAAGCCATACATGGGTCATACAAATGCTCCAAAGGCTGATTTCCTTTCTTGAGAATAATTCAGATTGATCTAACATGGTTTTAGGAGGCAACGTTGAAGTTTTGAGTGTTTCAAACAGTTAGTACATGAATACTTTTGAAATTTTAAAACCTCATATAACACAAAGGGTCATACTTCAGCCAATATGGCATCTTAAGCTTGAAAAATGAAATAATTTTCATTGAATTTACTTGTAAATTTGATATTAAATTCATCATAAATTTCTTGCCATTCCTCTACACTCCCTCAGGATCTGATACTATGATAAATTTCATATAAGATATATGAAATACAAATAGATATAATATAAAATGTAAATCAATTATAAAAGCATACACAACCAGATCAAATTGTACACATGATACATAGATTAACATAGGAAAAACTTGAGAGGTAAAAAAACCAAAATATGATATTCAATTTAATGAGAAACTATTGACCCCAATACATAACCTTCATCCTTATCACTTATTTTCTAATAAACCTTCTTCATAAATACTTTACAATGTATTTTCCACACCTAAATATCAATTCACTCAATGTTCTAATGTTTTAACCAAGTGTGCTCAATCAATTAAAATAGGGGTAAAACCCTATTTACAATGGGGATGAAGAGAGGTGGTCATTATAACCAATAGGTCCATATTTCCTCAAAAACCATTTTAAAATAATTTTTTAAGCAATAAACAATTATATTTTATTAAATATTTGCATGATTTTTTCGCCTTGTGTTAATAAATAATACATTATTATTATTATTATTATTATTATTATTATTATTATTATTATTATTATTATTATTATTATTATTATTATTATTATTATTATTATTATTATTTAATTATGCATCAAATTAAACTAAGGGTCTAAAATAGCCCACTTAGCCATTAAATGTTCTAAAAATATTTTTATTAGTGTCTTGGTCACCTAAACTATCATTCATTACAAAAACTCAATAAGAATCACACGGTTATTAGTTTTCCATGATTCTCTTCCAAATATAGTATTTTTCCATGTTGTACACTTAGAAAACAACTTATGGATCCATTTATAAAGGGAAATCATTGAGGGTAAGTGACAGAATACATTTGGTTCAAATTGATCTTATGTAACTTCTCAATATTTATTTTTAGAAACATAAATACATGTTTACATTTATTAATAATTTATTTTTTAAAACTTGAATATACTCTCTAGAAAATAAAAAATGAAGTCTTTGAGCACTTCAACCTTTTTAAACTTTAATATGCTATATCCCACACCCCTTATTAAAATGGTATAAATGAGATAAAAATATTCACACTAAAGGAAATGGAAAAACATGGTACATTATAAATACTTACCTCTACATTATTGGGAAGAGACAATTTAGTGTGAAACATAAGTTCCAAATTTCACTTCTCACACAAATATGATTCTTGAATAAAAAAGATACCATGTAAAGCTAAATGTTTCTTATTTTAAATTTTTTAGATGTAGTGCATGGGTACATATTTTAAATTTAAAGTGAAAATTAATGGAAAGGAATGGCAATCTTTGTATATTTTTTGGATACTATGAAGATGTGAATGCATATCATCTTTTTTTTTTAGGAACCACTAAATTAATATAATAGTAGGATGTGTTATTTAATTTAGAATCTTAAGAATTCACACCAACATCTTCTACTCATCTTCCTCCATTAAATTGTGTCAATTTATAAATGGCTTCTTAGGTCTCTTATGAAAAACAATATAATTTGTATGACTCCTACTAAAAGAGTCACGATGTTTTAGATCATGATCCACTAGGGGGTGTGGGGGAAGGGGAAAAGCTAGGAGGGACTATAACCTCCACCACCACAAGGAAACATTTAAAATTCACTTTCACAAGAACCACAACTCTAAAAAAAGGGGTTCATACATGTCACCATGATTTTGGTACATTAGTAGGGGACCTAAGGTATCTAGGTATGACAATATCACAACATTTATATAGAGTTGCATATTTGGAAAAATTGGTAGTGACACAAGATCCAAAAATCTATCATCAAGATTATAATCATAATGAAAGGTATAAAACTATGTAGAAATTACTTATTTCCTTTAAGAAGATTAAAACATGGGACTTGGTTCCACTTCCAAATGGAATAAAAATAATGAGGTAAAAGTGGGTATGTTACACTATGCTTAAAAAATATGGTTCCATTTACAAAAATAAATCTAAACTCTTATCAAAAGGTTTTTCACAATTTTAAGGTGTTTACTACCATGAAACCTTTGTTCTAGCTTCCAAGATGATTTTTTTAGGATAGTATTCTCTTTCGATACAACATAGGGATGTTAATTCCATCAAATAGATGTCAAATGTTACTTATTTTATGGAGAATAAAAGGAATAAATATACATATCCTAATATCCTAGGTCTATTAGCAATGATAATTACAACTTTGTGTGTATATTAAAAAAATCATTGGATAAATTTAAAACACACATATCGATATTGGTAACAAAAGATCAACAAGTTCTTAATCTACTATGAATTTACATAATTTCCCTTCAACTGCATAGTTTACATAAATAAATTAAATAGAAGACTCCTTATTTTGGTCATCTATGTTATTTAATTAATCATCAAAGGAAGTTCTAGAGTACATATTAATGATTTGAAATCTTGGATAACGAATTAATATGAGATGACTGACTTGGGATTATTGTATTATTTCCTTTGTATCTATATTTCATCATCTAAGAAAGGATTTTTTTTAATAAATCCATATATGCTTAGAACATACTCAACCACTTCAACATGAAATACTACAAGTCCACAATGAATCTTTATCAATATGGAGTCAATATTTATTCTAAATATTATTATTGTTTGGTTGATGGCACATTCTATAGGATATTTTATAGAAATTATTTTATATTTGAATCATACTCATCCTAATTTTTCATTTGATATTATTTTAGTATCAAATTACTATCATGACCCCATGAAATCCATTAGAAATATTAAAACACATTATAAGGTATATTTTTGTTACTAGTAACTATGGTATAGAGTAAAAGTCAGGAGGAAACTCCTTAATTTATGGTTATAATTATGGTAGATCAATAAAGATGTTATTTACATAGATAGTGATTGGGTTGGAGATCCAAAAAAATTCAAGTTAAATACATGATACATTTTTCATCTTAGGATAGGTATCGTAATTTTATCTTACAAGAAGTATAATACTATTGCCTTTTTATTACGGTGCATGTTAATATTTCATTGTATACTACATAATTTTAGTATAGTGTATTTTTTATTGTTAGCCATGATTCAATTTGAACTTGACACTTACTTTTTGAATTATATTTCCATACACCCAACCCACACTACTTTGGTGTGATAATAAGAATGTACTATACATTACTTACAAGCTAGTGGAATACCAAAACACAAATCACATTGATATTCACATTAATTATATTCGTAAATTGATAAAATAAAGGGTATTTTGATTTCATTTTTTCCAAATAGATGATTAGATTTTAGAAATATGCACAAAGCCATTGCCTAAGGCTATATTTTCTCATCTTTGGATACTTTTGGGAATGAAGTATTTAATCATTTTATTTTTATTTAAAAATTAAATGCCTATAAAAATAAAATTATTCAAAACTTGTTGAAGTTCAATAGTACATAAAACATAAATGTAAAAAATAATAATTTGAATAATTTTAAATGAGCTATAAATAGTAAATTGAAAAATAAATTTGTAAACCTAACATAGATCTAATATATTGGTGATTGTGTAGAGGGAATATTAATAAAAATTGATTTAACATACCTATGAACTATGTTGCAAATAAAAAATATAATAAAACAATTTTGGGATAAGTCCACACTAGGATAATAGGGCCACAAGGGAGCCCTTTTTTTTTACTATGGTCATGTCCTATTAATTATGCAACTAATTTTACAATGTGGGTGCTCTTTTTCCCTATGAGGGTTTACTATGTAATTATGAGTACCAAGTTGATGCATGAAAGACCTAACAAATCATTACTATTTAATTATGAGTACCGAGTTCATGCATGAAAGACATAACAAATAAAAACCTTATATTTTGAATAATAATCTAGATGGAGATCATATTCAAGAGGTGGAATCAAGAAAGTGGAATACCCAAACTCTCCTCATAAAACCCAACCTAATATAAGTGATAACTACATAGTCCAAAATGGGTTTAAAGATGATGTAGTTCTCTATCCTAGAGTACATGTGTGAAACTTGATGTTTTATATATGAATAAAACTATGTAGATTGACTCAAATTATTTATAATGAGTTCTCTTGATCTACAATAAAATAATTTAAGACTTGGCCTATGACTGTTAGAATAAATCATAATTTAAACTATAAAGAATAATAATCTTTTCTTAAATGTGCAATAGAATTCCAAGTGATCATTAGATGTGTTTGAATAGGCCTTGGTGTGCTTATATAGAGGAATATTTTAAATATTTCCATTAACCAACCTTTATATAAGTGTATGAGGGTCAATATGAAACGTATCAAATTTGAAAATTTATCATTAATGTGCAGGGAATAAGGACATATTATAGCCCTATTTGCCTAGCATGGCCTTGTCTCAAAAGGATAGAGACTCTAAAATCTGGCTTACAAAATTTTATGATTAAAATAAGGGTACACGAATGATGTTTTATATGTTTTCAATATTTTTTATATAATATTTAATTTTCCATAGACATTTTAAGTTAACAAAATGGAATATAGACCAAGTGGGGTAATAATGTCAAGATTAAACATTGTCAAACACTTATTGGTTTAATTTGAGTGTCTAAATTTCCCTGCTCTTCCCCCTACTCTAGTGATGCATTGAATTGAAGTAACCAGAGTAAAATATATGTGAATCTAAGTGTGTATACACACTTTATATTTTGATGTGATGTTTGATTGTGAAAGATGCCTCAATGCTAAAACATGACACAATGCTAATAAAATTAGGTACTATCCATATTTAAAAATTGAAAAGATCAATCTTTAAATTTTAAATTTGAAAAGAGAGAAAGGAAAACATACACCTAAAAGAGTATTCAATATAATTTATTAGTAGTTTGAAAGTGGAGAAGTATGTGCCCATAGCTTCAGGCATTTGGGAAAATGTTCAACCTGTGCTAAATTAAGACCGATCAAGTCTTAATTAAAAAATTAGTGAAACCACTTGAGTTGGAAATATTTTATGCTCCAACATTCATAGGTACTATTGTAAAATATTTAAAAAGATATCAAAGCAAGTTTAAGATATTGGGTAATAAAGTGGATGTCATTAGGAATACCTAATCACTATGAGCTAGTAGTAAAAAGAACCTAATCCATAAGTGATGGTGGTAGAGGCTTTAAGCCTAGTGAATGCAGATCTAGCAACATTAGATGATGATTTTAAAGTTGGGTTTGATAGCATTGGTAGTGTTACAATATTTTTGATGAAAAGAGATGATGGAGATCTAAATGGGTAGGGTTCAATGGATAGTGGGGGAAAAAATAACATATGAATGGAGGAGGATTGGCCTTAGGGTACAACATAGAGCCAAAGGGTCAAACCCATGCTAGCTAAAGGATGAAGCTACCACATATTCTTATTGATCAAGCTATGTTTGGGGTAGTAGGAAGTGGTAAATAGGGGAGGGTTGACCCCATTATTTTGGATGTAAGAACACAGTTCAAATTATGAAAAATATCCTTTACTAAAGTTGTGGGAGGATGTAATATCTCTCATATGATTCCATCCAAGGAAACCCCAGTTCTTTTTGTTAAACATGAAATGGAAGTCATTGATAAAAGGGAGGAATGGCTCACTAGGTAGGGACTTATTTATAAATCTAAAGGTTTGTGGCCAACTATTAAATCCCTACATGATTGGATCTAATCCCATTGGAATGATTTGGTGGAAGGTAATATTTAGATCTACCCCTGTTCTTGATCATTCTAATTTTTAGTTCAATAGAAAATAAAGAGTCTATTTTCAAAGACAATGTGTGGGACTGGGATAAACATACTTTGTTGGTAAATCCTTAAATTCAAAATTTAATGCCAAACTAAAAATTTTAATGATAAACTGATTTATGTTAGACTTCCAAATCTTTCATATTGGTTTTGGGATGGTATAGTATTTGCAACCATTGGAAATTCATTAGGTAAATTTTGGGATACTGAAAAAATGACTAAGGATGTGGGACATGCCACTTTTACCTAAATTTTTATTCATTTAGATTATTCTAAATATTTACCTACATAAATAGAACTAAGAGTGGGGGGAAAAGGATGTAATCCTTGGACTATGAAGGAATCCCATTTAGATGTAGAAGATGTTTCAAAATAAGACATCTTGTAAATGATTTTTCGAACCTCAAATAATATATGATGGTTTCATGGTGTAAAAATGCAAAAAATTAACATATTATGGTTATAAATATGAATGATAGTGGAAGTGATAATGAGAGATCAGATTCAGAGATCCCGTTGGAAGTAGAGGAGCAAAGTCAAATTAATGAGACACTTGATTATGAGAAAAAGATAAAGAAGGGGAGGGATGTAGTGTTAAAAGATAAGACTAATTGAAATGATGAGATTAAATCAAATCTATCAACCCAAACTCTGTTATAAGGACAAGGTGTGTTTGAATTAGAGAAAACATCGAATCAAGAGAAATCTCTTGAAATATCTATCCCCATATTGTCAAATCCTAAAGCAGGAGGACAATGGAAAATGTTAGAAATAGAAAGAAAGGAAAAGATGAACTAGGCTTGAAACCCATTATAATGTCTCTTAGATCCAACAAAGGAAATCTTATGGGAGATGCCTAGTTAGTTTCTTTTGTGTTTTAGTGTTGGGCAGAAGCTTTTGTTGAAAATATTAGCATTTGTCGACATTTTTTTCTGCTCTTTTGTTGTTTTTTTGGGATGTTTTTCACCAATATAAGTTTTGACATTGCATTTTATGTGGCCTCAATTTTTTATTTCATTTCTAAGGTATGGCTCCCTAGCTCAAAAAAACATACCCTTTATCATTAATAAAAAAATAATTCAAAAGATGAAACCATAAAATGTGGCTTGCTACTATGTAATCATAAACATTGAGTTGTACTACACTCAAATGTGGTAGAATAAATGTGTGAAATCACCAAATGTGTCTGGTTAAAGTGAAACCATAGAATTTCAGTGTCACTACTATCTAACAAGTTCCATTTTCAACATGAAGATGAATCACACTATTGCAGAAGGTTCTAACTTATATTTGACACTTTACAAATTTGATACATTTGAACTTGAGAGAAAGTGAATTTTTAAATTTCCATGTATAAATATGAGCATGAATGAATATCATGCCCATATATTTAAATTTTATTAATATTAAATGCCAATTTAACTTGTAACTCTTTGAAACCTATATTTATAACTATTTTCTCACATGCCCATACATCTACATAAGGTATATATAGATATGTATTTAACTAAATATATAAATGAGTTCACATGCATATCACTTTCCCACATAATCTAATTCTTTAAAATCATTGTGTTTTTTTCATAAATATGAAACTTGTTAATCATGAGGATTTGAATTGTCTAGACATGACCAATGTCATGCTTCCCTTTCCAATGAAAAACCTTCATGAAAGTCACTAATCTCAAAAAAAGACTATATAATATGTGAAATATGTCACCATGTAGTATCATATGCACATTTAAAATATATTCCACCATAGTATTTAATATAGCATTGAATTTTCTATAAAACATGTGTAAGATAGATATAGCCTTGAAGACCATAAGCAACACATGCATGATATTAATAATAATATGGAAATCATAGAAAAAAAAATTGAATAAAATAAAAATAAATATGTAATGGAATATATCACCTCAATAGCAATCCATAAGATAATTTGAGAGATAATATTGTTAGGTTGTGGAGCTAAAAGCTTCAACTATGCAGACATGGAGGAGGATGCTGAAGTTCCAGAAGTACTGGCATCGGTAGTATGACCGACGTCGGTCATGATGAATACAAAAGGAAATCGGCATTGGTAGGGAGTCAGCTGACATCGATCAGAACCAGTTAGATAGGGACTGATGTCGGTCGCCTGTGTGTTCCAGAACTGTTCATTACATGAACAGTTAGTTAGTTGAATAGATTGTTTGCATGTAAAGGCTATTTTGAGTCTTGAGCTACGTGTCTATTATTAGTAAATTAAGAGTCTAAGTTATTTTTTAAGTCTGGGATCTATTTATAGACCCATTGGCATGTATTGTAATGATGAGCTAGAAAGGAAGGCAAGGAAGATCCTTCCATTGTAAGATCATTGAGTTACAGGTTGTTGCAAGATCATAGGAGATCTACATGTGTAAGTATGGTCTATTGAATTACAGGTTTCAGGTTCATGAGAAGATCTAATTGAAGTACTTTTGAGTGCTTGGTGTACTGGCAGGGTTATTACTGACTGGTTGTAGAGGTGAACACCAATTCTGTGTGTGAGTTGTGTGTTGGGACCGTTTTTGGTAGGAGAGTGAACTTTTGAAGAAGAATTACTATACAATTGAGGTGTGGGAAGCCTCTGTAAGGTGGAAGAGTGTGGCATCTCTTGATTGTATTCTTTTTTGTATGAGTATTAATATAAGATTTTATATTGTCTCTCATATTCTGTGTTATTTGTGAATTCTAGTTACTTGTACTTCTAGATATTTTTGCATGTTTAATTGCTTGTATTTGGTAATCATATTGTGATCTTTCTGAGAAGCAAGATCCTAACAAGTGGGATCAAAATAGGTGTGTTTGTTCTTGGATTCCCCATCAACTGGTATCAGATCTTTTGGTTGGGATACTAACAGGTTGGATTAGATCTGGTTAGTGTGTGTTGATTATAGGTTACTCACAGGGGTTTCTGTTTGAGTGGGAGTAGAGTAATGGCAGACGACAGTAAGCTAAGAATGGAGAAGTTTAATGGTAAGAACTATCAAATATGGAGGATGCAGATTGAAGATTATCTATATCAGAAAGATTTGTACTTACCGTTGGGAGGGGTTGATTGCAAGCCCCTGGATATGAAGGATGAAGAATGGGAGGTTCTTGATCGGAAGGCTCTGGGATCTATAAAGTTGATTCTTACATCATCTATGATTTCCAACTTATCACACATGAAGACAATGATAGAGTTGATGGAATCATTGGCAAATTTATATGAAAAACCCTCAGCTTCGAATAAGGTATTTCTTATGAAGCAATTATTTAATTTGCAAATGTTGGAAGGTGGATCTGTTCATAGTCATCTTAGTGATTTCCATGGTTTGGTAAACAAGTTAAATTCACTCAATATTGTTTTTGATGATGAAATTAAGGCTCTCTTAATCTTATGCTCATTACCTGAAAGTTGGGAGAATTTGGTAATGGCAGTTAGTAATACTGCATCTACTTCAAAAATCTTAAAAGTGGATGATGTTGTGAGTGTAATCTTGAATGAAGATATACGCAGGAAAAGCATAGGGGAATCATTAGGAAATGCTTTGAGTGTTGAAGGTAGGGGAAGGCAAAGAGAGAAGATAGAGCATGGGAGATCAAGGAGATCCAAGTCCAGGTATGGCAGAATAACCTGCTGGAAATGTGAAAAGCAAGGGCACTTAAAGAGAGATTACAGGTCGGGTGAAGATCAGCATGAAGGACATGAAGAAGAAGCAGATGTTGCAAAGTTCGTTGCACAGGATGCTCTGGTATGTTCTTTGGATAAAGTAGAATCTTGGGTTTTAGATTCTGGTTCCTCTTTTCATGCATCCCCAAATAGGGAATTTTTTCATGAGTATGTCCAAGGAGACTTTGGAGAAATTTGTTTAGGGGATGGAAAGCCTTTTTAGATGGTTGGCAAAGGGAAAGTGAAGCTGAAATTGTAGATAGGTAACACATGGGTGTTAAGGGAGGTCATGCATGTCCCAGTTCTGGAGTGGAATTTGATTTTTGTAAGAAGTTTGGGTGATGAGGGTTGCACATTAACTCTCACAGCAGACTCTTGGAAGGTTATCAAGGGTGCACTTGTTGTAGCAAGAGGTAAGAAAGTAGGTACGCTTTATCTATCTACTTGTATTACTGATTCTCTTTCTGGCTTATCTACTTCAGCTATAGATTCAAAGATGTGGCTTAATAGGCTTGGTCACATGAATAAGAAGGAGATGCATGTTCTTGAGTCAAAGGGTATGTTTTCTGATTTGAAGAGCATAGATCGAGATTTCTATATGCAGAAGAAGAAAGTAACATTTCTTGAGGAATCTAATGTTCATGACAAGAGCAAGAAAGCCTTGGTTTTCAAGGAGAAGATGACGGACAAGTATCAGTCACAGGGGCTGAGGAATTTTGAGCAGAGCAAGGGTGATTTGGATAAGGGTTTGATCCAAAAGTAGCTCACGAGAAAAAGTCAATTCTCACAAGAAACCAGACAGGGACCGACGTCGGCTATGTGTAGCCTGACATCGGTGACTCAGGGTAAATAAACACCAGCGTCGGCCAGGGGGAACTGACATCGATAGTGAGGCAGTCACATGAAATCGATGTCGGTCATGTGCAGACTGAGATGTGACTAGCATCAGTCACTGAGATAGATTTTGGGTGGATAACAAGCTGTCAAGGAGTCTCAAGTGCCCATATGGAGGACTTAAAGGGTAAGTAAGCCTCAAATTTGTCATTTCCCTTCTTTACACTACTAGTTGCTCATTGATGGTATAGAACCAGGAAGTTATTAAAGAAGCAGAGTAGGTAGATCTAGGAAACATTGGGAGTTTGGCATGGATGAGGATGTGATTCCTTGGAGGAGAACCAAATGGGAGTTTTTGGTGGAGTTGCCAGCTGGAAGAAAGCACTGAGAGACGAATAGATGTTCAGGATGAAGAAGAGTGGAAATGGATACGTGAGACAGAAGGCCTAGGTATATGGTCTTGAATAAGCTGTAGGATAATGGAGGTTTGATCATTGTGTTTCTCTTTACTAGGTTGGATAATATTAGCTACATTATCCTATTACTGTATGTTGTGCTTGTAGCAGGGTTACAAATACAGGGAGTTGTTGAACTAAAGGTAAAGCTAGTTCAGAGATTTGTCATGAGGAATCTGAGAGCAGCAAGATTCTTTGGCATGAGTGTGTTCTAGGGACATGGAAGGTCATATGTTGACTTTGTTTCAGGATGATTGTGTGAGACCGGTTAGCACGCCGATGGTTGGATAGTTCTATGAACAGTGTCTTGATTCACATAATGAGGTTGAGTACATGTGTACTAAACCTAAGTTTTCCCAAGTAGTGGGAGTTGTCAAAAAGTAGGAGCCAATCTGGGAAAGAAGCATTGGAGGGTAGTTCAGTGGATTCTTAGAGGGACCAGCAGCAGGTGCACATGTTATGCAGGTTCAAGTTATTTTTTCTACATGGTTTGTAGATGCGGATGTGGCAGGTAATTTGGATGACAGGAGGTGCACCACAGGTTTTGTGGTGGTTGGTCTTCAAGGGTAATCTTGCAGAGGGATATAAAGCCAAGGGAATAAACTAGATGGTGTACAAGTATAGGTACAGTTGCAACTATTTATCTCCAAGTGGGAGATTGTTAGGTTGTGGAGCTAAAAGCTTCAACTATGCAGACATGGAGGAGGATGCTGAATTTCCAAAAGTATCGACGTCGGCAGTATGACCGACATCGGTCATGATGAATGCAGAAGGCAACTAGCATCGACAGGGAGTCAGCCGACATTGGTCAGCACCAGTCAAATAGAAATTGATGTCGGTCGTCTGTGTGTTCCAGAACTGTTCGTTGCACAGACAGTTAGTTAGTTGAACAGATTGTTTGCATGTAAAGGCTATTTTGAGTCTTGAGCTGCGTGTCTATTATTAGTAAATTAAGAGTCTAAGTTATTGTTTAAGTTTGGGATCTATTTATAGACCCATTGGCATGTATTGTAATGATGAGCTAGAAAGGAAGGCAAGGAAGATCCTTCCATTGTAAGATCATTGAGTTGCAGGTTGTTGCAAGCTCATAAGAGATCTACATGTGTAAGTATGGTCTGTTGAATTACAAGTTGTAGGTTCATGAGAAGATCTACTTGAAGTACTTTTGAGTTCTTGGTGTACTGGTAGGGTTATTACTGACTGGTTGGAGAGGTGAACACCAATTCTGTGTGTGAGTTGTGTGTTGGGACCATTTTTGGTAGGAGAGTGAACTTTTGAAGAAGAATTACTGTACACTTGAGGTGTGGGAAGCCTCTGTAAGGTGGAAGAGTGTGGCATCTCTTTATTGTATTCTTTTATGTATGAGTATTAATATAATATTGTATATTGTCTCTCATATTCTGTGTTATTTGTGAATTCTAGTTACTTGTACTTCTGGATATTTCTGCATGTTTAATTGCTTGTATTTGGTAATCATATTGTGCTCTTTCTGAGGAGCAAGATCCTAACAAGTGGGATCAGAACAGGTGTTTTTGTTCTTAGATTCCCCATCAAATATTTGTCATGTGGGGAAATCATTAAACAAAAGAAAACCCCACATCTATTTCTAAGGCCTAAAAATTATAATTATCTACATAAAATGTTTAATGTAAGATAGGATAAACATAAATAATAATGGCCTCAGGCCATAAACAAACATTTCAATATGGGTTAGAGAAAGTGAGCAGAATGAGAGAGGATAGATAAATAAATAAAACTAAAAGGAAAGAGGAGTTACTTTCATAACCTTATTGGTTGTCAAATTTACCTAAGCCATATAATGTGAGGGGGTGTATATGATATGTGTGGAGGGAATTACATATGAATGCCACTACAATATTTCATAAAAAATGACAAAAAGGTGTGACACCTCATAAATATGGGATAGGTGAATTCGTTATAATAATAAATGTTTTGATGTGGGTTTTATTCACACTAGGGAGACTTACAAGTAACCTCTATATTTTAGAATTAGTGAAAAATATTCAATCCAAAGCACAAAATGTGGGGTATTAGGTTTTTTAAATAACATTTTGGTGGAATAGTGGTGAGTAGAGCATTTATTTACTATAGATGGTTCGATTATGGATGTAAATCTGGATCTATTTGATATGGGTGGATAGATGATGTATCTAACCTAATCTAGGTCTAACTAAAAGAAACTTAAAAAAAGGGAAAGGTAAACCCAGATCTTGAACTAGGGGTTAAAAAATAAATCAAGAACCATTACCTATTATAAACTACTATAATCACACCAAAAATTAAACACAGTTAAGATTCCAAGTAAATATGGATACATTAAACTCTATCATATATAATCAAAGTTTGTTACCAATGTGAGATTGTAATTACACATATACAAAGAGAGGTTATGATTATTACATAAAATAACATTCAAATTAGCAAGAACACAATATGGATAATTGTATTTAAAATAAGTCACATGCACAACCAAGAGATTAATATACCATAATTATAGAAATTCTTACAAAATTCATAAGTTTGGATAAAATCAGATTTTCACGTCAAGATCAATTACAAAACAATCCATAGAATTTATTATTAATCTTAATAGCCAAAATTATCCTCCCTTTTGAATACAAAGGATATAAATATATATAAACTTGGGTAAGGGATGCCTCATCCTATAAGATACATCTCAATTTTGCTCATAAACTTTCCAAAATATTATAAAATACAAAATAATCAAATATTTCAAAAATACAAAACTTTCAAATAATTCAAAAATCTAAAAATATTTAGTAGTCCTAGATTTTATTATCTCATTGGCAACTATTTTTTTAATTTATGTTAGTATATATCATATCATTTCATTCCTATATATGCATACGCTTTACACATATTTGTGTTTTATTTAGGCATACCTAAACACATGAGCTATGCACTTCTATATATTGTACCTTTCCCCTAATCATGTCATATAGTGTGTTGGGGGCATAAGATTATTTGATTATTATTTACACATCTTATATCCTTTATTATTATCATTATTACATTATCATGTTTGATCTTATGTTTCTAACACATGTCTATATTCATGTTCATATATTTTAAAATGTACTTGATATGTTATATTACATTAAAAAAAATTACTAACACATATATTTAAGGACTAGTATAATACATTTGTTATGCTTCATCTATGTTTCACTTCCTTTGGTGAATTATATTTATTGTTATTATTTTTCTTAAGGAACATTTTAATGTGTTCCCTTCCTGAAGGCCCATGTGCCATTGTATATTGATTGGACATTTTAATATGTCATTGTATGTTGATTGGACATTTGAATATGTCAATATATGTTTATTGGAGATTTAATTAAGATATTCCTTTTTATTTCAAGGCATTTGAACATGTCCCTTGTATGCACTTTTCTTTGGAACATTATTTTGAATTATATTTAGTTCTCTTATGTGTGTACTTGATAATTTTTTGATCTTATACTATTACTCTATATATTTCCATGATCTATATCATGCATCCTAGGACTTGATGTGATTATATAATATGATATTAATTAATATATCTAACTTGACATGTTATCCATATATTTGAAATGATTCATACAAAAATTATACAACTCATTTATCCAAGTAAGGTATCTATTAGTTCCTATTTACCTCACCTCAAAATGGGTGAATATAAGTGGGGTCATGTCATAGAATCATGACCTTCAAATTTTCATAGTTTACATATTTCAATGGGGACATGTCAAAAAAACATGATCTCCACACTTATACACCTTAGTTTCTAAAGTGTAGTGGGGGAATGTCATAAGAACATGAACTCCAAACTTACTCACTTAATCAAAATATCCATGTTTTAGTGGGGGGATGTGATAAATACATAACCTTGACACT